>OU892278.1:0-591147 GCA_917834065.1 Ceutorhynchus assimilis | reverse complement strand
TGATAAAAATTATTAGGTCCTCTCTAGTTTATTTACCAACACCTTCAAATATTTCAACTATATGAAACTTTGGTAGATTGCTGGGATTATGTTTAATAACTCAGATTGTAACAGGAATTTTTTTGGCAATGCAAATGATTGTCAAATTTAAAACAAAGAATAATGAATACAGTTTTTGTAGGTTGATTTCCAAGATTTTTCATGTTACTGTTTTTCATTGGAAAATTATGAAATTTTGGGAAAATGAGCTTCTCACCTTCCTCTTTACATGCAAAAAGTTTCAAAATTTTCCCGTCACCAAATTTTTAGGAAAACTCTGAAATATGTGAGACTGTATTTTCAATTAATTCAATTATTGTAGGTTGATTTCCAATATTCCTCATGTTGTTATTTTCCACTAAAAAAAATTTGAAATTTTGGGAAAATGAGCTTTTCACCTTCCTCTTTACATGCAAAAAGTTTCAAAATGTTTCCTTCACTAGTTTTCCAGGAAAACTTTGAAATGTATGAGACTGTATTTTCAATTAATTCAGTCATTATAGGTTGATTTCCAAGATTTTTCATGTTGCTGTTTTCCACTGGAAAATCTTAAAATTTTGGGAAAATGAGCTTCTCAGCTTCTTCTTTACATGTAAAAAGTTCAAAAAGTTTCCTTTCTCTAGTTTTCCAGGAAAACTTTAAAATATGTGAAACTGTATTTTCAACTAATTCAGTTTTTGTAGGTTGGCTTCCAATATTTTTCATGTTGCTGTTTTCTACTGGAAAAATTTGAAATTTTGAGAAAATGAGCGTCTCGCCTTCCTCTTTACATGCAAAAAGATTAAAAATTTTCCCTTCACTAGTTTTTTAGGAAAACTCTGAAATATGTGAGACTGTATTTTCAATTAATTCAGTTATTGTAGGTTGATTTCCAATATTCCTCATGTTGTTATTTTCCACTAGAAAAATTTGAAATTTTGGGAAAATGAGCTTCTCACCTTCCTCTTTACACGCAAAAAGTTTCAAAATGTTCCCTACACTAGTTTTCCAGGAACACTTTGAAATGTGGGAGACTGTATTTTTAACTAATTCAGTTTGTGTAGGTTGATTTCAAAGATTTTTCATGTTGTTATTTTTCACTAGAAAAATTTGAAATTTTGGGAGAATGAGCTTCTCACTTTCCTCTTTAAACGCAAAAAGTTTTAAAATGTTCCCTTCGCTAGTTTTCCAGGAAAACTTTGAAATGTGTGAGACTGTATTTTCAATTAATTCAGTTATTATAGGTTGATTTCCAATATTCCTCATGTTATTTTCCACTAGAAAAATTTGAAATTATGGGAAAATTAGCTTCTCACCTTCCTCTTAATATGTAAAAAGTTTCAAAATTTTCCCTTTACTAGATTTCCAGGAAAACTTTGAAATGTGTGAGACTGTATTTTCAATTAATTCAGTTATTGTAGGTTGATTTCCAAGATTTTTCATGTTGCTGTTTTCCACTGGGAAATTTTGAAATTTTTGGAAAATGAGCTCTTCACCTTCCTTTTTACAGGCAAAAAGTTTTTAAATGTTCCCTTCACTAGTTTTCCAGGAAAACTTTGAAATGTGGGAGACTGTATTTTCAACTAATTCAGTTTGTGTAGGTTGATTTCCAAGATTTTTCATGTTGCTGTTTTCTACTGGAAAAATTTGAAATTTTGGGAAAATGTGTGTCTCACCTTCTTCTCTACATACAAAAAGTTTCGAAATTTTCCCTTGACTAGTTTTCCAGGAAAACTCTGAAATATGTGAGACTGTATTTTCAACTAATTCAGTTTGTGTAGGTTGATTTCCAAGATTTTTCATGTTGCTGTTTTCTACTGGAAAAATTTGAAATTTTGGGAAAATGTGTGTCTCACCTTCTTCTCTACGTACAAAAAGTTTCGAAATTTTCCCTTGACTAGTTTTCCAGGAAAACTCTGAAATATGTGAGACTGTATTTTCAACTAATTCAGTTTGTGTAGGTTGATTTCCAAGATTTTTCATGTTGCTGTTTTCTACTGGAAAAATTTGAAATTTTGGGAAAATGTGTGTCTCACCTTCTTCTCTACGTACAAAAAGTTTCGAAATTTTCCCTTGACTAGTTTTCCAGGATAACTCCGAAATATGTGAGACTGTATTTTCAACTAATTCAGTTTGTGTAGGTTGATTTCCAAGATTTTTCATGTTGCCGTTTTCCACTGGAAAACTTTTAAATTTTGGGAAAATGATCTTCTCACCTTCCTCTTTACATGCAGAAAGTTTCAAAATTTTCCCTTTTTTTAGAGGAATTTGTGGGGTATTTGGAGAAGTTCGTGGTAGGGTATTTGGAGGAATTTGTGATGGGATATCTGGAGGAATTTGGAGAAATTTGCAGGACTTTTGAGGATTTATGCGAAAAAAATTCCCCTTTGAGGAATTGTTTGCACCAATTCTGGGACCCCTTGGTCTTTATACTTTAGAATCCTTGTTCTTTGGTTTAGTCTTGAGCCTTCAGACATTAAAATCTTCAAATTCTTTGGTGCCTTGAAATACTCAAGTTAAAATTATCCAGGAAAAATGGATAAGATAGTCTAGAACAAATTTACGTTCAGGTTATGAGAGTCTTCAAAACATGAGTCGTAAACACTTTGAAAAAATGTGAAACTAATCAAAGTCCGTAGATAGGATAGGGTCTTTTCGCAAAGGTCCACCTATACAGGGTGGTCTTTTTGTTATCGGTTCCATAATCGTGAAAAGATCCTTTTTTGTCAACATTCTATGAATTATATTTACTTTGTTGTAATTTTTACAGATGGCAAAATAAAAGAATTGATTTGATTTAAAATCTTCAAGGGTTGTGGATAATATATCGGAACTTATATAAACTAATGCAAATACAAGGTTGTTTCTATGTTGAAATTGTATAAAATGGATTCGAAAATTCCCTCAAAAGTTTTTGAGTATTCTCCAAACACTGCTAACCTATGAATGCAAACATTCTGATATTAACTTTCGATAAATATATTGCTCATTGCTAAACACTTTTACTACAATTTTTTAAAATAATAACTGAAAATCACACTGTCTGTAATAATTATCATTCGTGTCCTACGAGGATCCAATCGAATTTCCACCCTTGCGAAAAAATTTCCACATAAATCCAGTTTATCTACAGGCTATAATAAATCCCTACAAATTGTGTTATTCGTGTTAGCATGTTGCCTACGTGTACGTGACCACATTCAGCATGCACTATTTTTAATAGTGGGCCGATCACTCTCTTCTAAAATTGGAGGTAAGTGTTAGAAGGCAATAAAAAGGTCGTTAACCAGAAATAAATTGACGACGGTTTTTAGTTCCGATAATTCAGTCGGGCTTGCGCTAGACTTTTACGACTATTATAGAGATTAGGCAATAGCAATCAGGAATTGTGTGGGGTGAATCGAAGATCTATCCCTATAATATATTCTGGCAAATAGAGAGCACCCTAAACACACAATGACATTAAATTAAGTCTCTATTCTCTCTGATACTTAAACTTAATTGTTTCTATTAACGAAACTGCATTTTCTAATTCCGCCTAAACCACACCTCAGACAAAAATAAAACGTCTCTAATTGCTGTTCATTGGCACGCGAATAACGTTCTAGTTTTATGTTTTGTTCTATCTATAGTCGTACAACTGGAACGTTTTTCATTGCAAAACGAAATAAACCGAGATCCAGAACATCAGGAAGAGGAAGCGGTCGGTTACGTGTTCTGGAACGGCGTCGAGTTCAAATGCATTTCAAATTTGGGTCGTTTGCAAACTGAACACTTGCTATTTTATGTCGTTGATTGAAAGAAATCTTGTTAAAGAATGTAGCATTTGACAATTCACTCACTTTATTAAAAATAAGGACTATAGTTCAAATACAACGTTAGAGGGATTATTTTATTGAAAGTGTATGATTAATTTGCAATAAATTCATATTTATTCAACAAAGCAATATAACCTGCCATAATAACAGCCTACCATTCAAATTGATTGATTCTGTGTGGGCACAAATTAATCAGAGAGCCTAAATTCAATAATAATTAACTGTATGAGGGTGGCTAGATAGTTGTAAGTATTTTATTAAACCCACAATGTTGGCTCCAATATTTACCAATGGTGAATGAAACAATTTTAATTAAACTGTATAATATGGATGTTGGGACTTTTTATATTTTTCATGTACCAAGCAGACAGTTTCCAAAATAAAAAGACATATGGCAATGTAAAGAGACCCTCCTGAACAAACAATGACCTACAACAGTCTCTCTAGCCTTCAAATTGCATAAGTATATTAACCTAACAGCACTTTTTTGTAGGACAAACTCAAAATTAAAGAGTGTTTGCTACAAAAACTCCAAAAAGCAATCCCATATCTCAAATGGGACTCCAACCGTCTTGGCCAACATTACAACTATGTTAATTTCAATCTGATATCAAAAATTATCAGGCTCAAATTAGGGCCGATTAAAACAGTTTCAATGCAAATTCAGCAGTTTTGCAGAGTACAAAAACAAAGAAAAATCCTTGGGAAGCTCTCATTTTCTTTAAGAAAGTTTTAATTGGGGTTTCTACTGTATATCTATTTTTATTTTTCATTTTTTCTGCAACAATTTTTGTGTACAGGGTTATTGGTTACAATGCCACCCCCCTTTATCTTTTTTATTTGACATTTTAGAAAAAAGTATCCCAAATAAAAGTTTTATAGTTGAAATTAAATTATTTGAAAAACTCCCTTTCGTATATACAGGGTGTTTCAGAAAAGCTGGTCGTGCTCCAACTTTCTCATTTCAAATGGAATACCCTGTATATTGTTGAATATTTGGATTCTATGTAAAATTCTAAGCAGATTTCATTTGATATACCCTATACTATACTTAAGTTCAACTGTTTTGGAAATATTGACAGTTGAAAATTGACTTTTTTGTAACTTTGACAGGCTGTAAAACCTAAACGGTTACCTTTTGAGCAAAACCGATATTACATTTTTTTTTAGATTTTCATAAGCTATCATGTGACACGAATTTTGAATTTAACCAGAGATTAAATTTAATTGGAATTTTCAATCATGGATTAAATTTAAAGTTGGTGTCAACTGATAGTTTATGAAAATCTAAGATAAAAATGTAAGATAGGTTTTGCTTTGAAATTAACCGTTTAAGTTTTACAGCCTGTCAAAGTTGCAAAAAAGTTTAGATTTAATTTCCAATTTATCAGTGGATGGTTATCTAGTTCAGGTGTCGGTTAACCAATGATAATTATCAGTTAACCAACAGCTAAACCGAATAACCGTTCATTTAGAAACCGGTCCTGAGAAAGAATGTTAACATAACAAACAAACCAAATTGCTATACCCAAGAAAAAGCTGGGTTACATAGGTACCGTTATTGAACTTTTTATGGAAATATCATAAATATCACATATTGGATATATATCCGATATACAGTGTGCGCCATAAAGTTGGGTACATATGGGAAAATTCTTAATTATTCCTTTTGTCAAAAAAATTTTTTTGGGGATCGTTAGGGCATGTTCGATAACCAAAAAATCGATTATGACACATGTCATGCAATTATCGGTTTAGCGGGAATTTTGAAAAAAGTTGATATTGATGTCGAAAAACGGGTAAATTTGGCAAGATATCAAAAAATTTTATAAGAAAAAGTTGTTCAGAATCCAAAAAGAACTCTACATGCCAATTTTGAAGCAGATCAGAGAAAAAAAAATCTACTTATTTTACCCATACCATTAAGTGGAAAATCGAAAATATTAATTTTATTTCAAAAATAGCTTTATTCAATTAAACTACATAAGTTTGATAACAAACGAATCGATTGTTTTGCGAAATACACACTTAAAGGTCATAAATTAGAAAATACTGTCCGGTCGTGTCGCTATAACTGGACCCATGTCCCTTTTTGCACATTTCTTGGTCATAAGAAAAATAACATGACATGTGTCATAATCGATTTTTTGGTTATCGAACATGCCCTAACGATCCCCAAAAAAAGTTTTTTGGAAAAAGGAATAATTTAGAATTTTCCGAGGAATTTTCCCATATGTACCCAACTTTATGGCGCACACTGTATATATTAAAATATCCAATATTTTGATATTTATATAAATATCATGATATTTTTGCACCCTGTAAGCAACACAGGTACAATTACTACATTAAACTATAGAGTCATATAGAAAGTACGGCCAATACAGGAGAAACATAAAGGTTGCGGTGAGAATAAAACAAAACAATGAAACAAACAAAATTAAAAGTTTTCATTGAAAAATTCATTGATATGATAGTAGACTTTTTCCATGTAAAAATGTTTTGAGCTTTAGTCTAAACTTTTTAAAACCAACTACCTGCCTTAAGTTAACAGGCAGGTGATTAAAAATTTGCCTACTTACTTTTATAAATACCTAAGTGTATTTCGCGTCCATGCAATCTTGTGTATAGGGAGCTGAATTTCAATTTGTTGCCTAGTTGGATAAGTTCTTGGATATTCTAACTCATCATAATGTTTTTTGTGCATAAGGCAAGGAGTTTCCATGATGAATATACAGCATACTGTGAGTATTTTATGTTTTAAAAATAGTGGCTTGCAATGCTCCCAATAGCTAACCTTACACAAACCTTATAGAATACTTACCTCAAAATGCAATGCCATACCTGATATGTGATTCAACCAATGAGAAATAAACCAACTTAGCAGTATTTGAACCAAGGTTTGTTTAAATTTGTAACGTGTTCATTAAACTTAAGTTGAGTATCTACATGAATACCAAGACATTTACAACTTGCCTTGTTTTCAATTGTGTGTGTGTCTAATATTAAATCATCAAAAAAAAATTAAATGCCAATATGTTGGTTTTCAGTTTAAACAAAGCAAGTTAGAGTCACACCAGCTCTATACAAGATTTAGGTCTTCAGAAATAATCTTTTTCAGCTCTTCAATATTTTTTCCTTTCCAGGACGGAGTAATGTCATCAGCGAATGATGTTATTTTAGCCCTAATGGGGAGGTGATTAATATCATTTAAATAAAGTAAAAACAATATTGGTCCCAACACAGATCCTTGTGGAACACCATTGGTCACAGCCAAGTTTGATGACTGTGTATCACCAATCTCAACAAATTGTTCTCTTTCCGAGAAATAAGATTCAAACCATGAGTATGAGATTCCTCCGAAGCCATAAATTTCTAGTTTTTTAAGCATTATTTTATGATTTACGCAATCAAAGGCTTTAGAGAAATCACAAAACACAACGGCGACAAGCTCACTTTCATTAAGACTGACGAATACCTGTTCCAAAAGATTAAACATTGCATCATGGGTGCCCTTTAATGGTTGGAATCCAAATTGAGTGTCACTTATTAAGTTGTGTTTTGAAAAATATTTTAACATTCTTTCTTTAACTAACTTTTCAACTATTTTTGATAACGTCGAGAGAAGTGATATTGGTCGATAATTACATGGGTTGTCCAATTCGCCACCCTTATAAAGAGGCAAAACAATAGCTTTTTTCAGGCAGTCTGGAAATACTCCTGTTAAAAATGAAATATTAATACATTCAGACAAGACATATAATGCATTATCAGGCAAGTTTCTAAGCAAATTTATTGAAACATTATCGTGCCCACTGGATTTATTGTTTTTTATTCCTCTAAAGATTTCATTAAGTTCTAATACGTTTGTAGTTTCCAGTACAAATGTGTCATTTATTTTAACATCCAATAAATAAGAACCAGGATCCACATTACTTTTCAAGTTTTGTTGTAAAGTATCAGCAACACTACAGTAGAAGTTGTTGAGAATATTGGGATCTAATTTAACATCTGTTTGAAGAACTGAGTTTTTACCAGTTAACTGATTAATTATTTTCCAGTTTTCTTTGCTGGCATTTTTGGAGGAGTTTATTCTATTCTGATAAAACTTTTCCTTAGCTGCTTTTAAAACACTTTTGTAAATTTTTCTATATCTGCAGAAATAACTTATGAACTGAGGACAATCAGTAAATTTGCGAATATTTTGTAACGAACGCATGTTTTTTGATGAAACTTTAATAGCGGGAGTAATCCAAAGTTTCAAGTCATTGCCTATTTAAATTTTGTATGTTAGACCAGGAGCTAAAATTGGGATTAATAATTTTTGTACTACTTTTTTTTGGATCGCAACTGTACTTATAAAGAAAGGCGAAAAGAAAGATTCCTGTTTTTTAAAAATTTATTTTGGGTGAAACACGCCTCGTCAATCAAAAATATACCTATACTTTATTTTCCGCAGCTATTGATTTTGTCAAGTACTTTCATTTTAATGTCCTGTTTTCTTAAGTATTTTTGTTTTTAGTTTTAATAATTGTATCTATTCTTACGGCTGTTTGTTATTTTAATTTTTGACATTTTAATATTGTATTTATTATTTTATTATTGTACTGTTATTATTCTTACGGCGGTTTGTAAATTTAAATTTTGACATTTTATTATTGTGTTTATTGTTATATTATTGTATTTTTCTTATTATTATCGTATTTTTCTGCTTTGTAGACAAGATATTTTTCTCTTTTTACCATAAAGCATATTTTGATTTGATTTGATTAAAATTTAATTGACAAAGCATGGCATAAAATTACATCTCTTAAGCTAGAAGAGCAAAGTCAGCAGAATCGAAAATCAATACATGGAACATTAAAGGCTCATTAAAGGCTCATTAAATGCCCTAATGAGAAATTTTCCTCCTTGAATTTTCGCGAAAATGACTGTTCTGCTAGCTTTAACCTAAGGCAGCAGAACATGAGCGAAAAAGTGACTAAAACAACGAAAATTACAATTCCACTTGCACAGACATTAAAGGCTCTGAAAATACACCAATCCCAAATTTCAGGCTCAATTACTTTTTTTTGTGAAAATGCAAAAAGTGCGATGCATGAGTGATGTTGGTTATAAGCTGTACAATTAACAGTGTTCCGATAATGCAGTCGTAGTGATTACATTAAAGACTGATTAAAAGCTTTAATGATAAATTTTAGGCTCCGCCAATTTTCGTAAAAATGGCTATTCTGCTAGCTTTAACCTAAGCCAGAGGAACTTGAGCAAAAAAGTGGCAAAACTGACAGAAATTACAATTCCACTTGCACAGACATTCAAGGCTCATTGAAGGCTCCGGAAATACACTAATCGCGAATTTCAGACATTTCCAAACTTACTGATAATAACTTGGTTCGTTTGGGTACTTTGAAATTTTAATCAGACTTTTCCAAACTCACTAAATCAAAACATTAATTGAGCTTGAAATTTAGGATTAGTGCATTTCTGAAGCCTTTAATGATGCTCAATGTCTGTGCAAGTGGAATTGCGAATTTCATTGTTTTGACCACTTTTTCGCTCATGTTCTGTTGGCTTAGGTTAAAGCCAGCAGAATAGCCATGTTCGTGAAAATTGGCAGAGCCTAAAATTTCTCATTAAAGCATTTAATGTATTCACTACGACTGCACTATTGGAACATGTATTTTCAACCTATATCAAGTTAGCAATACCACATGCACGCCGGGATATGGCGTTAAGTGATTAATTTGTCGCTTTTTTGTCGTAAATTTGTCGTGCAAAAAAAAATTGTCGCGTTTTTCGTTTTTCTTAAATACCCTGGTAGTGCTAACTTGATATCAAGTTAGCACTACCAACGTCACCCGATGTTCCTACAGAAGTTTTATTAGGTGAATAATTTGTCGCTTTTTTATCGTGCAAAAAATAAATTTGTCGCGTTTTTCTTTTTTCTTAAATACCCTGGTAGTGCTAACTTGATATCAAGTTAGCACTACCAACGTCACCCGATGTTCCTACAGAAGTTTTATTAGGTGAATAATTTGTCGTTTTTTTTGTCGCAAATTTGTCGCGCAAAAAAAAAATTTGTCGCGTTTTTCTTTTTTCTTAAATACCCTTGCTAACTTGATATCAAGTTAGCACTACGAGGGTGTTTAAGAAAAAAGATAAACGCGACAAATTAGCATTACCAGGGTATTTAAAAAAAAAGAAAAACGCGACAATTTTTTTTTTCTGCACGACAAATTTACGACAACAAAAAGGACAAATTATTCACCTAATAAAACTTCTGTAGGAACATCGGGTGACGTTGGTAATGTTAACTTGATATCAAGTTAGAACTACCAGGGTATTTAGGAAAAAAGAAAAACGCGACAATTTTTTTTTTTTGCACGACAAATTTACGACAAAAAAGCGACAAATTATTCACCTAATAAAACTTCTGTAGGAACATCGGGTGACGTTGGTAGTGCTTACCTACTTGATATCAAGTTAGCACTACCAGGGTGTTTAAAAAAAAAGATAAACGCGACAAATTAGCATTACCAGGGTATTTAAAAAAAAAGAAAAACGCGACAATTTTTTTTTTGCACGACAAAAAAACGACAAATTATTTACCTAATAAAACTTCTGTAGGAATATCGGGTGACGTTGATAGTGCAAACTTGATATCAAGTAACCACAATCAGGGTATTTAAGAAGAAAGAAAAACGCGACAATTTTTTATTTCTGCACGACAAAAAAACGACAAATTAGTCACCTAATAAAACTTCTGTAGGAACATCGGGTGACGTTGGTAGCGCTAACTTGATATCAAGTTAGCACTATCAGGGTATTTAAGAAAAAAGAAAAACGCGACAAATTTATTTTTTGCACGACAAATTTACAACAAAAAAACGACAAATTATTCACCTAATAAAACTTCTGTAGGAACATCGGGTGACGTTGGTAGCGCTAACTTGATATCAAGTTAGCACTATCAGGGTATTTAAGAAAAAAGAAAAACGCGACAAATTTATTTTTTGCACGACAAATTTACAACAAAAAAACGACAAATTATTCACCTAATAAAACTTCTGTAGGAACATCGGGTGACGTTGGTAGCGCTAACTTGATATCAAGTTAGCACTACCAGGGTATTTAAGAAAAAAGAAAAACGCGACAAATTTATTTTTTGCACGACAAATTTACGACAAAAAAACGACAAATTATTCACCTAATAAAACTTCTGTAGGAACATCGGGTGACGTTGGTAGCGCTAACTTGATATCAAGTTAGCACTATCAGGGTATTTAAGAAAAAAGAAAAACGCGACAAATTTATTTTTTGCACGACAAATTTACAACAAAAAAACGACAAATTATTCACCTAATAAAACTTCTGTAGGAACATCGGGTGACGTTGGTAGCGCTAACTTGATATCAAGTTAGCAATACCAGGGTATTTAAGAAAAAAGAAAAACGCGACAATTTTTTTTTTTGCGCGACACATTTGCGACAAAAAAACGACAAATTATTCACCTAATAAAACTTCTGTAGGAACATCGGGTGACGTTGGTAGCGCTAACTTGATATCATGTTAGCACTACCAGGGTATTTAAGAAAAAAGAAAAACGCGACAAATTTATTTTTTGCACGACAAATTTACGACAAAAAAGCGACAAATTATTCACCTAATAAAACTTCTGTAGGAACATCGGGTGACGTTGGTAGTGCTAACTTGATATCAAGTTAGCACTACCAGGGTATTTAAGAAAAAAGAAAAACGCGACAATTTTTTTTTTTGCACGACAAATTTACGACAAAAAAGCGACAAATTAATCACTTAACGCCATATCCCGGCGTGCCTGTATTCCACAAGTAAATGTAATAGTAAGATACAAATAACTAACAATGAAGGTAATGAATTTGAAAGTGACATGAGCATGGCAAATCATTCTAATAAATATTTTTCCTCTATCGGAATTAATATGCATAATAGCATACCGGATAATAATATAAATTATTCTATTCCTACAATAAATAAATCAATGTTTTTGAACCCTGTATCAGAAAATGACATTATCAAACATATATCTAGCCTAAAAAATAACAGTGCCCCTGGTTTTGATAACATAACTGTCAAACATCTCAAACTATTGCATATATACTTAGTTAAACCAATTAGACATATTATTAACTTAATTTTCTCAACAGGCGAGGTGCCATCAGAATTTAAAAAATCGATTATAACACCAATTCACAAATCGGGAAATCGGAACATAATTAATAATTACCGACCCATAAGCCTTATAAGCAATGTAGCTAAAATATTTGAGAAGTGTCTTAAGGATAGATTGATTGATTACCTAAAGGCGAATAACTTAATGCCAAAAAATCAGTTTGGTTTTATGGAAGGTTTAAATTCCAGTGATGCTATGCACGAACTAATATCCCATATAGCTGATAATTTAAATAATAACAAGAAGTGTATTGCAGTGTTTCTCGACTTGGCAAAGGCCTTTGATACGGTTCCCCATCAAAAGCTTCTTAATGTGCTTGAGCATCTTGGGATCCGGGGTATTGTGCTAGAGGTCTTTAAAAATTATCTAATGAACAGAGAGCAATCAGTTAAAATTAGAGACTGCATAAGTGATCCAGAACCTGTTCTTATTGGTGTACCACAAGGCACTGTACTTGGGCCAATTTTGTTCAATTTATATCTCAAAAATCTATGTGAGATCAATATACAGGGGAAAATAATCTCATACGCAGATGATACAGTAATCGTGTTCAATGGGCAGAGCTGAGATGCGGTCAAGTCATCTGCACAGGCTGAAAGTGAACAAGTCAAAAATTGGCTTAACCATTTTAAGCTATCATTGAACATTGATAAAACAAATTTTATAGCCTTCTCAAAAACACAGGCGGATCGTCCTATTTTCAATGAATTAATTTGTCTTAACTCAATAATAAAGAGAACCGATAGCGCAAAATACTTAGGAATTGTCATAGATCAAAATTTAAAATGGGAATCACATATCCTATACATAACCAAAAAACTTAGATTCCTAATATATAAGTTCTATTTGATTAGGCAATTTCTTAATCAGAGTTTGCTTGTGACATTATATCTCAGTTTGGTAGAATCTGTAATAAGATATGGTATATTGGTTTGGGGTGGGCTATATGAAACTACATTAAGTCCTTTAAATATCATACAAAAAAAAATCTTAAAAGTAACATTCAAGAAAAAACCTCGGTACCCATCCTTATTGCTATATAACCCTAAAATTGTAAACATTAGATGTTTATATATACATACAGTTTGCTGTTATATAAGAAACCATGATGAAATTAATGGAATTACAATAGATCATCACTAGCAAACAAGAGCAATCTTAAATGAGACCATCAAAGTTCCCAAACCTAACAGCGAGTTCTTTAAAAACTGCTGTAACTTTCTTGGTCCTAAATTTTATAATATACTACCTACCACTATAAAAAACCTAGGCAAGAAGAGGTTCAGTAAACCCTGCAAATTGTTTATCTATGAAAACTTTTATAATTATTTTAATACAATTTTTACCGATTAGATTTGTATCCAAAGAAGTTTTTGTAATAGTGGTGTCTCATGCTCTCACTGACAATGACAGTGCTATAATTATAATTATAATTGGATTTAGTATTAGTACTGTAAATTGGTTTAGGTCTTTAAGCTTTTAATATAAGTACCTAAGTATGGGCAATTCTTCCTTTTTCTGGGAACATTGTTGATATAATTAATAATAACTTGTGTCCTATAATTTTAAAACCCATAAGACACATACAGATACATATGTATCTAGGTGTCCTTTTCTTTTTCTACACAAATTATATTATATTAAAAACGATAATGATGTAATAGATAATAATTATGGCCTTTTTCCTCTCCTGCTATTGTAGGCATGTAGGTAATTTGTAATATTGTAATCTGGTTTGTAATTAATTATTGTTAATTTGCTGTTGAAAATAAATTGAAATTGAATTGAATTGAATGTGGTATTGCTAACTTGATATAGGTGTATTTTCACCGTCTGAGGATTTTTCTGCCATGCTTGGCCATCACTCACACATTGCGCTTTTTGCGTTTTCACAAAAAAAAGTAATTGAACCTGAAATTTGGGATTGGTGTATTTTCAGAGCTGATAATGTGCAAGTAGAATTGCAATTTTCGTCGTTTTAGCAACTTTTTCGCACATGTTCTGCTGGCTTAAGTTAAAGCTAGCAGAACAGTCATTTTCGCGAAAATTCAATGAGCCTAAAATTTCTCATTAGGGCATTTAATTGGCCTTTAATGAGCTGATATCTGCTTATAATCCTGAAACATGCCCTAATAGTTTTTCAACAAAAAAACAAATAAAAATTCTCATAAAAATTAATGGAGAAGACTGAAGTTTTCTTTTTGTATGTAATTTACAAAGCTCCACTGTAAGAAAATGGACTATTTTTCCAATTTACGAAGAATTTGAATTGACTTAAGATCTATGCTTAAGATATTTGATGAAAGTTTTATGCCAGACATAACCCAAATTTCAATTCAAGGTTTTTTTAATTTTTCCTTATTTTTTTTCTACTTGAAAAGACACACAAAGAAAAGTCAAGAACCTGAAATAAACAAAAAAGAAAGTTCGGTATTCCTAGTGCTTTTTTTTACTTGATGACTCGCTCGATGATTTAACTGGAGAATTATGAGCAAAATAATCGCCGTGACATTGAAATTTATCATGAATTTGAAAGCAGAACAATAAACGGAAAAAAAAAACAACAGGAAGTTGATTGAGCAAATTTGATGAGTTATCATTTGCAAATTTAATGAATTATCATTATTAAATTTATTTCATCAATAAAGATTATCTACCTTTGAATTTTATATTTGAATCCTATCAGAAACAACTCTGTTTTAATACAACAAAGGTTTTATGATAAATTCCCATAAGCAAAAAATTTTGGAAACATAAAAGTATGTACTGTGTACAACAAAAAAAAAAACAAAGGATGACAATTTTTACTGAAATAAAGTGATAAACTACAAACCTTTTAACCATATTTTCTGCCGTTTTAAACAGTTTGAAATCAATTTCAAATCCACTCAATGAAAAATTAAATTATATATTAACAAATCAGTGAAATAAATCCGTAGCTGCCCAAAGTCATTCCTTGTTTACCAGACAAATGCATGGTTCATTTCAAATCAACATTTCACTCGAAAACAAAAACAAGGCACCACTTTTAATTTGATTTCTATTTATGAAACGCACACAACTATTAAAACGTGGTACTTTTAAATGTAAAAACCGTGTCGAAATTTTATTTCACGGGTCGCGAACCTGCCACATTCGATAAAAACGATTTAATCTGAAGAGAAAAAACACCAAACAGCTTCTCTTACCACCAGCCTGAACAATGGCGCATATGGCAATGGCGCCGTCTGTCAAAAAGTGTCAAATGGCGAGAGGTATTGCGGTGTTGTCAGATTTCGATCAGCTGATTTGTTTTCCCAAGTGGAATAAATGTGGGGGAGGTATTGATTTTTGTTCGAAATAATTAGAAAATGGGAACATTTCGGTCGGAAAATAAATGAATAATAAATATTTTAGGGATGGGCAATCATTCAAAATTAAACGATTATTCATTATTCGTTTTTTTTTTCAAATATTCCTTTTTTAAAAACAAATAATATTTGTAGTACCATCTCTGAACGAAAAACACTTCTTCGGTCAATAGAAACTGTATTACCGGCAATATAGTACTACTATATTTCCTTGAAACGTCATTGATTTCCATACTTATATTTTGTGTTTTGCTTATAGATGGCGGTAACAAAATTAAAAACGGTGAAGAAAAAAATCTCATGGAAATTTGAAATCAAAAATGTGATTCTAATGAAAATAAATCCACTCACCTTTCTGAAGTAGAAATCATAATTATTTTCCTTCGTTTCCTTCTATTACAATACGACTGTGAATTACACACTTCCAGCTCTCCTTGCACTAAAACGTTGTAACGCACTTTAATTGGATTTTTTTGATTAGCCATTGTTTATAAATTGAAATCTGCAAGCACACTAATAAAAGTTCAAACGTGTTGAGTAGAAGTTGAATCTGATGACGAGTCTGGAATGGGGTATCCATGTCTTTTTTGTTCCATTTGCTGGAGGAAATTTTAAATTTTTGAGTGGTCCTCGTTTTCCATGGTAAATTTAATGCCCTATAGTTCGAAATGACCAAAGGAAAGACCGTTTTTTTGTATATTTCTATATAACCCTTGTAGGTAAAGCTGTTGGAAAAAAAATACATAAAAATGTAATACCTAACTAAGAATGTTTAATAATAATTACATACCTATTTCACCCTATTTTCACGAAGTCACAATAAAAGGACGATTTCAAATTTAAAAAGCATTTGCTTTTTGGTTCTCAATTCTATTGGAAATTTGTTCAGACCTCTTTCTGGTTTCGATGACTCACTCCACGCGCGATTCACATACAAATGCAAGTCTTAACTTGTCTGTGCGTGCACACGAGGTACCAGTAGTACCACTTTAGTACCCAAAGGAACTCAGCAGCAACTCACAATCCTTAAAAATAATAAAGAATAATTAACAACATATTATATTTAATTTTTTATTTTTTCTTGTTAATTTTAGGTAAGACGATATTCAAAATCAAATAATCCCGCTTGATTTATATTAAATAAATTTGCTTTGGCAACATTGCACACATCAGTGTCGTTAGTTGAAGATAAATAGCGCAATGTGCTCTACACGTATAACCGTGCGTTCGGTATTTTGATCTGACTTCTCCGAGCTTGAATTTACCACTCGTTTATTTGAAACGTGTACTCGGTGCAGGCTCATTCGCGTTCGTTCATTAACATTTCTGAATTCTGGCACTCTGATACAGCGTTCAACTGCTCTGTTCGCTTGCTGGTCACGTGATTACGGCTCTGCTCATCACGCTCTGCTCTTTGAGCAAAATACCAAACGCAAGGTAAGTACTTTGACCGATCAGGTCAGGCCAGGGACTCCGTGTCCAGTAGAATTCTACATATCGACAGATTTTAGAGGCTCAGCACACCGTGCGACATGCGATATGTTTCGATATGTCGAATTCTACATGGCACGGAGTCCCATCACGAGGATAGTAGGGACTCTAGTATAAATAGAGTAACTACATACGTTTAAGCGCGTGCTGGGAAATTGATACCCATCCTCAATGCTGTCAATTTTCAGTCTGCTGTGCGTGTAGTACGGTCACATACCATGCGTTCGGTATTTTGATCTGTGTTCTCTGAGCATGAATTTACCGTTCATTTATTTAAAAAGTGAACTCGGTGCAGGCTCATTCACGTTCGTTTAATAAAATTTCGAGCCTCTGGTACAGCGTTTAACTGCTCTGTGCGCTCGCTGGTCACGTGATTACGACTCCGCTCTGCTCTTTGAGCAAAATACCGAACGCAAGGATAACCTAAATTATTTTTTACCGTACTGCGCATGACATAAGTCGGCACGCATCGAAAAAGATTGCAGCTTGCAAGCTTGCACTTCGAAGTCGGCGTGCATGCCAGCACGGAATTGAATTGAGGATGCCAACGTTAAACTACATTTTTCTAGCTTGCGTGCCGAAGTGCCACTTCGCTACCAAATTGATTGAGGATGGGCCTTTCGTTCAGCTCTACTGATTGGAGCAATTGGGGCTCACTCCGAACGGAGATTTATAGAATGAATCGAGTTGCTCTCAAAGTTGCCATTATAATATTTTCGAGCCCGTTGCGTTGAGGTTTGGTTTATTTTTTGGTAAATGTCTTTGAAAACTTGTTTTAAACAAATTTCTTCAACTATTCTTTTTTCTCCTAATTTTCTTCTCGTTGTTTCTTTAAAAAAATACTCGTAGAAGCTATATATAACTACAATATTGTTGCTCCTTTCACTCTAAGAGCACGTAATGGAAAACTGCTCCGACTCCGTATTGATTAATCTATAACAGAACGGTTCTTGAGCACCACACCTCTTTTTGTCTGAGCGACCTTCGGAACACGTACATCATAACCTAACTTTTGTGTTTAGAAGCTTCTGTCACAAATTTTGGCGCCAAATAGAACTAAACTACTTTTGCTTGCCCTTTGTTGTAGTTCAATTAATTTTCTGTTTTCAGTTTCAATTACTTGATTATTAAATATCCGTTTATAGTAGATTTTGAAGATGCTGGACGGCTTCGATCAGCCTCAAGTGTTTTTCAGCGACAACTGGTCCCAGAACGAAAACCAGGGCGATGCAGCTAGCGTTAATTTGTTGGCCGTTAAAAAGAAGTTCAAAGACTTTATTCGGCAGTTCCATACGGAGAATTTCAATTACAAATACAGGTAAATACTCTCATTTAGTTATTGAATTGATTGTAATTCAAAAAAACTGAGAAAAAAACTATATTAGTGCAGAAATTAGTGGGTACAGGACTAGAACCCACTGAGGAGTATTTAGGACGCTTACAGTCTCATAAAATATAAAAGAGGTTACACAAAATGGGCATTAGAGGCATAGTGTATCAACTTCTTGAGTCGTATCTAAATAACAGAACACAATGTGTTAAAATAGGAGACACTGTAAGTGAGCCTCTTCTGATGGTTTGTGGTGTGCCTCAGGGTACTGTGCTGGGTCCACTATTATTCAATGTTTACATAAATAGCATTTTGTCAATTGTTGATGAGGGGACGGTAGTTTCCTTTGCTGATGATACAGCTATCATAGTTCAGGGTGAGTCATGGGATCTTGCCATTAGAGGGGCGGAAATCGCTGTCTAGAAAATAAAAAACTGGCTGGACCATAGTTTATTATCATTGAATGTAGAAAAAACTAAGTTTGTGACCTTTACTCTAACCCAAAAATCATTGCCTGTGACTCAACATCTGAAAATACATGACTCAGACTGTAACACCGAAAACTGTGGAACATCTAGTTGCAGTAATGTCATAGAGAGAGTAAAATGTATAAAGTACTTGGGAATTTTTGTTGATGAAAATTTAAGCTGTAAAAATCATGTTGACTACGTCACAAAAAAAATTAGAAAACTAATATACAAATTCCTTGAACTTAGAAACATCTTGCCTTTCAAAATGCTGAAAGCGGTTTATTATTCATTGGTTGAATCCATCATAAATTATGCAATAATTGTCTGGGCCAATGCACCAAAGACAGTGTTGACTGAGCTATGTATAGCCCAAAAATATATAATTAAGGTAATGATGTTTAAAAATAAAAGATTTTCTACAGAACTGCTGTTTCAGGAAAGTAAACTCTTGAACCTAGAACAATTATATATAAAATCTGCATTAAGATTCATGATCAACAATCAGTGCTATAAATATTTCTTTATTTTAAGGGTTGAGGTGAGATTTAGTTCCTTCTGCACTGCATGCAAAACCAAGCTTTCATAGTAGAAGGCAGCTTTGTTAATGAACAGCACACTTTATGTTTCCACCAAAGACATGATTCACACTGTAAGCTATCTTCATGTATCACTTTGCTACATATATCACAAATCCAGTTTAGAATACTATTTTGTTTTTCTTCAATTTGTTTTTGTAATTACACATAAGAATCCGGACAAAAATATGCTTCTATTTCTGCTAAAGATATTTCTTCTTCAAGAGGAAGTGGATCAATTTGTAGATGATGAGGAATGTTTTCTTTCTCAATTTCAAAGTTTTTATGTAATGCTTTGTTTACCAAATCTTCTCTATTAAGAATTGTATTAAGCATTATCTGGTGCCTCAGTTTAGGAACTTTATTTTTGAATAGAACAATTTTATTTTTTTTTAGACCTTTTTAGTCCAACTGCAGTTAATTGATTTTTCTTGGGTCTTCCTTTATGGGCAAGTTTCAAAGGAAGTTTAATACTTTTTATTTTTTCTTCTAATTGGTTTTGTGCAGTAGTATTTGCTTAGATTATTGCAGGCTACACCTAGATACGCATAGTCATTCATAAAACACCCAAATGTTTCGGCCAACATCAACAAAGCCCCTCAACGCTCCTCAACGTTTTTATGAATGGGTTTGTTTATTTATTCCACAAGTTTGTGGACATGTGCTCAACACTTAGACTGTGACCGGCCCGACGAAAGCGATCATTAGCGGAGCATCGGTCGGATCAAAATATATTTTAAAATTAAAAAAAAAAAACACAATTGACAAAATATTTTCTTCACTTTCGCCTGCCTATCAAGATTTAAAAAAAATGTATTTTCACATAAGTGAGAGTAAAAAATGTTTTTTTTTTAATGTTCTGACTACATATAAGTACATACTATTTGCATTTTTTAACGTAAAAACATTAACTTTTGAGTTATTTCTTAAAATTTGAAAAATTCTATACCTACCTGATTGGGCTTCTTGCATGAGCATTAATTTCAATAAAACAACAATGATATAAAGCCAATTTATTTTCAAATGATACAAACAATAAATTTTGATTCACACACACGTATCTGAAATCTGAAATTAACAAAATATTATATTATACAAACATAAGTATACAATTCTTGTTGAATTCAACTTTGATGCTATTTTTTTGTCACCTACCTAGTTAAAATTATATCAAGTAGGTAAGTACATTAAGCTTTATTTGCTTAAAATTATAGAAATCAACTACAATAATTCGTAAGCAAATTAATAGGTATTTAATATTTTATTTCAATCAAGTAAATGGGATTGAAGAATAATAATTTTGTTCTTTTCATTGATACATTGTTTACATAATAATTAATCAAACTGCTCTTTTTCTATCTTATCTATCAACATAATTAGGTAAATTAAATAGGTACATACAGGTATTGTTTGTCGATTTTTAACTGATACTTGCGGTATGAGGTGCGAGAGGGTGTTTCATATGGCAAAAACAGATGTGACGTCAGGTAACCATTGGCATTCTAATGTAGGGAGCCACCAGCTCACATTCCGTCCGAGTATCAGATTAAAATCGACGACAATAGGTACCTACACATTTTTATTATTCATAAAGCTCCATTCTAATAGACCTGTCTCGTATAAATAGAAAAAGAGAGCTTAATTGTAATAAATACAAGTTAGAAAGTAATAAAATATGACATGCGCGCGCAACTCGTAGGTGCAGTGTAGCCAGATTGTATTGTAGCAGAACAAATGTAGACAATACAAATCCAGCGCTTGAAAAGTGTATGTTAACATCGTTTGCACTTTTATTTTGACATCCGGCAACATCGCACAATGAAATTGCAAAGGAATATGTCAAGTATAATTTAACATAACCTTAAACGACACTGCGGTGAGTTCAAGTAATATGTAAAGTATTAGTTTGCTCTTTGTCGAATCACGCGTTACAAAGAAAGAAGGAATGATTCATTCTGAACTGGCCCCTGAATAAGAATATGACGTAAGCCTGTAGGAAACCTGCTTCTCATTGGACGCTCACCTGCAGCCTACAAGCGACGCGCGCAGTCCAGGTAATAGGAGATCGGTCTATTGTGAACGAACGACGCCTGAGATTTGTCATAATGGTTTATTCCATTTCAATGAAATTCTATCGTAGTTTTTCTACCTGAAACCGGAATTAGATAACGGCTGGAACTCTGTAACAGATAATACAATGAATAACAAGTACAGGTGGTGCGCCACTGATTCCACTTACCTGTAGAGAAAAGGTTAAGAAATCCGCATTTTTTTTTCCACAAACCAGGCACCGCTGAAGCATGATTCTTCACATGTATTAAATTTAATATTTTTTTGAATAAAAAACAGAGCTCATAATCATTAAAATCACAATAAAACTCGAGAACAAAATCACAAAACAACAAATCAAAAATCAGCTGTTTCAGCCATTGCTCAAGAAGTGCCGTTACTACGGCACAAAATTTTTACGCACGCCCTTAAAAGCTGATTCCCACATAAACCAAATACACACGCGTTGACAAGTGATGACCAATCAAATCGTTTAAAAAAAAATTGCTTCAAGTTTTTCTAGGTATCCAACGTATCAGTGCATACTTGGTATAAGACATGGGCTTAGACTGTGACCACTTCTTGGCTGAATTTATTTTGAATGCTTTGCGTATCTAGGTGTGCCTGTATATAATCTAAGAGTATTTGGTTTATGGGCTAGTTCCATTAAAGTGTCGTCGCAAGGATTGCAAGGATCTACAAAGAATAATAGTTGAGATAATATTATTGTGGTTGATGAGATAGGCACTTCTTTCCATGTAACATATTTATGTTGAGAGGACTGTTTATTGTAACTGCTTAATGTCAATAAACACACTCAGAGAAAATCTTTTATAGTTATTAATGATGCTAGTTCGATATGAACACCATAATGAAACGTGTGTAACGTTAAACCACGACGTGTTAGCCGAGTGGTTTAGTTACACAAGTTTTATTAATAAAATTCATATCAAACGTGTATCATTTAAAATTTAATCTATGATGGTCCAAAAAGATTTGATTTGCCTTGAAAGAGCAAAAACTTTTCAAATTAAAATTCAAAATTTAGCAGGTATAGTCGTAATCACGATAGAAAGTGAAGTTGACAGTTCGCGTTGACATATCTAGTATTTTTTTTCTTTAGATTGCCAGCATGCGTAAGCGCTTTCATTCCTCCAGCTGGGATAAACGACAGGGTCGTATTTAGGAAAATGATATGCATTCCAGATTTATTTTTAATTTCTTTAAAGGAAGTCAAGTTATTAAAATCCTGCATAGTAATATTAAACATCTGTAATAGAACAAACGTAATATTTTCTAATAGTTGTTGCTGTAGCTGGCCGCCCAAGTACTCTGTTGATTTTTAAAGGTTAGATGGTATATGCGAGCGGTTTATTGATGCTAGTTATTTCCTTGGGTAGCTACAGAATTAAATGCTGAAGGGGGTTTACTTGCAAAAGAGAGAAACAACTGCAGAATTTCCACACATATTATACATATTTAATTTTAAATAAATGAACCCAAATTTTTCCAATAATAATATACAGTACTTAAATTTCTACTCAAATTTTCCATTAATAAAATTATACAGTACTAAAATTTCTACTCAAATTTTCCAGTAATAAAATTATACAGTACTAAAATTTCTACCCAAAAACTCTTCTCATGTGGCTTACATCAGGCTTTTCCATGAGGGCTCTTCTTGGATCATCCTTTCTAAAGGTAAATCCTAACGTGAGCAAAACCCTGCCTAAACTTGACTGGGAACCGTAATAAATTTCACTTTCTTTCAGCCTATCACTTACAGTCTTAAGAGTAACATATGCAATTCTAAAAACGAAAAATGCTTGTTTAAATATTGTAGTACTGTAGCAACAGCAAATATTACTGATTTTAGTTAGTATATCTTGTTCAATTACCTTTGAGACTTTCGTCAATAATGACACCGAGTGTATTCTTATGGAATTTGCTGGTGACACCATTATAACGTAACTCTTAAAGGTAATTGAACAAAGTAACTTAGTATTTCTATTTAACACCAGTCCCTATAACAAAAAGACTACTACCCAAAAATGAACTAAAATTACCCAGTCTAGTTTGTGTAAGTGAAATGGCTTAAACTTATATTTGAAGAAGAGAGGAGTATGCATTCTGTGTAATAATTTATTAAGAAAATCCGCCGAGTGCTTCCGGCCTTAAGTCATCACCAGTGCTGCTTCGTCGCAGGTACAAACATCACACACAAGAGACAACTGACACAAGTGGACGTGCATAATTAAATTTAACTATTAATTAATCAATTACCTGTGTAGTAATGGGTTTTTTTACCAAAAACTGCTAAATAATATAAAAAAGGAAGAATAACAGTAAGAGGTGGGCGACAGATGGGACATTGCCCCTCTAAATAATTTATACAAGCATAATATTAGATGATACATTAAATAGGAAGTTTAATTAGTGATACCATGTTTAGAGGTACCAAAGTCCACTAGAAAATATGACAACACAAAATGCTAAACATCTGAAAAACAATAAACCCAACACACAGGATAAAGCATGCAGCAGAAGTTACAGAAGCTCTGCAAATATCTGAACCCAAACTGTGTAGGTACGTCAAAGAGGGGAATATGAATACTTATCCTTATGAAAGACTCCAATAACTCAGGTACCTTTATTGAAAAGCAAGAAAACAATTCTAAAAAATATCATGAAATTATGGAATGAAAGAAATCCTAGCAGCATCTTAATTTGTGTTGACCTGAAATAAAAAAATAGTATTAAACTATGAAAAACAGTTTAATTTGATCTGAGAAGTTCCAATGTTATCAGGTGTATTCTTTCGGAATAATCTACTGGTAATGTTAATATGAAGTAACATTGAAAAAACTCTATGTTCAAAGTAGAACATCAACTTATTCTCTGTATACATTTTGTGTATCTCTAATCGAATAGTCTGTTTGACGCTTTCACTTGAATCAGTTGTCTGCAACTTCTTACGCTTCCGCGTGACAGGGGTAATTTCAGACTCAACTGAACCATCCTTATATTTATAGACAGTGGTCTCACTTAGTTTCAAAACCTTAGCTGTCTCCTAGAAAGGCAATGGAACAGTAAATTACAATTTATTTATTAAAAATTAACAAAAGCCACTCGGTTCGAAAATATCCCCTTCCAAAACTTGTACCTACATTTACTGAGATTAAGACGAAAACGTTTCTATGATCCATCAAGACTAACTTTATTGTTATTAACTTACAGTTATGGGATTTTGATCTTCATGAGACACCTTGAAATGGTTGTATACGTGTTGTATAAATTGCTGAGTCACAGGGTTCCCATGAATTATTGGTCTCTACAAAAGGATTATTTGCTTATTTTTACTAAATTTGAAAACACTACCTTGTCACTTTCCCTCTTGATTAGAAAAAAAAAAGATTCGTCTCGTAAAGAAGAAGCATCTCCAAGGTTTATTGCTGTTCCCTGAAAATTATTGGCGATGAATTATGACAGTGGTAATTTAAAGTTGCCAATTTTACCGTATTTTCTTCACACCTAAATCATCTGAGATGCTGGAACAGAGCAAAGTCTCCAGGACCCTGGTACGATCGGACTTGTCCGGGGATTTTTCTGTCATCGCTAATAAGAAAACGGCACTTTTAAAATCGTAATATTGTGTAAGTATTAGGTTTAACTTACCTGAAGAAGATAAAATAAACCAGATAAGTCTTGATAGAGTCCAAAGTGAACACTTATAAAAAGACAAAACACTTAAATCCGAACTAAAACCAGGTTAGAAATGAAATGCAACACCGAAACACAAAGGCACAGAACACTACATAAAAAACCATAAAACCGATTGAGAATATAACAAAATATCAAAAAATAATGCAGAAAACGGCAATAAAACGATCTCGCGCAAAAATTCGAAATTCAAAATTCTAAGATCCAAATCTGATAATTTTATATGTCAAATCGAAATGTCATGTATCATTATTTCATGGTTGACAGAAAAAGGGACAGATCTAGGGATTTTATTTACTTTCAACTGGTGAAAATAACGGTCAAAATTTAAACTCTATCGTGAATACGACTATACCTGTAATAGTCGGGAACCTGCTTGTTGATTTTTAGAACTTGGACATTCTATTACTTTGACAGCTTCAATATTGGGACCGTCCTTTTTCAAAAACCGAATAGGCCTTTGGAGTCAATTTTTGTGCCATAAATTCAGTTTTATGGTGGTACGAAACTTTTATTATTGAATATGATAAACTACTAGATGGAATTTTTATAATAGAATTAAGGTATTTATGAGAAAAGAGTGAAATTTTAAATAAGTCATAGTAAAAATTTTGGTTATTATATTTCAAGCCTTTCTGGCCGATGCCCGATAAAATTATTTTAAATAAAATCATATTAAAATAATAGTCCACAGTTGTGTTTTACTCTCACACCCGCAAATAGGACCCATATCAATCTGTGTCTCCAATCAGAAACAAAAGCCGCCGCTCTCCAATTCAACATCATATACGTCTCTGAATTTGGGGTCTCACAAACTGATGCAAAGTAATGTGCAAAGGCTATTGAAATTTGATTTGGCTCCTCTATAGTCGAAGCATTATAAGTAACACATCCTGGTCTAGAAGGTTTCCTAGATCTAGACTCGTAGTACATCGAATGAGTTATTGTCAACTCGTAGATTTAATAAAGGTATTTCCCATAGATTCTTCATTTATACTGTCCCTAAAGCTTTCAATATATTGCCAATGGAGATCAGAAAAATCCAGAAATATAAATTATTTGCAAGGGAATCGAAAAAATATATTTTTCATAATTTGATAGCATTTGATAAAATTTTGAATTAAGTAGTAGTAGTAGTACCAACCAACCTAAGCTACTGACTTTCTGTTTTCTTTTAGGTATATTGCACATTATGTATATTATGTACACTTCACTGTATTGTAATTGTAACTATAAATTAACCATTCTTAGGTATAATAAATTTGTAATCTAGTTTATAATCTCAGCACAACACAAGTGTTAAATCACTTAGGTGCTTTTTGAAGAAAAAAAAAAAAAGATGTATTGTACTTCACATTGAATATTTATATACCCATTGTATACCTCTGTAGTGTGAAATAAATAAATAAATAAATAAATAAACTTCCAAAAGATGTTAGGATCCAATCTTATATTGTTCTCTATATTTTTTATGTACTCAGGAAACTCTTTATCGATTCGGTTTTGTTACCTATTTTTTATGCTTAATGTTTCTGACCAAATCGATTGAAAACCATACAATGGTTATTATGTTTAGAATGGTATACTCACACTGGCTCTTGCTGGCAGAAATACTTGTATATCCAAATTATTCAATTTCCACTGTACTCACTATCTTTTTGAATACATCCTTAAGCCCATTATGGTTTATGCACTTATTTTCATAGATAGTTTTTGGTATATATTTGGTATACATTTCGTAAATATGGTAATTCATATTATCAATTTTTCTAGGGACACTCTAAAACGCAACTACAATCTTCGTCAATACTCTCTCGACGTAAACATCGAAGATGTTGGCAGTTTCGATGAAACTTTGGCCGATAAACTCTACAAACAACCCACTGAACATTTGCCTATTCTCGAGGATGCCGCTACTGAAGTGGCAGACGAATTAACAGCTCCTAGGCCTGCCGGTGAAGAAAAAGTTGAAGACATTCAAATCACATTCAATTCTGATGCCCATGCCTCAAATTTGAGAGCATTGAAGGTAGAAATCAATGGTTGACTAAGAATATTAGGTACTAAAATTAAAATTGTTTATTATAGTCAGATGTTGTATCTCGTTTAGTGAAAATCCCAGGCATTATTGTGAGTGCCTCTGGCATCAGAGCCAAAGCAACAAAAATTTCCATTCAATGTCGTTCTTGCAGCACCGTTATACCTAATTTACCGGTTAAAGCCGGTTTGGAGGGTTATGTTATGCCAAGAAAGTGTAATACAGAACAGGCTGGTCGTCCCAAATGTTCTTTGGATCCGTACTTCATCATGCCTGACAAATGCAAGTCTGTCGATTTTCAGATATTGAAATTGCAAGAATTGCCCGATGGCATTCCTCAGGGTGAAATTCCCAGGCACATGTTGCTTTATTGTGACAGATACTTGTGCGATAGAGTTGTACCTGGGAATAGAGTGTTCATTTTGGGGATTTATTCTATCAAGAAAGTTACTAAAGTTTCTAGGGTAAGTAATTATTAAAATAATACAATATTTTCTAATTTATTTTTGCAACAGAGAGAAGGCAAAGAGAAAGCAACTACTGGTGTAAGATCAGCATACATGCGCGTTGTTGGTCTACAATTGGACAGTGAAGGCCTTGGATCAGCCGGATGTGGTGCTGTAACCTCAGAAGAAGAAGATTTGTTCAGGAGGATGGCAGCCATGCCAAATATCTACGATCGTTTGGCTACCAGCGTTGCTCCTTCGATTTATGGAGCAGCTGATATTAAAAAAGCAATTACTTGTTTACTTTTTGGAGGTAAAAATCCATTATCATCATGTGGAATTTATATTATCAAAACATTGCCTCTAAGGTTTCACATAAACTTCATCTTCTCTTTTACTCCCACAACTATTAACAAAATCATTTTTTAACACCATTAGGCTCTCGAAAACGTCTACCAGATGGCTTGACCAGAAGAGGCGACATAAATGTCCTCTTGCTTGGTGATCCAGGTACCGCCAAATCGCAGATACTAAAGTTCGTCGAACAAGTGGCTCCAATATCCGTCTATACGTCAGGCAAAGGCAGCTCTGCGGCGGGCTTAACAGCTTCAGTAATGCGTGATCCGTCTTCCCGAAACTTCGTTATGGAAGGTGGCGCCATGGTGTTGGCTGACGGAGGTGTAGTCTGCATCGACGAGTTTGATAAAATGAGAGAAGACGATCGGGTGGCTATTCATGAAGCTATGGAACAACAAACTATTTCTATTGCTAAAGCTGGAATTACCACCACTTTGAATTCAAGATGTTCGGTTTTAGCTGCTGCCAACAGTATTTTTGGTCGTTGGGATGAGACAAAGGTAACTTTTTTATTTAAATCAAATATTAATAAAATAATTTTTTTTGTACTTATTATTTAGGGTGATGAAAATATTGACTTTTTGCCGACCATTCTCTCAAGATTCGACATGATATTCATCGTCAAAGACGAACACAATCAGTCCAGAGACAAGATTCTGGCCAAGCACGTTATGAGCATTCACATGAATGCTGGGCAAATAACTCAAGAACCCAAAGAAGGCGAATTGTCTTTGGAATTTTTGAAAAAGTTTATCAACTATTGCCGCACCAGATGTGGCCCCAGATTGAACAAGGAAGCTGCCGAAAAATTGAAAAGAAGATACGTCATGATGAGATCTGGTGCGAACCAACACGAAAAAGCGGTTGATCATAAGAATGCTATTCCGATTACGGTGCGTCAATTGGAAGCTGTTGTACGTATATCGGAATCTTTGGCAAAGATGCAACTACAGCCATTTGCTACGTCAAGTCACGTCGATGAAGCCTTGAGACTTTTTCAAGTGTCTACTTTGGATGCTGCTATGAGTGGAAATTTGGCAGGTAAGAATCATTTTTGTTTTAGACTTGTTCAAAATAATTATTTTGCGATGGATCCATTTCAGATAAAATTGAAGACTTTTCATGAAAATTCATATCATAATACACTAAAACCATTTTTTTTTTCTTTAGGTGCTGAAGGGTTTACTACCGAAGGAGAACAAGAAATGTTATCGCGCGTCGAGAAGCAACTGAAAAGACGTTTTGCTATTGGAACGCAAGTTTCTCAGCAAAATATCATTCAAGATTTTGTTCAGCAAGGCTACGCCGAAAGGGTTATCAGCAAAGTCATTAAGGTAATGATTGGTAGACAACAGCTTCAACATAGAATGCAACGGCGTATGTTGTACCGCATCAGTTAGAAATTCAAGATTTAAATTTTTTTTTTGGAATATTTTTTTGTAACAATGATGATTTTGATAAATAAATAAAAACATTTTGTGTGTATTATTTCTTTTGTATATTATAAATTTCCATATGAATTTTATTTAGCAACTTGATGGTTACTTTACAACAATGTATTTAAAAAATCATGGTGGAAAGAGGTAAACTCATTAAATCATACAAAAACGGATAATTGATTATTAATTAGCGTGGCAATTGGTTAATATAACTCCTCCCTCTTTAAGATGTTGCAAATGTGGATTGTTGCTTATGCAAATCAGACAATTCAATTTGCACATTTGCACAACCTTTTTCTGAAGTTTCAAACTTCCAAAAACAGTAAAACATTAAAATTATGATTAAAATAGCGAGACTTACCATAGACTTAAACCTATGATTAAATATTCAAATAAGAGTTTTCAAAAGACAATTCTTTAAGATTATGAACTCGTATTTGTTTCGTCGTCTTGAAGGCTTCTTCTAGGGCTTTTTGGTTAATTTCTTGAAGTTCCAATGTTGTTTCATTCTCTGGAAGTTCAGTGATGTCTATTTTTGGAATCTTCAGTTCAAAATTGAAGTTCTCGCTGGTTTTTGAAAATGTTTTATTTTGTATTTTCACAAAGCATTTTTCAAAAGAAACTAGTGTTGGAATGGATTGGTTATAATAATATACATATGGTTTATCATGTCACATTGGGTAACTATCATCAGGCTTTTCTTAGGGTAGGTAGTTGTCCGTTCGGGAGTTGTTTCACTGTTAGTTTCTCATATTTCACTTTGGAGGAAGGACATATTGTTGTGGTCTGTCAGTAATCAGGTCATAGACACATGATTCTTCTTGCTTGAGCTCTTCGCTCCGTTACAAAAGTACACATTTTCAACTTTTGGGCATTTCCATAAAGTATTGTAGTAAAATGTCTGTAGTGAGTGATAGGTAAGAGGGTACTTATTCCTGATGGTAAGTTCTTTGATAGGAATTGGAGACATTTTATACAATATGAAATGGTTGAGATTAATCATTGGTGTGTGTATAACAAATATATTTAACTCATTTTGCATTTTTACTTGAGTTTTCATTGTCTTTTAATATTTGATTTTATTATCAAAAGGTATTTGTTGACTTTCAGGTATAAGGTACCAGTCCCAAATAAGACCATGTTAAGATGTTTTATTTTTTTCCTTACCTTATCCACCAAACCCAACAAAAATCACGAGCTTATATGTGAAGTGTTTCGCTTCTATTACTTGAATATTAACACCAATTTATTTATTTTTTTATATGAGTGGTCGTTTTTGCCTAAAACAAAGACGCTTACCATTGGCGTTATTTGGATCATTATGCTCCTAATAAGGCCACCATTAAAAAATGTTTGAAATAAATACTATTATTTGTAAAAATATTATTTTTTGGGAAATAGTACACAAAATAGAACTGCATTCTAGAAAAAACAATAATTTCAAGTCCTGGGATGGTGATCCAAATAGGTCTACATACAACTAGAACGAATGAACCGCAGCTCGCAGTTTCTCTTGCTTGGTTATACTCCAGGCGTTCTTAAACACATCACGTAGGTAATAATATAACACATTCTTTAAAACTGTAACTAGAAATCTAGCAAAGATATTATTCTGTAACTTTCTCAATACATAAATGTTCGTGTAAAAATTACATTGGCTCCATTCACTTTATAAATATGTGTATAAACCATTATTATCAAAAGTAATTTACTGACTTTTGGGTATATTTGCTGTAAAATAGTTTATTACTTTGAATATTGATATTATTTAATATTAAATTAAACGTTAACATTGAATGGAAATTTTGGTTCTCCAAGGTAATATTCTTTAATTTTCCTGTGATAACCTTTTGGTTAGATTGAATACCATTTTTGTGCTGTGCCCATGAAATTTAATAGACCACGTAAGTAGTTCCTAGGCTAAGGAAATTGGTAAAATAGGATTTTCTACCGTCATCAATGTATAGCGGTACGCTTAATTGAGTGACTCCAACGAGAGTGAGGAATACTAAGGGATTCATCTCGGAGTACCTGAAATAAATTATTGTAGTTTAACATTTTGTTTAGCAAAGCGATTCTGTGTTTTGCTATCACATCGCAGACTGTTTCTATTAAATTGTTTTATGAAAATTGGATCTTGTCATTCCGGTTCTGGTTCACGATTTTTATTGCGTGATTCTACAAAGACTGTTTGTATCGCTAAGAATTTTTCTGGAATTTCTTTATTTAAATTTGTGAGGGACTCTACCAAACAGTTGTTAGTTTATTTTCTGTTTGTTCAATTGGTATGGTATAATTCAAATCTCTTTTAATCATTTGAAAAAAGGTGTGATCAATTGTACTATGAGTTGTTGTTATAATTGAATATAGCGATTGTTATTAGATCAATAATACTCGTATTCGGATTTTGGAGTTTTAAACCCGTTATACTTTCACGTAGTGTCGAATGGAATCTTTCGATCGAACTATTCGAGTTTGGATTTCTTGGAGTTGTATGATGACACTCAATTTTGTATGATGTACAAAAATTTGGTCAGAGCATTTTTGAAATCTGCTCCACTATCTGACTTGATTTTCAGAAATTTTCCATGATCACTAAAATATTTCAGTAACTGTGATGTTATCTGTGCGATGGTTAGCTGTTTTCGTATTTACAGAAGAGGCTTGACCGTCTTTTGAAACGCTATCAATAATGGTCAGAAATTTCTGGTTATTGAGCATATGTGTCAATATAAATATGTTTAAAGTGTTTCGTACCAATGAGTTTTAGTTTAAATATGATTTTGTATGGTTGTCGTTCAGTTGATACTTGGTTTTATTGCATATCTCGCATACTTTGACATAGTTCTGCATGTCTTTCTCTATATTGTGCCAAAAGAATAATTTATTTTAGGCTGCAACATTTTCAGAGATTCCTCTATGAGAGGTTTTATTCTCAAGTCTCATGATATTGCTGAATTTTCTCTCGTTGAAGATCAACTTCTAAAGTGTGTTTTTTTTTTAAAGATAATTCCCCAAGTCAAAAATTTAGTAACTATGTTGGCAACACAAGCCTTTTCTACATAAAAAATTTGAAAGCATTGACAATTTTACATTGTATTGCCAACATAATGTCATTTTGACTTTTATCTTTAAAAAAAAAAACAGATTTTATGATATCTGCTAACAAAAAAATGGAAATGTAAAATCTGTTTTTTTTTAAAGACTAAAGCCAAAATGACATTATGTTGGCAATACAATGTAAAATTGTCAATGCTTTCAAATTTTTTATGTAGAAAAAGCTTGTGTTGCCAGCATAGTTACTAAATTTTTGACTTGGGGAATTATCTTAAAAAAAAACAGACTTTACAGTCATGAGCACAAAAAGTGAAACACCCGACTGACAGGTTTTGTAATTTTTCGCCATTTTGCGTAAATCAGTCTTTTCCCTACAATCGATTTTTTGTCAAACATGACAATCCCTGACCCCTGTCATTGCCATAGGAAGAGCTGGTGAGCCCGTTTTACAATTAGGCAATTCAATCCATCTGTCAGATAGGTTAAATTCAATATGGCGTGGCGGCCAAGCAATTTTGTTTTGAATGTGTTTTTATGCGTATTTCAAATTATTTTGCTTAGAGTTTTGCTTGCAACTTTGATTTAGACTATTTAATAAAATATTTGTTGACTAGGTACCCAAACTAATAAATCGAGCAGATTCTAGATATTTTTTTCTGTTTTTTGGCCCATGTGTAGCCGCCACGCCATCTTGAAAGTCACGTGGTTTGAATTGCCTAATAGGAAAACACGGGTGTCCCACTTTTTGTGCTCACGACTGTACCTATACAAGGTAAATGAATTCGAATTGAACGATTCTTGTAATGCTCGTAACACAATAGGTTCCTTCTAAAGATTTATTCAGGAAATGGAGGCAATAAATACCAGGTGGCATGTATTCCTTTACTAAATTAGTAATTTGCGATGTTGTTGGATTATGAGATCTGACCCGATTAGCCAGGCTCTACGACCCATAAGACTTCCAATCTCACCATGTTTTTCAAAACGGTGGACATATGAATTTCTTCAAATTCAAAATTAATTTATTTGGGCATGATTATACCTACTTCGTTGACCAGTCAGAAAGAGGGACTGTTGTGTCCCTGAATTCACGTTGGTCATGACCTGAAAAAAAAACTTTCTAACAATTTTCATTGCCAACGAAAGCTCAGACCAATCAGTGTAGTTCAATGCCGGTAGGGGTATTTGCCCTCGGAGTAGTTGTTTCTGACTGGTCAACGAAGTTCAATTTTGCTTGGACAGGGAGCTTCAACCGATGTCCTTCTGATGAGTCCTAACAAGGACGAAACGCGTCGAGGATTGGCACGGGAAGCCTGAGTCCACTGCTCAGTGGGTTGACTCCCAAACAGGGACCGTTGTGTCCCTGAATTCACGTTGGTCATGACCTGAAAAAAACTTTCTAACAATTTTTGGTATCGCTTGTACCTTCTTGGATACCTATTGAAACTTGGAAGTTTTTTTAAAAAAATTACAAATGTTGCTTGATGAGTTTCATAAAAACAACCGTTGAGAAATTTGTATTTTTAAAAATTATTTTCTTTATTAAAGAGATTTTATTTAAAATTTTCTCATATGACGAAGATGTTTCCGAATATTTTTTATTACACACATAAGACCATAGTGTTGGGAAACTAATCGGGTAAAAAAAAATATTATACAGGGTGTCCACTTAGTGCGATATTGGACGATATCTCCTTACAGAGTGATGCAAGAAAAAAAATTTAAATTACAAAGTTGTTTGATACACTAATATGCATTAGCTAAAAAAAAAATTGAATATACAGGGTGCTCCGTTCATGGGGTATGCGACAGAACTTTGTTATTTTAAATAAAACACCCTGTATGTGATTGCATATTTGGATTCTACGTAAAATTCTGAGCAGATTTCATGTAATATACCCTATACCTAATTTCAACTGTTTTGGAAATATTGACATTTGAAAATTTACTTTTTGCAACTTTGACAGGCTGTAAAACCTAAACGGTTAATTTTAGACGAAAACCGATTTTACATTCCTATCTTAGATTTTCATAAACTATCATTTGACAGCAACTTTGAGTTTAACCGCCTAACCGGAGATTAAATTTAACTGGAATTTTTAATCATGGATTGAATTCAAAGTTGGTGTCAAATGATAGTTTATAAAAATCTAAGATAGGAATGTAAAATCGGTTTTCGTCTGAAATTACCCGTATAGGTTTCACAGCCTATCAAAGTTGCAAAATGTCAATTTTCAACTGTCAATATTTCCAAAACAGTTGAACTTAGGTATAGGGTATATTACATGCAATCTGCTCAGAATTATACGTAGAATCCAAATATGCAATCACATACAGGGTGTTTCATTAAAAATAACAAAGTTCTGTCGCATACCCCATAAACGGAGCACCCTGTATATTCAAAAATATTTTCAACTAATGCATATTAGAGTATCAAACAACTTTGTAATTTAAATTTTTTTCTTGCATCACCCTGTAAGGAGATATTGTCCGATATCACACTAAGTGGACACCCTGTATATGTTTGTCGTGAACAAAATCGCATATTCTTTCTTTTGAAATTGGAATAATTTTGATTTTTACTTTGATTAAGTAGAATGATTAAGTCCTCTACTACATTAATTTCATGTGGTTTTCAGCTAATTGGTAATTTAACTTAACACAAATTTATTAGCTGCATCTAACGTTTGTGGATTTTGAATTATTGAAATTGTTCTTAATTCGGTTAGCGTATCAGTGACTAGATTTTTGAATAGCAATAATTTCATTTTGTTCAATCAAGACATTTGCAACTATACCGTTAAATTTAGGTCGCACATGATTTTAGATGTAATTCTTTGAACTTAACCTTTTAGTTTATCCAAATACTCAATTATAGATTCTTTATTAGCTTTAGTGGTATACATGAGCTCTTATACCAAATTTTGTCTAGAATATTGAACCCAACATTTTATTCTCAATGCTTGTCTTATATCGGTCCATATTTGTAAATCAGGACGTGCCATAACAAAATTTCCCGCGTCATTTTTTAATTTTGATTTTACAGCGGTAACCACATATTCTCTTGGCATTTTCACCAGTGCAATAGGTTTGATAAAATTCATTGATGTTTTTTATGAAACATTCTAAAATATTGACTTCGCCACTGAAAGCCCACATAACAAAATTGCATCCTTAGAATGTATTAAGAATGTTCTTTATTTAGGAGGAATGTGCCTAGAATGTTCGCCAAAACCATTGCGAATGTCCTGAGAATGTTCTGAGAAAAGATTGTAGAATACTGTTTGCAATACCCAAGAATAACTTCCTGGGAAATCCATTTTTTTTTTTTTTTACGGATATGCGCACTCGCAAGGAAATGTCCTATCACGCTCGAGAAGCGGCAAGTGCGCGGAAATGTCGGTGTATGTTGGTCTTGAAACGGTTCAGGTTGTAACCTGCAGGGAAAACCGTCGCAGGGAGTTTATTCCACAGCGATGCTGTTCTCCAGAGATATGAATTCTGATATAATGAGGTTCTTGGTGCCTCTAGTTTGACAGTAAATTCATGGTTACCGTCTGTTTGACGGGTTCTCCTGGTAGGTGCTACTCTCGGTGGAATCATACGTGCCAACTCTTCAGAGCATTTTCCGTGATAGTACCTGTAGAAGAGAGATAAATCGCCCACAGATCTGCGATGTTCGAGACCATCCAAGTTACGAGTAAGTGCGGGGTCATTGATCAGCTTGATAGCTCGTTTTTGCACGGTATTCAAAAGCATTAAGGTATGTTTGGGTGCTGCACTCCATATATGTGAGCAGTACTCCATAGTTGGTCGAATCTGGGCTTTGTAGAGTGTCAGCAATTGGCTTGGTGTGTACAGATGTCTTGTACGAAATAGCACCCCCAGCTTTTGGGAGGCCCTTTTAGCAATATCTGCCACGTGACTGTGCCAAGACATGTTGATCTCTGCAGTAACCCCCAAGATGTTCAACTGACTCTGTAATGTGACAGCACTTCCAGATAGCATGATGTTTGGCTCACCGGTGCTGGTCTTTTTTGAAAACAGAGCTGCTTGGGTTTTCTGCGCGTTGAACTGTACAAGGTTTTTGTTACCCCAGTCCTCTATTATCTCCAGGTCGTTATTTATCTGCGATATTTGAGTTAGTCTAAGATGGTGGAATTCACGTGCGGAAAGACCTGTGGGTGGTATGAGTGAGGAGACTACATTGCCATCGTCTGCAAAGCAATAAAGTGGATTTACTGTTTTATCTATGAGGTCATTTGTGTAAATCAGGAAAAGAGTTGGCGAAAGGATTGCTCCCTGTGGCACACCAGCATTTATTTGGTAAGAGTTGGAGTTCTGGCCATCCAGTGCAACATAAATGGATCTGTCCTTTAGGTAACTTTCAAACCAAGTGCAAAGTTTTGGCGATAATCCCATTGCTTTGAGCTTGTTGAGCAGATTTTCATGCCAAACTTTGTCGAATGCTTTAGATATATCTAAGGCAATTGTTCTTGTTTCACCCCGCAACTCAATCGCTTTTTGCCATAAGTGAGTGACGTATGTAAGTAAATCGCCATAAATAAATATCCATTAGGATATTCCTAGAATATACCTATGAGATTCAAAGTACATCCTGAAAAGAATATTCCTGTTTGATTCTAAAAATATGCTCGAAATGTATATTCTCACATTTAAAGAATGTTTCTATGACATTATTTTTATGTTCTCGAAAGAATATTATACCAATATGCTTGAAATATTCTTAGTATATATCTACATATATCATTCTCAATATGCATCCTAGACATAATATTCTTGGTTGATTCTAAGGATATACTTGGAATATTAATTTTCGCTTCCAAATAATGCGAAATAATGCTCTTTTCAGCCCTTTTATATTAAAGGCAGCGAAAGAGTTGTTGGAAAACTTCTCTGGAAAACACAAGTATTTAACCAAACCTCCGGTTTGGAGCTTGTTATGCTCTCGTCGAAGCACGCCAACTGAGAGAAACAGGTTCCAAGGTGATTCAAACGCGAGGCAAGATGTAGATCTTTCATAGCGCGTGGCTCCTTCTCTTCGAAGTCTTACGTTTTACAAAGTAAAAGAAAAAGAATATACCTATAATATTCTTAGTAGGTTCTAGATAGAGCATTATTGTTTAATTGTTAAATTAAGATTTTTTGAGTCGGTACTTTAGATAATTAGGTGAACAATATGAAAATATTCTTATCATGGTTACCTACCTACATAAACTTCTCAGCACAACTTGATGGGAATATTCTTAATACTTGATAGAGATATTAGCCGAAAGAACATTTTTTAGGGTACATTATAATAATGTTCGTATGACAATATTCAAAGATTGTTATATAAAGTAGGTTCTTAGCACAATCTTTCTGGTAGGTGCATAGAAGCAACATTCCTAGTACATAAATAGAACGTTCAAAAATGAATATTTCAATCGAAACAATCTTAGAATATTCATTAGACATTCCTAAAAGAACATTCCAAAAAGCACTTTGAGGGAATATTCTAAGAATATGAATGTTCTTTCACTGTTATGTGGGAGGTTTGATAAGTTGAACAATTGATTTTAAATTTCCACTGATTGTTACTGTTGGTCTTTGATTTTAGTTACTTTTTAAATTAGAATTATAAAGATGAGTTAAATCAAATTGAGCTGAGAGATTCTTTATTTCTTCTCCAGAATCTGACATAGGTATACCTATCTTTCTTTGAATTATAGAAAAGAGATTATTTTTAAAATTTAAAAATTTTATTTTTATTTTAAAATTAATCTTATGGTTGGCTTTTTCTTAAAATTATTTATTATTTTGGGTTTGTAAATTCTAAGTTACTTTTTCTTTATTTTTGATTTTAGTCTTCTCATGGCTATCTGCACGACTTTAACTCAAGGGATACTTAGTAAAGTTAGGCTTTGAATGTTACTTTTGTTTCCACAAGAGTCACATTCAAAGCTCCACTTAGATTAAATAGCCCTTCTTAAGTTATAGCGGGGTGCAAATAGCCATCAGCAAACAGTTTTGAAATTATTGCAAAAGAGCAAAAATCTGAATTTAGGTCTTTTCAGTAAATCAAAAATTTAAAATTACTTGGTAGCTATCATAAATTTAATAAGGACGATAACCACTAAACCATTGAAAATTACAAAAGATCAAAATTCCAAAAATCTTAATTATGGACCACCAATTACAAAATGTTTAAAGAGAAAGGATGTACTTACTAGGCACGATGCTAATAACAGTATTGTTGTTTCTTGTTATTCCTTTTACTCAGTTAACCACTTCGAAGTGGACAGTATCTGGAACGTTCAATAGCAGCACTGATAATCTAAATTTCACGTTCCCGAAGAATTCACTTTTTCGAACTTCCTTCAATCTTTTGAAATTTTTGCGACGGATTGCGACTGTATCGACTTTCCCGAAACTTAAGCACTCTGAGTATCCTACTGACTGCGCCAATTATATTTTCGATTCAGAAACTTGTATTTTAAAAAACTTTTTATTTATTGACTAAAATACAGAGGTGACAAAAAAAAAAATATGTGGATCAAATTGCTACAGCAAAAGCTTGAAAACAAAAGAACGTTCCTTATGGAATTGCGCTGGCTTAAATACTAATTTAATGGCGATTCAGCAACTTGATGTTTACTTTACAAACAATGTATCTAAGAACATCATGGAGGAAACGGGTAAGCTCATTTAAAGCATATAAAAAATGGATAATTGATTATCAACTACCGTGGCAATTGGTTAATGTAACTTTAGGTATTATCAATTTCCGTATGAAAAATACACACACATTACCTATTATTTCGAAACAGTTAAATTAAGTGGAATCTTCAATCACTTCAGAAATAAACTTGTTTAAAAACAATAAATTTTATTATCCAACAAAAAAATACAAAGTCAATCAATTATTATTGTCCTCCTCCTTCTTGAAAGGATAATGCGGATGATTTTCCACTCCATTGAAAAACAAAAAATTGAATATCCTTCCTTTTTCGCCTCGATCCAATTGATCTAATTTATCCGTATCTTCTCGAGTCAATTCAAAATCAAACAGACTGATGTTCGACTTCAATCTTTCGGAATTGCTACTTTTTGGAATAACGATAACGTTTTGTTCAACCAGATGCTTCAAGAGAATTTGTCCAGGAGTTTTGTTGTGTTTTAATGCTATTTCGTTGACCTCCGGATGGCCCAGGATATCAGGAAAATCGTTCAATCTAGAATTTGTTTTCTATTTAATAAAATTTAAAACAGAAAAAAATATTTACTCATAATTATATTTGGTACTGAAATGATTATTAGCTCCAGGACTTCCCAATGGAGAAAAAGCAGTCACAGCGACATTAAGACCTTTACACACTTCTCTCAATTGCTTTTGTTGTAAATAGGCGTGAAGTTCTACTTGTAGAACGGACGGTTTTATTTCGGCACTTTCGTAAAGTCTTTTTAGTTGCTTTGCATTGAAATTCGACACTCCGATTGATTTGATTTTGCCTTTTTTCACTTGTTCTTCCATTACCTAATAAATAGATGGTGTTTAAGTTAAGATATAATTACATTACAATAATTAATAGGTAATTATGATTATAATTAAAAGTTAATTCTAGTTGAAACTTTGGCAGGTATATGATACACAGAATTTTTAATGATGTGCGAAGTTCAATGAAATGAGCAACAACTAAACTTCTTACTGTATACTGACAAATTATAAATCAAAATTGTTACCTTCCAAGTGTCAACATAATCCGCAGTATCCAGACAAAATTCTCCATTTTCTTTCACCATTGGCGACATTGTAGATTCGTTTAATAGAAACCCGAATGGCATGTGAATCAAGTAAAGATCCACATAATCCAATTGTAATTTTTGTAGGGATAAATTTAAAAATCTTTCAACGTCACTAGGTCTGTTGCCATAATTGGGTAATTTGGTTGTTATAAATAAATTTTCTCGTTTAACTTTTCCAGAACCGATCCATTCCTTAAGGACTTTTCCTATTGATTCTTCAGTATTGTAGTTAAATGCGGTATCTATAAAATAATAATTATTTAGAGAGGGATAGAAAATGAAAACTTTCTGGGATGTTGAACAAAATTAAACAAGTCACTTGTAAGTTTCTATAAAATCCAGCTTCACGATAAAATGGCATTTGATTAGAATCCATAGAAATGCTTTTTTCTACATAGTCAAGTATAGGATCCATAATAATTCTAATAATGTATTTAATGTTGTATACATATACAAAGTATGTACCTACCAATATGCCTATATCCAACTTCCAATGCAACATTCACAGCATTTTCCATTTCCTCGGGTTTTCCTCTCCAAGTACCCAAGCCCACAATGGGCATTTCCCGTCCACTACTAACCAGTCTAATACTTCTCATGGTAATTTTTTTTGAAACTATTTTCACTAAACTACACAGTTTTTTTGACTATTTTTTTGCCAGAGAATCTGGCAAATGAACTTGACTGTGTGTTGCTGTATTTTTAGACTTGATGACGTTTGTCTCTCACTGAAAATTTTTTGCTGGTGCTTTAAAACAATCATGTAACTGGCCTACTGGATATATAGCTGGATTCAATAGAGGCGCCTTTTTTGACCTTCGATGAGTTCGAGGCTATGGAAAATATCGATTGGGCGCGAGGAAGGTCAGCAAGTGAATTTCTCTAGAGGCTTGCGCCTAGGGAAAGACAGGGGAAGCATTTTTCTTTTCAAATATGGAAAAAACCTGCTTACTTTAACCATACCTTTTTGAAGCTGCTGCTTTATCAAGCTTTTTCTCTGCAAAAGGTTCGTGTATTATTCTTCTTCTTTGGGAAATTTCTTGTCTATATAAGAAATAAAAATTGCTGGTTTCCAGTAATCATAATATACTGACTGGGAGTCATCAATTTGGAGCGATGTTGTGCTATATCCTGTTCACAATCCGATGTCCACAGGTGCAGGTAAATTTATCACCTTTCCCTATCAAATAGCATTGAAAGGTGATTTTACCTGTACCTACCTGTGGAATCGGATTGTGAACGGATAATATGTTGTTTCATTATTTGAAGACATTCATTGGCTATTTAGAAAACTTAAAAAAGGAAATCGTGCCTAAGAAATTTCAAAAAACATTTATTTTTTTATTTATCAAAAGGCTTTTACCCATTTTTAATAATCATTCTCACAAATAAATTGCAATAACCTTTATTCTTACAGTCTTTGAAATTTTGCGTACTTATACCTTTTTTTCAAATGGAATGCCCTGTATTTGGGTTCAATCGATTGATTCTATATACTTGAAAAGCGCTATTTTCCGATTCCCAAAATACTTGTCTATCTTTGATTGAGCCTGTCTCCAAAATATTTGGCTTGGCTGTAACTACCTTAACTTTTTGAAGATTTGTATAGGGAGCGCCGCTTTCTTCCCTCTGGCTACGCTCCTGATTTATGTGACATTTCTAAATATACGTCTATCGACGTTACATCAATTTTCCTCTTGTAGCAGAGGACGTCTATCAGCGTCAATTTTCAAACACCTGTAGATTAAAAATTTCAACTTTTTTTTCAAAAGCTGTTACGTGTTTGCTATACTTTAGAAAGCAATCTAGGCTCCAATTTATTCAAAAGTACAGGGTTATTAATTATAAATGTCACCTCCCTCTATTTTTTTTATTTGACATTTTAGAAAAAATTGTCTCAAATAAAAAATTTATGGTTGAAATTGAATTTTTTGAAAAACTCACTTTTGCATATACAGGGAGTTTCAAAAAAGCTGGCCGTGCTCCAACTTTCTTTTTTTAAATTGAATACTCTGTATATTATTTAATTTTCGGATTCTACGTCAAATTCTGAGCAGATTTCATGTGATATACCCACTGATCTAAAAAATAAATGGATAAACAATCATACGGCTTGATTGGCAAAATTTGTGCGAAAATTTGGGGTCAATATTCTACGAAGAGTTGTGCAGCGGAACAGCCTAACGCCTGCGCAGTGTCTTATCTTTCGAACAATTGTTCTAAATTTTGAAATTCCTTCATTTTCATTGGCCAGATTATCTGCACGCACAGTACATGTATCTACTGCGCACGCTTACAGCTGTCCCAGTCAGTTGTTTTTGTTTAGAATATGACCTCGTAACTTAGCAGCATTAGAAGCGTTCTTTGTTTATCCATTTATTTTTGAGATCAGTGGATATACCCTATACCTAAGTTCAACTGTTTTGGAAATATTGACAGTTGAAAATTGACTCTTTTGTAAATTTGACAGGCTGTTAAACCTAAACGATTTTACATTTTTTTCTAAGATTTTCACAAGTTGTCATTTGACACCAACTTTGAATTTAACCGAAGATTAAATTTAATTGGAATTTTCAATCATGGATTAAATTCAAAGTTGATGTCAAATATTGGTGTCAACTGATAGTTTATAAAAATCTATAGCCTGTCAAAGTTGCAAAAAAGTCAATATTCAACTGTCAATATTTCCAAAACAGTTGAACTTAGGTATAGGGTACATCACATGAAATTTGCTCAGAATTTTACTTCGCATCCGAATATCCAATAATATACAGGGTATCCTGTTTGAAATAAGAAATTTGTAGCATGACCAGCTTTTCTGAAACACCCTGTATATGCGAAAGTGAGTTTTCCAAAAAAATTAATTTCATCAACCATAAAACTTTTCTTTGGGACACATTTTTCTAAAATGTCAAATAAAAAAGATAGAGGGGGGTGACATTTATAACCAATAACCCTGTACTATATAGTGTCATTTTTGGCCCCGATTGCCACCTATCACTTTCTTCTACTGCCCCATAGATTACTGCCCATCGTGATACCTAATTATTGCGGATATCTACGCCACTGAAAATTAAATTAATTAGGTGCAATGAAAGACTGCTAAATTGAATTAAATGACAATAGGTATATTTAGGTTATTTTAAATAATAGGTCTGTTTGTGCAGAAATCACAAACCAGTCAGAGTGAATTTCATTGGTTGAAACTAGTTTTCTGACTGTTTTCAACCAATAAAGTGGCAGAAACAGACCTAATATTAACAATAAAAAAATTTGTTTCATTATCAACTTTCAGAAGTTTACAGTTCTGAAAAACCAATCAGTTCAAAAAATATATATAATATACAGGGTGTCCCAAAAAGATACCGACCAATGAACTACATATAGCTAAAAACTGGAATGCGCACACATTGCCGCCATATCTGGCAAAAAAATGAAGCCATGAAAGACAGATGCCACAAGGGGGAATGTTGTTTTTTTCTGTTGCTCGCTGACATATGACGTTTTCGAAAGTTTTGTCATATTTCCCTTCACAGGTTTTATCAATTGGAATACGTGTTGGAAGCAATTTTCGCCATTTAACATAATGAGTGCGACAAAAACAGGTATCCCCTCCGCAGCAGCCGCACTAGGCTTCACGTTCGTCCTTTATGTGTTCGCATTCCAGTTTTTGGTTATAGTTCATTGATACCGACAAACTTTAAAACTGTAGTGAAGGACATCAAAACAAGCATTTTTGTTTATATAAACATACAAAAAACTGTTTGGTACTTTTATTCTTCACAATAATTAAATCACTGTTAACTTATTAATTTTGCTTTATTAACTAATAAATTATGGTTTACAATAATTGTTCAAAATGTTGACCAGTTACTAATAAATTTTGATGATCCCAAGGTAGGAATTTTCGAAATGTTTTTGATAAAGGAATGTTTTTGCATCTTAAAAATTAACAAAAGTGCGACCACAAATGTTTAGCAAATCATGCTGGTGACCAACTAAATAAAAAACCGAGTAAAAAAGTCTAATTATTTGGGTATGATTTTAATAGCTTTTTTGCTCTACAGTCCAAACGGCTCATTTGCGGATACATGTTTATATAAACAAAAATGCTTGTTTTGATGTCCCTTACTACCTCTTGAAGTTTGTCGGTATCTTTTTGGGACACCCGTTATAATATAAAATCGTACATGGACGTTTTGATAAAAAAGGGTTCGAAGCAAGTTTTTATCAAGCCCGGCTAGCTCAGTCGGTAGAGCATGAGACTCTTAATCTCAGGGTCGTGGGTTCGAGCCCCACGTTGGGCGATAACTTTTTTTTTATATATGCATGCGGAAGCATCCATTCCCTATATCTCTGACTACCTGGATGAGGTCAGCGAAAAATTCTACAGATATCAAGTCCAAGGCTCCCCTCTAACACGCAGAATGACTGCAACGAGATATGATCCAGACAACCCCATAGTTCACGGCCCACCATACAAGAATTTACCAATCTATTTTGAACCCCCATGAACACCCTCCGATCCCAACCTGCTACTCACACACCCGAATTAAAAAACCCTCTCCAATGCACAGCTAAAATCTCAACGACAAGATAAAATTAGACAAGAAAGTTTGGCGCAGGCGCCAACAGCCTTAGTCTGAAGCAGGAGACTCTGGCAATCCCATCAAGGTCCAATTTCCACCCTCAGTTCTTCGGAAAATTCCAACTGGCCAGCGAGTTAGTGTGCGATAAACTCCTCTCTCGCTGACCATGAGGAAACCACTCTTGTCTAATTAAACATCAGGCACCCCAATCTGACCAACAAACATAATGGCATAAATTGCCCAATTTAGCTGAAAAACGCATGTCCTAATCCCGGTAAATTCTTGCACCCAATCCCTCCAATCCTCATTCTCTGACATCCCATACAAACTTCCCCACCTGCACCCAAACCATTACCTAGAGACTCATCAGGTCTCAGGATTGGTCGGGGTGCAGGGTTGTTCGAACCCATTCAATCCGCACCCGCGCTCACGCGCATATACCCTGAGCTCACAATTTGCTAGTGAGGACGCGTCCAGTGAACCAGATCGCCCAAGGGCACAACATTTTTTGTTTTGTTTTTTATATAAATGAATGAAAAGTGGGGTTTTTCAAAGCTTTTCCCCACAAAAGAGCGCTGCGCGCTCTGTCAACCCAAATCCGAGCACGCCACCCAAAATCTCGAGGCAGGCCAATGTAATGGCCTAGTGCGCGCCATCCGTGGTAATCTCCAGCGACCTCAGGGTCAAATAATCGACGTTTAAGGGTAACCAGGGAGCGTCGCGGAAAGTTGTTAAATAAGAATAGGAACAGGGGTTTGAGGTCAAAACATCGACCAGGCTAAAGCGCTCACACGCTCGCAAGGCGAGTAGATGAGCACAACGTGCTGCGCACGTTGAAATTTTAGTTTTTAAGTCCTGTCCTAAATTTAAGTAAATGTTATATGTTTGTAGTTTGAGGGGGGCCTATCCCCCCTGCCTGTAAATGTAAACTTTGAAATTTTGAAATAAAGATGTTTGAGTTTGAGTTGAGTTTTTTTTAACTCTTCACGAATTCAAATTAAAAAAAATAAATAAATATTGTTTATTTATAGCTAAAACTCCCGTTCTTAAAAAAATTTGCCGAAGTTTCAACCATGTCAATACAGAACTGACATTCACAGTGCGTAGAATACCTAAAATTTTTTAGGTATACAGGTACTCACAGGTATACAGGTAGGTATATTACAGGTACAAGTACGGAAAAGTGAAAAAAAAATAGGTATCTCAAATTGGTAAATGTATAGGTAAAATAGTACATTAACACCTAGGGACTAAAGTGGAACTTTTAATCCCGAGACAAAAAGTTTATAGCCCGACCGAAGGGAGGGCTATAATTTGTCGAGGGATGAAAATTGAAAAAACACTTTAGTCCTGAGGTGTATACACTATTTCATGCACTTTACTTTATTTCCCGGGGATTAAATAAAACAGAGAATAAAAGGGTACTTTTATTCCCCGGGAAATAAAGTAAAAATTTAATCCCCAGAAAATAAAGTGAAATTTAATCCCGGGGATTAAAAGACCCACTTTACTCCCTTAAAACAGGGATTAAAAGGGTACTTTTTTTACAATATATTTATCCGATGGTCAACATCAGACATTTAAATTTGTTAAAATGGTAAAATTTAAAAATATATAAAAACATGCACTAAAATAATTATTGATAAGCGCATTTGAGTGTAACCTGTTATCCACATAAAATTTTAAATGTTAGGACTATTAACCTACCTATATGATTAAAAATAAATAATTTCATATCTTATCTCATTCCGGAAAAAACCAATAAGCCTCATTAGATTAAGATTACTTATCATTTTTCTCAAAAATACGGCGCATATTAGTGATATTAGTCATCATCAGGGTCGGTCCACATTTTTTCATTGGAATGATTGGTTTAATTTATTCTTAGCTAAGACAATCAGACACTGGCGTAGCCAGGATTTTGTCTTGGGGGGGCCAAATTTGTAGAAAGTGTTTCTTGCTGGTCCACCGCGAGCGCGGCCTAAAGCAAAGCGCCGTAGGCGCCAATTTTTTGGGTGCTTCTTTGGGTCTTTTTACTGTATTTTTGGGACTAGTTTTAAAACGCTTCTAATGAAGTTATCGCACGCGCCTAAGGGCGGGTATTATAAAACTACTTTGAAAGTTAACTTAAAGTTAACTTCTGAAAATACATGTAATTCAAAAAGTTAACTGCAAGTTAACTGTCAAAGCAGTTTTATAATACCCGCCCTAAGGGAGGGTATTATAAAACTACTTTGAGAGTTAATTTCTGGAATTACAGGTAATTCAAAAAGTTAACTGTCAAAAAACAGTTTTATAATACCCACCCTAAATGGACTATACGTTCCAGTTACACTTTTAATGAGAAACCTCAATTTTTTAGCAAGATGGAAGAAATGAACCCCTAAAGTTTCCCAATTGGCCCACCTTGTAAAGTTCAAGGTTTAAGCTCAAAGAGTGATCAAATTAAACTTAGGCCGGAATACACACACGTTATTTCGCGCGGTTTTATGGTGTCAAAATGCGATTCTATTCTTCGATTTTTCGATACGCGTCACACGGTACGTCCGGAGTATTCGGAGTATTCGATATATCGAGTGGCATAACAATATAACAAAGATAATTCGACTCGATTCGTAAAATAGAATGCGGCTGCTGTGGAAAATCATGTTAGTGAAGTGAGGAGAGGTGCACGTAATGATAGAAATGGAAGGGATTTCAGACGTGGTTTCATCTGGAATGTGGTGAGTCAGTATTCTAGTACATGATAGTGCAGTGGACGCCGCATAACGAACTATCACGTTGAAAATTAAAATTAGTACATGAGTAGGTACATGAGCACATGCACTTTCAAACAACACGATAAATGACATTTTTTGCCCACACACATACGATTTTTCCTTTTAAAGTGATATGTCACGCGTAATCCCGTGCTAAAAGAATACTTTGTTAAGTGTATGGTGTATGGAACTAGAACATGATGCTTTTTTTGCCACGTAGTTCTTTCGCGCATGCTAACCGCCACATCCCAATATGCCACGATAAACCGCGCGAAATAACGTGTGTGTATGCCGGCCTATACTTTTAATCTATGCTTTTAAGCTGCTGTGCTTTTAATAGGAAACGTTAATTTCTGAGCAAGCTACGAAAGAATGATTGGTGCAAACCACATTTTGATTTCTTCAACCATATTGCCGCTAGAGGGCATTTCACGATTTTGGGCATAACTGTGAAACCTTTATTATTATAACTTTTGTGTATGAAAACAATTGATTTCTGGAAAAACTTTCTGCAGTTTTTTGAGCAGTATCCGTAGTAACATTTTAAGTTTTTTTCTATTTGGCCCCGATGTCAAGGACAAAAAATGTATTTTGTAATTCCAATTACTCCATGTACTTCGATCAAGTTATTCCGGACACCCTGTATATTAATAACTGATTGAATGATGTCATTGATAGAAAAAGACCTGTCACATAACTAAGTCCGAACATCATTGCTCAAAATCGAGAAATCGCTCTCTAGCGGCAAAACGGTAGAAAATATAAAAATACGGTTTGAGCTGTGAGCCAATGAAGTTTTCTCTAAATTTGAACCTGAGGGTGGGTGGCGGTCAATTTTTTTATATTCCACTTACTTCAGTCACTATTAAAAATGTTCGAATTGGCCAACCCTTTACAGTTCCAAGGATAAATAATACACACTACTGCAGGATTGCTTATCAGCTTCGTTTTTGGTAAACGTGGTCATGTGGTGTAGCACCATTGATTACGTCATAAACTAAGTCGTCAGCTGTTTGCGCCAGTGGTCGTAGTTAAAAATTTAAATTTATTATGGAAAATAATATTCAATTTTGATTAACAAATAAAATAGACAAAGAAAAAAAAGCAAACGAGAGAAACCAAGTATGCATAAAACTTATGCATCCGTCAATCCCAAGATCTGGAAGTATTCCTATTGGTCCAATATTTTGACGCCAAAATATTGGACCAACAGGAACACATACGGATCATCGGATTGACGGAAAAACGGATGCATGAGAAGTGAAGTTAAAGCAAAAGCCCGTGGAATCAGGGGCCAGATTCTCAACCTCTAGTCGCAAGCCTTTCTACGAGCGAGTTGGGACGTTACCTGTCGTCTGTCGACTAATGATTGATAATCCCACAGCAGGTGCAAACCTCCTACGTCAAACGAGAAACGATACGCTGCCACGTCATCATTGGTGGTTCGGCATGGTGGAGAGTTTGAGATTTGATTTCCCATTCAAAATTTATCGCTATATGACAAATCCTCAAATTTTTAGCAGCAGCATTTTTCAAGTACCGAGTTCAACTGAACTCAAGGTTGTTTGAGAGTTTGCGGTTTCTCAGGTCATCACCGGGTTAAGCATAATTCCAGGGTAAACATAATAGCAACTCAACTGGACACGCTTACCCTGGAGCTAAAACCAACCCGGAGGTTTGATTGTTGAGAAACCGGCCCGTAGGTTGGATAACTTTATGACGTCATCTGGGGTGCCCTAATATAATGCAAATCTCCATAAGGCAAGGATGATACACACTACTACTAAAGGATAGCCTATCCTCATGAGGCCTATGTGGAACAAATCCCGCTCCCCTCCCCCATACCAAGTCGCCAGTGTTTAGAAATGCGCCCCGCAGCGAGGAAATGTCACTTTTTGATGTCACTTGGGAGATGTATGGTACGACATTTGATAAAAATCACTAAAATATAATGTGAAATACCCTAAATATAACTAAAAATCTGCATTCTCCTTGGGCTGCTTGCACTACAGGTTGTGATTCCGCGGGCTTTTGGTTGGTTCTACTCAATGACTACATTACACATTCTGAAACAACTATTTTTACATCTCGTTTGCATCTTCCCATTTGCTTATTATGAGCCGGTTCTCAATAGCGAGTCACCTCCGGGTTGGTTTTAACTCCAGAGTAAACGTTCCAGTTGCAATGTTTACCCTGGAGTTATGCTTAATCCGGGGATGACTTGCTGAGAAACTGACCCTATAACCAAATTTTCGCGACGAATGTAGTTCATCCAAGGACGAACCATGGTTCGTCGGTGACGTTATGAGTTTGAACGCTGGCTAGAAGCTGCGTCCATGCTTCCGTCGAACTACGTTCAATATGACATCATCAGTTTCTCGCGAAAGCGTTTGTGTTCCAACGACGAACCATAGTTCGTCGGTGACGTTATGAGTTTGAACGCTGGCTAGAAGCTGCGTCCATGCTTCCGTCAAACTACGTTCAATATGACGTCATCAATTTCTCGCGAAAGCGTTTGTGTTCATGAAATCATGGAAGTAGTTCGTCGCGAAAATTCAAGGAGGCGAAAATTCTGTTTATATCAATCAAAATTAAAATAATATTCTCATCCATTCTCATTTCCATTATAAATTTAAATTAGGAACTACGACCGCTGGCGCAAACAGCTGATAACTTAGTTAATGACGCCGGCAATGTTGATACACCAATATGGCAGCGATTACCAAAAACGAGGCTGATAAGCCTGGTGGTGTGTATTATCCTTGGTCAAACAAAACCAACAAAACATCGTCCACTAGTTGTTTGGTCCAAGACGTAAATTGGAAATCGCCAATCGCCTGCGGTCGCCTGTAGTTTAACTCTACGTTCGGTATTTTGATCTGAGTTCTCCGAGCTTGAAATTACCGTTCGTTTATTCAAAAAGTGTGTTCGGAGCAGGATCATTCGCGTTCGTTTATTAAAATTTCAATGACATCTTTCCTTGCGTTCGGTATTTTGCTCAAAGAGCAGAGCGTGCTGAGCGGAGCCGTAATCACGTTACCAGCGAGCGAACCGAGCAGTTGAACGCTGTACGAGACTGCCCAAAATTTTAATAAACGAACGCAAGTGAGCCTGCACCGAATACACTTTTTAAATAAACGAACGGTGAATTCAAGCTCAGAGAACTCAGAGATCAAAATACCGAATGCATGCCGTGCGTTCGTTATTTTGGTCTGTGTTCTCCGAGCTTGACTTTACCGTTTGTTTATTCAAAAAGTGTACTCGGTGCAGGCTCATTCGCGTTCGTTTATTAAATTTCTGACACTTCTATATAGCGTTCAACTGCTCTGTTCGCTCGCTGGTCACGTGATTACGGCTCCGCTCAGCACGCTCTGCTCTTTGAGCTAAATACCGAACGCAAGGATAGATAGTTATAAGCCTAGTACTCATAACTGCGAAATTCGCATTTTTTTGACATTGCTTTGAAAATTTGACGTTTTATACGTGTATCAAACGTCAAATTGTCGAAGCAATGTCAAAAAAAACCGAATTTCGCAGTTATGAGTACTGCTTGCTATAGCGTTTAACTGCTCTAGTGCGTTCACCTGTTACGTGATTATGGCTCCGCTTCAGCGCGCTCTGCTCTTTGTGTAAAATACTGAACGCAAAACGCAAGATAAATGTTGGAGTGACGTCAAAAAATATGCTGTCGGCCGTCGGGATGGTCGGGATCATACCCGACAAAATGATTCTTCATGATTAATTTTTTCAAGTGAAGAGCTGGTAGTTATACCAACCAGAAATAAGACTAAAAACATCCCAGAAAAATTTCTTCGGTGGTAGGGTTACTTTTCATGCACCCGTTTATCCGCCAATCCGTTGATCCGGAAGTATTCCTATTGGTCCAATATTTTGGTGCCAGAATATCGGACCAATAAACCGGCACGTTGGTTCTTGATCAAGGACGTGAGAGACGGCCTACTCAAGCCAAGCAACGTGGTGTCGGGTTGGAGATTGGATGGGTGACCGCAGTAGTACGGGACGGTGGGTCGACCGCGCTGCCGCCAATCATCTGATCTCCAAGTATGAATGAGAAGTATGAATGAGAAGGAGTAGAGCCCATACGAGTGACATACAAAAAGCCTATAAAGGCTGCAGTGTAGAGTATGGGCTCGAAAGGGTGAAACCAAAAAAAAAAAAAAAAAAAATCGGACCAATAGGAATATTTCCGGATCAACGGTTTGACGGATAAACGGATGTATGAAAAGTAACCCTTAAGGGTGGATTTTCATGCATCCGTTTGTCCGACGAAATATGTCCGTAAAATCTTCTATTTTGACATATTTTTATACGATTAAAGCTTAGTACTCATAACTGCGAAATTCGCATTTTTTTGACATTGCGTTGAAAATTTGACATTTGACGTTTATACACGCATAAAACGTCAAATTGTCGACGCAATGTACTAGGCATATGTCAGAATCAATGAACTATAACCAAAAACTGGAATGCTAACAAATAAGGACGAACGTGAAGCCTAGTGCGGCTGCTGCGGAGGGGATACCTGTTTTTGTCGCACTCATTATGTTAAATGGCGAAAATTGGCTTCCAACACGTATTCCAATTGATGAAACCTGTGAAGGAAAATATGACAAAACATTCGAAAACGTCATATGTCAGCGAGCAACAGAAAAAGACAACATTCCCCGTTGTGGCATCTGTCTTTCATGGCTTCATTTTTTTGGCAGATATGGCACTGTGTGCGCATTCCAGTTTTTAGCTCTAGTTCATTGGTCAGAATAGAATGTTAAACGGACATCATTCGTCGGACAAACGGATGCATGAAAATCCACCCTTATTCACATGCACAGCTCAAATTATGTCATTCGCCGTATCAGCTTTGACTATAGTCAGAATTTTTTTTACTATAGTCAGAACATAATAGGCCTGTTCGCACAGCAATCACAAACCAGTCAGAGCGAATTTCATTGGTTGAAAACAATCAGAAACAGTCAGAAAACTATTTTCAACCAATGAGATTCACTCTGACTGGTTTGTGATTTGTCTACGAACAGGCATAATATAGGCTGTTGATTTGTACTTGCTCTACCTGCGCGAAAATTGAAAAGATCTGCTAGGAGCTGCTATTTATGAACTTATATGGGCCGTGGAGCTTATAATATACGGGACAAGAGAACGGCAATTTGCTGAGATCTGCTTGAAGCAAGAAAAGCAGTACAAATAAACACCCTGATATATATTTTTAAAAAGCTAGTGGCGCCCACCGTATGTTCGCGGTTCAACTAAATAGAATCGCTTCTTAACTATTTCTTGTTCGAGTTCCTAGTTTTCGTTTATTGTTCCGATTCCGTAATCATTCGCGGTAAAATAGAATCCAGAACTAGGCCTGAAACCATAATTCGATAGTCTATTATTAGGTACTTTTGTACGAATTTGTTCCACCGAGCGTCAACACAGCCATAAGTGTACCATGTCAAGCCAAATAAACTCCTTCAAAAGTACGACGATAAACGATAGTATCGAATCGTGGGTTCGGTATCCGGGCCGTTTCTGTGGGATTGGATTGAAATGCAAATGGAGCCGCGTTCTTTCCACATTTAGAGTGAAGCCTAGTACTCATAACTGCGAAATTCGCAATTTTTTGACATTGCTTCGACAATTTGACGTTTAATTCACGCATAAAACGTCAATTTCAAGAAATTGCAAATTTCGCAGTTATGAGTACTAGGCTTGACTCCGAAGTCTTTTTGGGAACTACTCCGAATGATTCCGAACAAATAGATCCGGCTTTGTGACTCTTAAAAAGAACGCGGTTTGGTTCGGAATGTGACCCGCGAACCGCGAACAAGGCTATATGAAATGAATGAAAAATGATGTCGTGGATTGTCTCCAATGATTGTCTCTTACCTTGCGTTCGGTATTTTGCTCAAAGAGCAGAGCGTGCTGAGCGGAGCCGTAATCACGTGACCAGCGAGCGAACAGAGCAGTTGAACGCTGTATAAAAGTTTCAGAAATTTTAATAAACGAACGCGAATGAGGCTGCACCGAGTACACTTTTCAAATAAACGAACGGTAAAGTCAAGCTCGGAGAACTCAGACCAAAATAACGAACGCACGGACAATAAAATTGGAAATTGTTTTGGAAAATTTACGCAACATATCTGTGTGGATTTCCCTCACTCATCTTCCCCTTCCCCATTCCTCCACCTAATTTGTTTGGTGCATTGCGCAAGTTTGGAACCCTGTATGGTGTGATGTGTGAGTACTTTTTAATTTTTTTTCCACTCTCTAGTTTTCAAGCTTTCATCACAATCAAATGTGGTTCTTACTGGTGCCGAGTTGACGTGTACGTACCGCAAAAATAGAGGTTAGTTTTTAAGTCAAAAAGCAAAAAAAAGTTGTGTTTTGTGTGTTTACAAGTGTAGTTGAAGCCAAATAATGACGATTCAAGTTGAACCCAAGAGTACCAGTACCGGCGACTGTTGTCCAGCCAGCAACGGGTCCATAAATCTACACAAAAATGGTCTGAACAATCGCTGCTTCGTTGAAACTAATCAGCAGCCACAAAACAAACAAGCAAAGACCAAAATCCTTAGAGAATCTTACGAACCGCCCCCATTTTTGACTGCCATCCTAACACAAATCAGCTTCTCGTTAATAATGTTGCTTAGCTTCATTAGTCAGTTTTGTACGAAACTCTTCTACCCGCCTAAAGTCATCGAAGAAAAAGGACGGTCCGGATATCCACCTCTTTTTGACCGATTCTCAATGTTCTATTCGAGATATGTTTACAGAAGAATACGCGATTGCTGGAACTACCCCATTTGCAGTGTACCGGGGAGTGAAGTGACCCTTAAAGACCGCATCACAAACGATTATTGTTGGACCTTTGAATTCACTGGCACAAAAACTAAATGCCTCAATTTAGCTTCGTATAATTATTTGGGCTTTGCTGAATCGTCTGGACCGTGTGCTGAAGCGGCGATTGCTTCAATTTACAAATATGGCATAAGCACTGGTAGTACGAGAACTAAATATGGCACAGTGGATCTTCATAAAGAATTGGAACAACTTTTGGCTGAATATTTAGGTGTTGATGATGCAATTACTTGTGGTATGGGCTTTGCAACTAATGCCTTAAATATTCCCAGTTTAATTGAACCTGGTTGTCTGGTTATAAGTGATGAAAAAAATCACGCAAGTTTAATCTGGGGGATTAAAATACCTGGGGCGACTGTTCGAGTGTTCAAACATAATGATATGGAACATTTAGAAGAAGTTTTGAGGCAAGCGATATATTTTGGTCAACCCAATCAACCTGATGGTGCCTTCAAACATTGGAAAAAAATTGTTATTTTTGTTGAAGGTGTTTACAGTATGGAAGGCACTATAGTCAAACTGCCTGAAGTGATTGCGCTTAAGAAAAAGTACAAAGCATATCTTTATTTAGATGAAGCACATAGTATTGGTGCTATGGGCAAACACGGTAGAGGCATACTAGATTATTTCGACTGTGATCCAAAAGACATTGATATTCTTATGGGAACATTTACAAAAAGTTTTGGAAGTGCCGGAGGATATATTGCTGGCTCCAAGGAACTTGTCACATATCTAAGACAAGTTAGTTTAGCTTCTTGTCAAGCTTGGGCCATGTCTCCACCATTAGCAGCACAAATTATAGCAGTATTAAAAATCCTGATGGAAAAAGATGGCACAAACGAAGGACAAAGACGCATCGAAGCTTTAGCTAGGAACACAAGATATTTTAGAATGAGGCTGCATCAAATCGGTGTAATAATTCACGGCAACGAAGATTCCCCTGTGGTACCTATTTTGGTTTATTTATACTCGAAAATTGCAGGAGTTGTGAGGACATTGATAAAAGAAAAAATTGCTACTGTTGGTGTTGGGTATCCAGCAACGCCTTTATATGAAGGCAGAATTAGAATCTGCTTGTCAGCAGGACACACCAAAGAGCAGCTCGATTATGCTTTAGGAGTGATTGAAAAAGTTGCTGATGATATTGGCCTTAAATATTCTAGAAAGCCTAAAGATCTCACTCCAATCAACTATGATGACATTAAAGTTTATCAAGAATAATTTTTGTTTTGTAAACTAATTTTCCTGCCTGATGCCTATTGCAAAAAATATTGATTTGTTATTATTGTTAATTTGCCAGTATTCAATTTTATATTCCCAATCATTTTCTGCTGTTTTTTATCTAAATGGCCACATTAATAGAAATACACAAACATGTTTTCTGATTAAATAATTAATTATATGTTTACTGACTGTTATGAAAAAAGTGATACCTATTTGAAACAAAAAAAGGTGACCTTTTTGTTACATATACACCTATGCTTTGTAGAAATTATTCCTTTTAATAAATATTTTAAATGTTATTTAATTTAATCTTTATTTAATTGAAAGTTTCAGGAATTCAATTTCAGAAAATAATTGTATGCGATTAAGCATTCAAGTAAGTATTGGCTGATTTTGGTAAAGTGATTAGATTTCCTATAGGTATAATTTGTAACACTACTAGAACTTTCAATATAATTGTAGATGCAAAAGAACTTCACTCTATAATTAATTCTATATTTATTGAATAAAATAAGGTATTGTAAGAATTTAATAAATTAAAATAAAATCAATAGAAGAGTTTCGAAAATTGCACTTTTATTACATTACTACAACTGTTTGTGTTCAAATTTCAAAGCAAATTTAAAATATATCTATATATTTTGTTGGTATCAAAATTTTGAAATAAATTATTAGATAATGTTGAGATAATAAAAATAATATTGCCCTGCAATCAGCCAATCAATCATTGCAGTGTGGTCTTGTAAATTTTAATCCTATTGTTTACAAATTTTATTAAAAAAATAATTGTTCCTAACTTTTTTCTTTTCAGCTTGAGGGCGCTGTTTGTATTCAATTCTTTCTTGCTGTTTATTCCTTGGATGTCGTCTCCCCAACACTTGTCTTGATTTTCATACTATGAGTCTGGTGTTTCTTATTGCCACTTTACCTGTAATGTTCTCTAGAGCAAGCAAAAGGAAATTTGTATATTTTTTTTCCTACATCTCATTAATTTCCCTCTCGTCTTGTGAAATTTAAATTCAATCCATAAAATAAAACGTCAATGTCGTTTTTTGGAAATTTTATTTTTTTCAACACAACTTTGACACACATTTAGCTTCAAATCTTTGTCAATTTTAATTCGATCTCAACGTTATTAGATTCATTCCAAGGCCAATTGAATACTCTACAAATCTTTATTGAATAATTTCAATGCAGCTTCAATAGATTCACAGCTGCGAAGCTCCAAAGCTCGATTTTTATCAAGGTGTAAGCAAAACAAAGGGATATTTTTATTTATTTTTTCCTTTATTTCATTCATCTTTCAATCACTCTGTGATTGATAATTTAATTCAATCCCTCAAATAGTTTCCTGAATAAAAAAAATAAAACGTTCCTCAATGTAGTTTGACTTTTTTTTCAGGATTGAGAAAAACCCCAGTTTTTGAAATTTTCTATTGTGTTTCTGGGGTTGTTGTTATAGTTTTTGTTGGGTTTTTGTGTTTACTTGACTAAACAAAATTGTATATTAGTTTCCACAGTTTTGCATCTGAAAAGCTTCAAAATTGGAATTATCGAACATTGAAATTTTTCTAAAAATCAGAATGAGACAAATTTTGCCTCACAAGTTCCTTTAAGTTTCAACCGATTTTGACGCAGTTAAGCTCTAATTAGAAACAATTGAATTCTCTACAAACCTGATAATTAGTATTTCAATTTAGCTTCAACAGTTATGCAGCTGAGATTGCTGAGAAGCTTCAAAATTGAATTTATCAAACATGGAAAATTTTCCAAAAATGATACTGAGACAGTTTTTGCCTCATAACTCTTTTAATTTTCATCTGATAAAAAATTGAGATTGAATTTTCAATATTTTGGGGGAGGCTTAGCCTCCTCTGACGAGCCGCCAGTGCTCACAGCTGCTTCAATTCTCCATTAAAATTTTAATTTAGTTTTAACAGTTTTGCTGCTAAGACGCTTCAAAATTAAAGTTATGGAACATTGAAGGTTTTCCAATAATGACTGAGACAGTTTTGGCCTCACAGCTCCCAAAAATTACACTAAAACAGTTTTTGTCTCACAGTTCCTTCAATTCTCATCCAATTGCAACGCAGTTACACCTCTAAATTCGAGCCAAATAAATTCTATACAAACCTGTTAATTATAATTTTAATTTAGTTCTAATAGTTTTGCACCTGAAAAACTTCAAAATTGAAATTATCGAACATTGAAAATTTTCCAAAAATTACACTGAAACAGTTGTGAGACCCCAAATTCAAAAACTTGGCAACATGGTACATTGGCGAGCGGTGACTTTAGTTTCTGAGTGGAGACAGTTTAAAATGGGTCCTATTTGCGGGTGGAGAGTGAAACACAGAAATATTGTGGTCAATTAAAATAAAGTTTATTTTATTAAAATAAATAATGCTTGTTATCAAATAACAGACGTCGGTAATAAATAATCTTACAATAAATTTGTTAAATTTCTAATAAGCATCAATTAACTGTTAAGGAAAATTTATATGATTCCAAGTAAAAATTTTTATTTACAGTTTGACTCGATTCACACTCTTGCCTTTTACAATTTCTGGCTGAACAAAAAAAAAACTCTACTTACATTTAACTATAATATATTTACTGCTGGCCAAGCGCTGTTATTTCACGTCGTGCTTCTTCTCTCGGTTCATTCGACAACTCTTTCATGCCGACTTTCTGGACACAGGTCTCTCCATTCTCGATTACTACTTGTTTTTTGATTACTCAACCGACGCTGGTCTTTCACGCCGTAGTTCTGCCGGTTTACTCGCTCTTTCTCGAACACTCTTTTCTCGAACACTGATTTCTCCTGCCAAAGTTGCCTTTCCATTGTCTTGAATTTCTTTATTTTTTCTGACCTCGATTTTTCGTGGTTGAATCATCCGATCAATTAGTGTATTTGGTCCCCTTTTAATTAATTATCAAGGGCGTCGCTAAGTGGTTTGTTAAGTGAGTATCATCATATAGGCTCGTGCATGATTTATTGATCCTTTTAGAAATTTTTCAGCTGCCTTGGAATGGTAATTGTTTAGAGCACTTAAAAAAAATGGTCCATGAACTTTTGCTTTATTCATATTCCAATGTATTAGTCAATATAGAGGGTATCAGCTTTCAATAATTTCTGGATATCGATATTCAAATAATTTTTAATTGAAGTTTCTCTGTCTAAGTGATGATCTCTCCTGGGATGGTTGTTTGGTAACTCCTTGTTATTCTTGATTAATTTTCGGTATAGTTGGATCCTAGGCGCGTCACTACATGTGCACAGTTTTAACTTATTATCTATTTCAGAGAAAGAGGGAGATTTATTGGCAACCAAATCATTCAACCCACCGTGGATATTGATAAAATCTTCGATATTGATAAAATCTTCAAGAGTTAAGTTTTTTGTTAAAGCCAATACATCTTCTATTGCAGCAGAAAAGAAAGCCCTGGGTTTAATATTAGAGAAGACATGATAGCTGTTATAGTATATTTCCTAACTAGTGCGGGAAAGAGACTTTCCGCACGAGTTAGGAACACCATTTTTTCTACGAGATGAAAGTTAATATTTTTATTTACAATCATACATGTAATGTTGACTTTACTGACTTTTAAAAAGTTCGAAAATGTCACTTTTTTGACTTTTACTTTCGGCCCACGGGTCGAAAGTTTACTTTCGACCCGTGGGCCGAAAGTAAATGAAATTTTTAAAATTTATTGTATTTTTTGACTTTTACTTTCGGCCCACGGGTCGAAAGTAAACTTTCGACCCGTGGGCCGAAAGTAAATGAAATTGTTAATTATTTGTTTTTTAGTTTTAATTCAAATGAAAATTTCAAAATTCGAATGATTGTAAATAAAATAGTATACATACCTCGGTGAAAAGTTTCATTACTGTCTCGAGATTTCAGTTAGACCTCGACTGCGCCTCGGTCTAACTTAAATCTCTCGACAGTAATGAAACACTTTCCACCTCGGTATGTAATATACTATTACCTACATACATGGGTGTCCCACGGTGGATGGCGTATTAGACGTTTATGGAGAACTAAAAAGCGGATCATTTTGAAAATTTAGCAACCGGAATAAATGACCGTGATCTACACTTTAAAAATATTTTTGTTTATGCGGTGTTGCCGCTTCTACTCTAAACCAGTGGCAACATCGCTATTTTAAATGAAACACCCCGTATTTAATTGCATATTTGGCTTCTACATAAAATTCTGAGCAGATTTCATGTGATATACTTACCCTATACCCAAGTTCAACTGTTTTGGAAATATTGACAGTTGAAAATTGACTTTTTGCAACTTTGACAGGCTGTAAAACCTGAACGGTTAATTTTAGAGAAAAACCGATTTTACATTCCTATCTTAGATTTTTATAAACTATTACTTGACACCAATTTTGAATTTAATCCATGATTAAAAATTCCAATTAAATTTAATCTCCGGTTAAATTCAAAGTTGGTGTCAAATGATAGTTTACGAAAATCTAAGATAGGAATGTAAAATCGGTTTTCCTCTGAAATTAACCGTTTAGGTTTTACAGCCTGTCAAAGTTGCAAAAAGTCAATTTTCAACTGTCAATATTTCCAAAACAGTTGAACTTAGGTATAGGATATATCACATAAAATCTGCTCAGAATTTTACGTAGAATCCAAATATGCAATCACATACAGGGTGTTTCATTTAAAATAGCGATGTTGCCACTGGTTTAGAGTAGAAGCGGCAACACCGCATAAACAAAAATATTTTTAAAGTGTAGATTATGGTCGTTTATCCCGGTTGCCAAATTTTCAAAATGATCCGCTTTTTAGTTCTCTATAAACGTCTAATACGCCATCCACCGTGGGACACCCTGTATTTATCAATTTAAGATATTTTTTTCATTTTTTCGTACCTGTGCCTGTAGTATACCTGTATTGTATACCTGTAAGTACCTGTATACCTAAAAATTTCAGGTATACTACTTTTCCGCACTCAGTGCGGAAAAGTGGTACTTTCATGACCTAAAATGCGTGCGGAAAAGCACACTTTTCCGCACGCTCATAGAAAATAGTTATTTATGTAACAAGTGTGTAAAGTGAACCTTTTTTCACGAATGTGAATTTTGACGCACGAGCCGGAGGCGAGTACGACAATCACATGAGTGAAAAAAGGTCCTTTACGCACGTATTGCATACAAATTTTTTACTACTACCAATCAAATATGTGTAAAAAAATAGATTTAGACAAATAGATCACGCACTATAGTGCGTAAGTATTTTCACTTTACGCACTAGCGCGTGAAATAATTTACCAGAAAAATACTAAATTGACAGTGTCGACATCTGTCATTGACATTACTTTACGCACTAGCGTGTGAAGTGAAATACTTTACGCACTAGTGCGTGAAGTGTAATTTTACGTCTTTTAAATAGTGCGTAAAGTGAGCAATTTACGTACGGTAGTAGAAAAAAACTTTTTTCAATGACAGATGTCAACACTGTCAAATTAGTATTTTTCTGGTAAATTACCTCACGCACTAGTGCGTAAAGTGAGAATACTTTACGCACTAGTGCGTGAAGAATTTTTTTGTCTAAATTTATTTTTTTACACATATTTGATTGGTAGTAGAAAAAAAAAATTGTATGCAATACGTGCGTAAAGCACCTTTTTTCACCCATGTGATTGTCGCACTCGCCTCCGGCTGGTGCGTCATTCGCGAAAAAAGGTTCACTTTACACACTTGTTGCATAAATAACTATTTCTTATAGAGTTCAAAATATGTTTGAAGCGCTCATCACACAAAACCAGTACCACTCTTGGTACTCCTATTGGTAGGATCAGATTTTACCTCGTCATTTTTCTTCCTGGCAAGGTAGGCTACACGTACTATCTGAGTAAAGTGTTGGTACGTTTGGTTGCTTTTCTTCTACTCACTTATAAAATTTCAATCCAATGCCTTCCTCAAAGAAAAAAGTACCTCCTTCAACATGTTCTTTTTCGGAAATTTGATTTTTTCCAAAATTACATCGACTTATATTTTGCCTACATTTTACTCCAGACAGTACACAAAGTCTTAAAGACGTCTTTTTAAGTTCTGAGAGATTCGAAGACGTATTCAAAAAATCTCGTTGAAGACGTCTTTAAACGTTGGGTTTTGAAACATAAGACGTCCTTCAAGATGCCTTAAACACGTCTAAAGAACGTCATAAATGTCTTTTGTGAACATCACATCTTGAACATCACATCTTAGGGACTTTTTTAAGATGTCTACTAAAACACGCAGAATTATTTTCTCATTCAATTTAGAAGTTACTGGAAACCATTTCAAATGCTACAGAAGACTTTAGAATCTATAATAAGCCTTTTGGAAACTTCAAAACACTTAAAATTCAATTCAGAATTCCCAAAAATATTCTGTAGAGCTTCAGAACAACTTAGAAACTTCAGAACCACTTTAGAATGCTCCAAAACATTCATAAACTAATTTACAATTTCCAAAAACATTCTCTAGAACAATTCAGAAAGTTGAAAACGGTTTTAAGACGCTCCAAAATACTGAATCCTCCAGAAACCTTTTTAAAACTACCAGAAGCTTAGGATTCAGGGTAAAAGTTACAAAACGTCTTTCAGACGGCGTTTAAGAGCGAATTTAAATTGCTGTAGAACTTTAAACCTTTAATAAGCATCTAGAACGTTCAAAGCCAAATCAGAATTTTCAGGAGCATATTGGAACAATTGAGAAACTGCAGAGTTATTTCAAAACAATTAGAGGGTTCACTTTAGAACTGGAAACTTTTTAGAACTCTTTTGAACTAATTTAGAACACTTTGGAGCTTCAATATGGGGCTCTAAAATAGTTAAAAATCTGTCAGAATAATGTAGAAATTACTGAAAACTTCTAAACACTTTAGAAGTTCAATAAGCCATTTAGAACGTTCCAAAACACTTTCCAGCAGCATTTTGAAAGGAACAATTTAAAAACCTCCGAATTATTTAAGAGAGCCTAGCGCCTGGAATAGACAAAAGTTGATTATTATAAAATGAGTAATAATAGGAAATATTAGCAAGAAAATGTTCCTATTTCAATTCGAATTCTTGAATATTTATAATTTTTCTTATTTGGCTTTTTGCTCTTGATTTTTTTCCGTATTTCATTATTCTAAATTCTTAACTTTCTTTTTTCTTTTGGCTTTCGATCTTTTTTACTTCAAGTTCTTGAATTCTCTTTATTCCTGTATTTTTGAATTCCAGGCTTTTGATTTGTTTTTTAATTTTCACTCCTGGCTCTTCTAATGCTTTTCTTCCAAAACGATTTTTGTGTATGTTCTCGTTTAAAAGAAATCAAGAATTTAAGAGCCAAGCGTATGTGGAAATCTTGGGGGTGTCTTTGTCAAAAAAATTTCAAATTTTCAAAGCAACCTGAAATTTAATGATCATTACCATTATGTAATCAGTAAAGCTTACCGTGCTTTAGGTTTTGTCATCAGAAATACGGAATACTTTAAACATGTTGATACCTACAGTCATAAGATTATACAACGCATTTGTTAGATCCCACCTTGAATATGCTAGTGTAGTTTGGTCACCAGAGGCAGAATGCAACATCGATAAAATTGAGAAGGTTCAAAAGCGTTTCCTCAAATATCTATACCATAAGAAGTATAATATATATCCTCATCTTGTATCTTATAAAAGTATGCTTAACATCTTTAATATTCAATCACTAGAAATAAGGCGTAGACTGAATTCTGTGTTATTTATATATTATGTAGTCAATAATATTAAGTATAAATAATGATCCTTCATTAATTATATGAAATTCCATGTTCCTAAGATAAATTTACGTCGTATAAGTATAGGTAATGCTAATCTGTTTTACTGTGATATCTCTGATTGGTCTCTAATCATGTCAATGTAGCATAAGTGCAATATACTAATTAATAAGCATGATATTGACATGTGCAATTTGGATGTTAAAAAACTTAAATCCCTTTTCGAACTTTACTGATGGTGTTAACTACACAGAGCATTATATAGATATATTATTGTTGTTTGTTAACCATTTATTTTGTTTTATACTTTTTTCATTTGTAGTGTTTGTAATAGCTGTAGTAATGTAAGCTCTAGGCAGTAGATTTTATTAGATATAAGGCATCTATTGCATGTTGTTATCAATATTATTTGATGTTTGTAAGATGTACCAATAAAATAAAAAAATAAAATAAAATTAAATTAAAGTCTTTTGACTTTCATTTTTATCAAAATGAGCCAGCAGAAGGAAGATTAAATGTTTTTTTCTTAAGTTTCAATCAATATTTTTTTGATCCACTTGCAAAATTTCAATCCAATTCCCCAAACATTTTTCTTAAAATAAAAATGCAGTTTCAATTTCGCATCTGCAGCGGAAGTTTGAAAATATTTTGAATCAAGGTGAGAAAGCAGATTTTTTCATTTATTTCAATCCAATCCTTCGCATATTTTTATCCAAAAAAAGATAAATTTTCCTTCAGTGATTTTTTGAAAATTTGATTATTTTAAAAATGACATCGACACACATTTTGCCTCACCTTAATTTCAATTCGAATTTCACATAATTAGACCAAATCGATGCCAAATAAATCTTTTATAAATCTCTAATGAAGAATTCCAATGCAGTTTCAATAATTTTGTAGCTGCGAAGCTTGTGAAAGTCTTGACTTTCATTTTTATCAAGGTAAAGAAGCAGAAGGAAATTTTTATTTATTTTCCTAAATTTCCATATTTTCATTATTTACTTGCCAAATTCCAATCCAATCCCACGCACATTTTCCTCAAAAGAAAATAAGTTGTTCCTCGATATAGTTTTTTAAAAATCTGATTAATTTCTAGAACGGCACTTTCACACAATTCGCCTCACAACTTTTTTAATTTCAATTCGATTTTAACATAATTGGGCTCAAATCCCATCCTTCACTGTCATTTCTTTAGAAAGTAAATTTTTATCTAATGACCAATTAGGTTCAAATAGGCCCATTAAATCCTATAAATTTTTCTATTCAACAGTTCCAGTGCAACTTTAGCTCTGGGAAACTCCTAGAGTAGAAAAATATCTCATTTATTAATAAAAATTTCTGTTTGCCTTATTTTCCTTTTCTTCATTCTTTCTTTTTTATTTCAATTTTTGTTCCTTCCAGGTTCTCAAATATTTTTTTTAATATTTTACTTCTCTAAATAAAAAAAATAAGAAATTTCCTGAGTTTGGAATACAAAAATAAATAAAATTAAGGAATTTGATATTTAAAAAAAAATTAAGTGCCTGATGGATTCGACCAAAATTGATAAAATAAAAGAAATAGGGTGGAATATGTTTCAAAAAAATTGAGAATATTTTTTATTGACTTATGGTTGTGAACAAGATGTTGCCATAATAAATGTGTAACAATAATAGTATATTGTGTATTTAGGAGGAAAAGTGACACATTCTCGGCCGACGGTGTAAGTTGACAGGCGAGGCGTAGCCGAGGCCGGCAAACACCGAAGGCCGAGAATGTGCTTTTCCACCGAAATACACATACTATTATTCAGCAATACGAGAATCACTTTCCCGGCCTAGGCCGGAAAAGTGTTTCCCGTATTGTTATTCATTGATTCCTTAGCAACTATTGAAACATAATTGAAATACCAGAATATTGAGTTTAGCGACCTGTCAACCGGTCGAAAATGCTGACATTTCTTGTCAATCGCAGAAAAAAGTATTTCTGGATTTTTTCTCCACAATAAAAAAAAAAGAAAATTGAATGAAGAACTGTAGTAGGTATTTATAATTTGCATTTGTTGTTTACCAGTTTTGTTAATATAAATATAATTTTATTTTTTTTTACAATAAATTTTCATTTGATTTGTTACAATTCCTACAAAGCGTATAGTAAAATCAATGAAAAATCCTCATCTGAAAAATAATCAAATTTTCTTTAGGTGATAAAAAAAAAACAAATTAAATCCCAGACCTTAGTTTTTTTATTTTAACAACTAGCAATAATATACATTTTTCGTTATAAAATTCTTCATTTGTCAATTCAATTGGGTCCAATCACACGTTCGATAATAATAATTTTTGTCCCTTAATTAAATACAATCCAAAATTTTGTTGTGTACAAGTAGCAATTATTATGAATTACTCAAGAATAGAACTTGTAACTACGAAAGCTCAATTTACAAGCGAATCTACAATAGGATTTCTTTTTTCTGACATTCATGCAGGATATATTTTTACTCAACTGTTAATGGTACCTCTAGTTAGTTTGCATGCATTGACTTCTTTTTGTTTTGTTTTATTCAACATTTATCAAAGAATTTCAAGTTCTTATAAAACTAAGAATAAAGAATGCTGTTTTTTTTTTTTGAGTGTCAAAGAATGCAAATAACAATGATCTATGCATTATGTAAAAAATATTGTCAACAAGACAGTACAGAAAATAAACCTTTAACAGTTTTCCAGGTATTCTTAAAAAGACAAAGTACTTATTTTATCACACAACTTGCCAGAGAAGGTCTGGTTGTACCAAATAGTGATTCAGTTAAGACTACTGGAACTCAATCTAAGAGTTCAACTGAAACCCTATTTGGTACCAGCAGACCTAAAAAAAAAATTAAATCTGCATCGTTTACGAATGCAAAACAAAAACTAGTTAGTGCGAATTGAAAAAAAAAATTTTTTTAGAATTTTTTTTTCATCAAATTACTCGGATTAGTATCATCATAATTTAAAATAAAATATTTACAACCAATAATTATTAGGGAAGTGCATTGTGTAAAAAAACATATCTACATTTGTGTTGTTACTCCATAATTAACTACCTGATTAAAAAAATCTAATCTGGAAGAGCCACAATAGAGCAATTTATAAATTGAGCCAATTTTTTCCAATAAAAAAAAACTAAAGGTTGTACAACAGTGTAAACTATAAAGTAGCTTCTTTTAAATAGGTATGACTATTGAAATTAAAATTATTTCAGAAGAATGACCTTTTTACATGTAATTGAATATCAGTTTAAATTTTTGGGGCCTGTAATTAGAAATCCTTTAAAGTTTGATCAACAGTGGAACTAGTAGTAAGTAATTTTGCAATAAAATATGATGCAGGTTGTTGTACCTAACAACTACATGAACACATTGAATTAAGAGAAACAATTAGCAACTTGTTTTGTTTATGCCTTATGTGTTTCTGCTACAACAATCTAATAATTATTATAATCATTATGATGATACTAACACACATTTTTCTTTATATATAAATTATTAGTCTGTCTATTTTTTTTTTCTTTAAATAATACACTGCTACAAAAGATTAAAAGTCTGCAGCACTTTTCACTTCAACCTACTCTGGATTGCTTCACTGAGATTGATATTTGTACATCACCCCCATGTTCGGTTGTTGTCCGCCTTGTCCTGACCATTGTCCCTGTTGAGGTACGACACAGTACTGTTGGCCGCCGGCAGGATATTGATATTGCTGCTGATATTGATATCCGCCTTGCATGTATCCTCCAGCAGTGCTACTAGCCCCGTATCCACCCGATTGTGGATACCAGTATTGGGTTCCGTACCCGTAAGAATAATTGGGTGCTGCTGCCTGAGAGACAGCCGCCCCAGTGGCGTTCATAGCATTGACATCTGGGCCTAACCCTCCATTTTCTTTGCCCCAGAAGCACTTGACAACATGTCCATTTATTTCAGTGTTGTGGATGTTTTCGATGGCGTGGGTGGCACTTTCTTTAGTTACAAATTTGATAAAAGCATATCCTTTGTCTTTAAATACTCTAATATCTTGTATAGCACCAAAACGGGAAAAGGTTTTGGTAACCAAATCTTCAGTGAGACCAGAAGCAAAGCCACCACAATAAACTGTGGTATTGGTTGGAGAGGTTTGGTTGTAAACCTCGTCGAATGTGATTTGCTTCTTGTTTTGAGTGGGTTTATCGGTTCTAGGAGGTGGTGGTTTTCTAGTGGACCAATTTGTGCGAATTGAACGTGAGCCAAGCCATTGTCCGTTCATGGCTTGTATAGCATTTTCGGCTTCGGCTTTCTTTACGAAAGAAACGAAGGCGTAGCCTTTCGATTTTAGTGTTTGTGGGTCCCTAACAATTCTACAATTTGAAATTTCTCCGAAAGGAGCAAAGGCCTCTCTGAGTGTTTCAGTCTCGATTTCAGGAGATAGATCGCCGACAAATATGTGATGGTGGTTTGAGGTATCTGTTTTCGGTTGATTTCCGGGACTGGTGGCCCAATTAACTTTCATTTCCTTGTCTAGAAAAACGCGTTTGTTCATTGCAATTAGGGCCGTCGAGGCAGATTGATGATTTGTGAATTCGACAAAAGCATAGGGGTCGTTTCCAGGCTCCCTTATTATCTTACAACCTTTGACCGGACCGATTTGCGAAAATAAAGTACACAACAGGTCTTCTTGAACGGACAGATCCAGATTGCCTACATACAATGTCTTTGGGTAGGTTTCGTCCGACATGGTGACGCCGGTTTGGGGGTTCCTATTTCTACTACTATTGCAATGATACACTAACTATTGTTTCCAGGACACATTAATTTGGGAGTTTTTGCTTTAGAAATCACTGCAAATGGCAAATTTTTCGTAGAAAATTGATAAGAACGGAAATTGATGACAAATATCAGCCAGTGAACTTTTTCTTTTCGACTGTCAAAAACGTCAGAGTTGTTGAAATGGTGGGAAAGAAACAAAAAATCACTAGATCTGTCAATTGACGGCGCATTCCGAGTCCCCCAAATCCTCTAAAATTTAGATAGAGTGACATGGAAGATACAAAATCAATCTGTCAGAGAAAGATAAAACATAGCTGTCAAATTACGAACGAGTCGTCTAACCGTGCGTTCGGTATTTTGCTCTGAGTTCCGAGCTTGAATTTACTGTTCGTTTCAAAAAGTGTACTCGGTGCAGGCTCTGGCACTCTTGATACATCGTTGAACTGCTCTGTTCGCTCGCTGGTCACACGATTACGGCTCCGCTCAGCACGCTCTGCGCTCTGCTCTTTGAGAAAAATACCGAACGCAAGGTAAAGCTAGGTTTTTAGTTAGAGATTAGAAATTATTCTATTTTATCTTGTAGATGCATTTTAACATTTTCAACATATCAGTTTATTGTAAATTCTAATCAATGAACAATGAACAAAATTCTTGATGTAGATGCAGGCACAATGTAGCCAACGTCAGCTCTGCTTTAACAAAAAAAGAAGACCAAAATTGTGCCTGACAGTTTACCGTCACGTTTTTGTTGTTTTTTCTTTGCCGATGCGAATTTGAGGTTAGATTAAAAGCAAAACGTCAACAACAAAATTTAAAATCTGTGTTTTTGGCGAATCTCATTTAGTTTTTTTTTTGTTTGTTTAATTTTAGCAAAATGTGATGGAAATATTTCGCTATGTCTTACGAAGACAGTTTGGAAGTTCGCCAAAATAACGAATTCGAAGCTTTACAGGTACTGTTTTTCTGAATATTAAATAACTACATGTCCGAAATCGGGTCCGTCAAGTTGGCCTTTTTGTGGGCCTTTCTACATTCGAGTTTTCCGAAAATTTTGCAACAAGTTTAGGGAAGGAAAGATACCCAGTAATTCGCCAATTTAGTGAAAACTATTAGCACTTTTATTAAACTATAATCATCTGAAACCAGTTAAAGTTTGCTATAGGGTTGCCACCTTTTGAATTTCGAAAACCCGTACATAATCGAAGCTAACTTTTTTTTTGGGGCATAATTTACACTCATCTGTAAAATGAATTTTTAGGCGAAAATTAAAAATGGTACCTACCTAATTTTAGACGGCACCCCTTATAGTTACGTCTATTTTAAAATTGAAAAAAATAAAATAATAGAGACACTTGTAAGTGAACAGGGAGAACGACACAATACATACATAATTATTTGTTTTATTAGGCAGAAAAGCACAATATTTAATGCCGCGGCTGGTGTTCCATAGCCGAAGGCGAAGCTAGGAAACCAGCCAAGGCATTAAATCTGATCTTTCGCCGTGTGAAGCATATCATTTTTTCTCCGAATTTGTTACAATTTCACGCATAATCCACTTTTTTTTTATTTATCAATTGCGCTGATAACGTTTGTTGACACACCCGTCATTCAAGAAGTAGATACGTTCAGAAATTAGTTAGGTATATCCTAAGGCTATCGGAAATCGTCTTTATAAATTTTATATTTAGTATTAATTATTATTAATTATACAGTTATCCAGATATTCCCGGACATTTTCATCATGCGTCCGGACACCGGACAAACCTTTAAAAAACCGGACAGTCCGGGTGAAAACCGGACAGGTGGCAACCCTAGTTTGCGACCTTGTACTTCCATAGGGTTTTTAGTTAGGGGTGGTTTTTAGGGGTAATTTGCGGTTTATGGAAAACGCTGCTGAAAGGGATGGTCCAATAGCAAAATGTTTCAAATGAATGTTGTAGCTGAAGTTTTTTGCTATAAAAAACTCAGCGACAGCACCCCTCTATCTTCTATAGTTTTTTCTCTGCAGCGTCTTGAATAGTAGCATGTTTTTGTTCAAGGTTACTGAATCAACGTTTTGCCATTTTGCGCGCATTTGTTGCAGCAGCGGCCGAATGCATAATCCGATTTCAATTTTTCAAACCCCACATTATTGCTAATGAGATGCACTCTCCAATGCTTTTTTGTTCGAATTTTTTGCTTGAAAATTAAGCGAGCACGGACTTGTCTAATGTGCGTGGAAGTTGTAAATTGCATCGAAAACTACCCCTTTCTTGCATTCACTGTAATTTCTAAACGGGGCCAAATATCTGGTGACAGTTTTCGACAATCGGCAGCCCATTTATTCCTCTCATAATGCCCCAGCGGATTTTTTTTTTCGTTAATTACTTAATGACTTATGGCGCTGAAATTTGCTACTATGGCTTTATTTATTGTTCTCATGAATATACTGCAATTTTATATCATGTGAAGCGATTAAAATTGCAGTATATTCGTAAGAACAATAAATAAGGCCATCGTACCAAATTTCAGTGCTATGCGACAATTTTAATTTTTTTTTACTTTTTAAAAAATCCCGCGCGACGTTTTCAGGCCAATAAGTCATTAGGTAATTAACGAAAAAAAAAATCCGCTGGGGCACTACGAGAGGATTAAATGGGCTGCCGATTGTCGAAAACTGTCACCAAATATTTGGCCCCGTTTAGAAATTACAGTGAATGCGAGAAAGGGGTAGTTTTCGATACAATTTACAACTTCCTCGCACATTAGATAAGTTCGTGCTCACTTAATTTTCAAGTAAAAAATTCGAACAAAAAGCATTAGAGAGTGCATTTCATTAGCAATAATGTGGTGTTTGAAAAATTAAAATCGGATTATGCATTCGGCCGCTGCTGCAACAAATGCGCGCAAAATGGCAAAACGTTGATTCAGTAACCTTGAACAAAAACATGCTACTATTCAAGACGCTGCAGAAAAAAAACTATAGAAGATAAAGGGGTGCTGTCACTGAGTTTTTTATAGCAAAAAACTTCAGCTACAACATTCATTTGAAACCTTTTTGCTATTGGACCATCCCTTTGAGCAGCGTTCTCCATAAACAGCAAATTACCCCTAAAAACCACCCCTAACTGAAAACCCTATGGAAGTACAAGGTCGCAAACTTAATATGTTGTTTAGCATATTAAAATGGACCGATCCTCCCCAAAAAATTTCAACTTCTAATTATGTTGAGGTAAACCCTCTTTTCAGATCCCCGTTTCTTGGACTAAGTTCAAATTCAACAAATTGTTTTTTATTTTTTATGTTTCAAGAGAATATTTCACCCAAATTTCCATAGATTATTGAAGAATAGTAATTAAAAGATGCCGGTCGTCAAATTAACTTCAGGGAGAGTTGGTAGAAATCAGACTAATTGTATTATAGCAGATAGAGAATTGGATTTTTGATAGATATTCTTGTTTTTTTGCAGAATTTGTAATTTTATAAGTGATGCCATACCCGAGGCCATACCTAACATGTTTCAACACTCAGTGCGTTCTTCAGAAAGATATCTAAATTAAGCTTGAATATACAGGCTGATTTACATAGCCCGTACATTGGCTAGCATTAAAACTTCTAATGCAGGGGCGAGGGGTGAGCAGATTTAAACATTTTGTACACCTCCTGCCTAAAACACAATTATTCAAGTCCTACTCAGTCAGTACTACCAAGTCCTATCAGGTCTTGTCAAGTCCTTCAAAGTCCGGTCAGGTCCTGCAAAGTCCTGTCAGTTCCTCCAAAGTCATGTCAGGGCCTGCCTCGGGGCCTGCAGAGTCTTTTCAGTTCCTGTAAAGTCCTGTCAGGCTCTGCACAGTCCTGTCAGGCCTTGCATCTCTTGCTGTATTACTGCAAAAATTAAAAAATGTTTAGCTGTGTCTGTAGTCTGTGATACAGTGAGCACATAAAGGTTAGATTAAAATCCATAAAAAATACAGGGTTGATTTTTTTCATAAAAATTACATTTTTATGAAAAAAATCATTTAAAACTAAAATTATACCACAGATTAAAAACACTCTCCTGAATTAAATTGCTCTTGAAATTATTTTAGTTATTTAAATCCTCGTTTAAATCCTATATTTTTATCGGGTGATTGCTGATTAGCTTGGGGTTAACTTTTTGTCCTGTGGTTTTTGCTGGTGAAAATTGTTGATACCTACTACTTATATCCGTTTTTCTTGATTGTTCATTATATACTATAGTTGGTTACTTCATGTATTTGTATTTGAGGCATAAGTCAAAACCTAGTTTTAAGTGTTCAATGTCTTGGGTTTATCCTGTTAGACAATAAATGAAGAATATCTTGGATACATCAATTTTTGATTTTAGTGACCGTTTTTTTGATGATAACTTGATGTGTACAGGGTGAGTCACTATATTTTGACACCCAGCTGCAGCCCTAGGTAATTACTGACAGGTGATAGGTAAAAGGTGTAAATACAAAAGTCGCCAAAATTTTTGATTAGATTGAACAAATGAGCAAGGCAAAGAAAAAATATATCGATGTTCACTTTTTTTAAATTGAATGCACTTTATTTGTCCTAAACGTGCGAACTTTACTACTAAGACATTAAGAAGGATGTTATACCTGTACCTAATTGGCTCTGCTGTTGATAGTTTGAATAAATAAATAAATAAATTAACCTACTTTACAAGGTATGATGTATGAAAATGACATCATAAAGCCTCAGGAAGAACTTGTCGGATTTTATGAATGTTGTAACCGAAATAAAATGGGTTTGAACACTTGACAAATGCAATTACAAGAGGTTTGGTGAAGCTTCTGATATAGAGAGCTCCGAGGGGTGTTTCACGATCGGCATTGGTGTACAAATTTACGGTAATAATCACGGCAGTCAGAGTAATGATTTAGGAATTGTGAGCATTGAATAAATAAATACCTTAGAGCAGGAAAGCGCTGTCCTACGGACATAAGGAGTAGGAACGCGCCATTCTGCTTATGAAACTAAAGTGAAGCCAAGTTTTTGGCAGGTGTTTGGCACCAAGATACAGGTAAAGCATTGAATTGCCATAAGCGCCATTTTCTTGGTGCCAAAATACCTCGAAAAAAACGGCTTCATTTTCCAAATCCAGGTTACTTCTCCTCTTTACCTTTATCTGCTCTAAGATAAATACAATGTCGGACTGGCCCACCAGGCAACCGGGCAAAATCCCGGTGGGCCAGGTGACGTCTTCGACAGGTGGGCCATTCAAATATTTAAAAAAATACGATATCTTCACAAATTAACTCTTTTAAAACAATATTATTATTTAAAAATCTCAACCTCCGACTCCCACATTATTTATTTTATTTATTTATTTTCAGAAAATTATTACAATGTTAACATTATAATACCTATATAGGTAATCAGTTACCTATGCATAGGACTGGTGAAACTTAAAAATTAAACTTAAAATCTATAAAAACCCACCATGTGCATAATGCCCCTATATAGCTATCACAAGGATATGTGTACCTAACTCAATTATAGACATGCTCACAGTGTGAAGGAAATACCTACATATTAGGCATTGCTTCAAATAATATAATCTCGAATATAATATATAAAATATAAAAAAAATCCATAATAATAACAATAGAAAAATCTCAAGAAAAATTATATGTACAGGGTGTCCCACGGTGGATGGCGTATTAGACGTTTATGGAGAACTAAAAAGCGGATCATATTGAAAATTTGGCAACCGGGATAAACGACCATAATCTACACTTTAAAAATATTTTTGTTTATGCGGTGTTGCCGCTTCTACTCGTAATCAGTGGCGACATCGCTATTTTAAATGGAACACCCTGTATGTGATTGCATATTTGGATTCTACATAAAATTCTGAACAGATATCATGTGATATACCCTATACCTAAGATCAACTATTTCAGAAATATTGACAGTTGAAAATTGAGTTTTTGCAACTTTGACAGGTTGTAAAACCTAAACGGTTTATTTTAGAGGAACACCGATTTAACATTCCTAGCTTAGATTTTCATAAACTATCATTTGGCCACCAACTCTGAATTTAACCGGAGATTAAATTTAATTGGAATTTTTAATCATGGATTAAATTCAAAGTTGGTGTCAAATTATATATTATATATAAAAATCTAAGATAGGAATGTAAAATCGGTTTTCCTCTAAAATTAACCGTTCAGGTTTTACAGCCTGTCAAAGTTGCAAAAAGTCAATTTTGAACTGTCATTATTTCCAAAACAGTTGAACTTAGGTATAGGGTATATAACATGAAATCTGCTCAGAATTTTACGTAGAATCGAAATATGCAATCACATACAGGGTGTTCCATTTAAAATAGCGATGTTGCCACTAGTTTAGAGTAGAAGCGGCAACACCGCATTAGCAAAAATATTTTTAAAGTGTAGATTATGGTCGTTTATCCCGGTTGCCAAATTTTCAGAATGATCCGCTTTTTAGTTCTCCATAAACATCTAATACGCCATCCACCGTGGGACACCCTAATAAATAAATAAAAAAATAATAAAATAATAATATGTATGTGGTTGATACTAATGCTTATGTTCTGGGGCGCTCCAAGATCGAGATTTTCTTGTGAGAGATGAAATTGTGAGAAATATAATTATTAGCAAAAAACTATATTCTTAGCGGATTGCAAGCAATCCATTTTTTCAACTTTTGTTTTACAGCTGCTCTAGTATGCTGTAAGGTTTTATATTTGTTGGAAAGGTTATTGAAACTTTTAATCACAGTGATGTAGCTGCTCTTTGTAAATAACGTTCGATTAAATTTCGGTAGAATAATATTATTTTACTTCTGGTGATGCTAATTGACTGCATAAAGTTACTCTTTAATTCCTCATAGAAATAGATAAGAGATTCCAACATAAATATTACTATTTTTTATTTTTAAACACTCTAAATGTCCGAGAACGAATTATCGAAAATGTAAAAAGGGGAAGTTACATAAAACAGGTACAGAAAAAAAAGATCGCGAGAAAACGACAATTATTAGAAGTTGCAGCATCCATCCAACAACTGACTTAATTTTTTTTGAATATTAAAATAAATACTAATCTGTCAACCGAGGGAAGTTTGGAGAATGCTTCTGCATGTTCTACTTGTAAAGAAACAGAAAAACTATCCCCGATTGCTCAAAGCAGCATCAAGCAGTAGCCAGCAATCTACCTTGCCTTCAATACCAGAAAATCAAAAAGGGATTCAGGAAGACTCAATGCCCGGATTTCCCGGATCATATTCGAATGCGTGCAGAAAAGAATATGCTGTAGAACAATTCGAAGAACATTTAGCCTCTAGCCTTAATCTTGAGATAACATATCTCAAAAAAAAATTCTACAATTGAATAGTAAGCTTTCCCAACCAATAAAGCTTTTACTTCAATTCTGAAGCACTTCCCATTCTGACTATTTCTTACATTCAAAGGCAGATGGTTAAAAAGCTTTTTGCTGTTATAAATTAAGTATGTATTTCTTTGTGAAGGTTCAAACGGGAATGGGGAGCAAAACCACATGAGATGAACGAATGACTGAAACCTCCGAAGATGCAATCTTATCACTGTGAATTAGGCCAACAGTTTCAGCAATAGATAGATAGATAGATAGATAGATAATGTGCTTTATTGTATAAAAATATACATGCGAGACTTAAGATTCTCTGTAAAACAAACAAGGGTCTGCAAGATTGCCTGGGACTCACCCCACACATTGACCTTATTGCGCGATTTTGCAGAACGAAAACCATAGTGAAAAGCTGATCAGAACAGGATCCTCAGGAACAGATTCTGTAACGTAGATGAGACTCAATCATATTAGTTAAGAGGGACGTCAAATAAGAGCCAACGAGCCATCTTTTGAGCTTTATGACATACATTAAATATTTTTTAATCACAGGTGTTCAAATTCTCTGTGATTGACTTATTTACAAGTAGATGTCGACATCTTCGATATCAATTCGTTTACACAGTAATTTACAGTGGACTAAATAATTTTATTCAGATACAAATAAAATAATAGTATTTCACATTTTTAGCTAGGTGAAACAGTTTTTTCTGACGTTTAAATGAAGTGACCAGAGATAATAGTAGATTATACCACGAGTCAATAATGATAGCTATTATTCCCGAGGATTATTACGAACTGAGCCGCGTTAGCGGCGAGGGAGTAACATTCCGAGGGAATAATAGCCATTATTGCGAGTAGTATACTCTACTTTATTTACGACAAATTAATTTATTTGAGATTTTCAATGAACAAATTTCATCCGTCTCATAATTTTCAATACAAATCCACAAGCACTACACGTTTGACACTGACACTTTTGTGGAATAATGACCATTAATCCCGCTACTCGTCATTAATCCCTGGAGGAATAACATATGTCATTATACTGCCAAAATCACAAATATAATACACACATTATACATTAGAGAGTTATTGGACGTGCAATAAGGACAAGCAGTATTTAAATTAGCCTTATTTTGACATCTACGCATGCGCATTTGGGTCCGAAAATAAGGATTCCCTTAATAAGGTTACTGCTTGTCTTTATTGATGTATGGTTAGTGCGGGGCAGTAAACTTCCCTTATTTCAAATTTCTGACATTTTGGACGAGTTTGACGTTTCGCTTTTCGATGATGACGTAATTTTACTTGGAAAATTTATTTTTTACAATAGTTTTCCATTTTACAGGGGGTAAAATAAAAAAATGGGTATCAGCAGAAAATCACAAACAAAAATAAACACTTTTTGAGGCTGAAATTTATAAACATAGTTATCAGCTGTCAAAATTATGAATACAAAATAAGGTAATACTCTAACACCTACTACAGTCTTCCAATAACTATTTTTTTCTTGGAAAAATAGTGCTGATGCACTAATAAAATAACGTAGATCCTTAATACTGCGAGGCAGTATTTAATAGTTCCAATAACTCTCTATTAGTCGTAAATAAATACTATATAAACTGTCGAGAATGGAATCTCAGTGTAAATTTTGTTGTCAACAAAATTGAGCCAAGCCAGCGCCATCTATCATATCGGAAAATCACTATTTACTGGTTTTGCATCGATGCTACAGACACCTACTTTACATAGGACTTTTTATGATAGATGGCGCCCTGTTCGCATTACTATCGGTCTGTTCAAATTCGTTTATTCTAGACTTTGGGGCATTAATGTTTGCTTAAATTAAATGATAATTTGTTAATTAGATCAAAAGACAGTTTCTTTATCGATGGTTAAGGGTATCCTTAACATATTTATTCAAAGTTCTGATTGATGTTTAATTGAACCTGTCATTTATCTAATCAACAAAGATAAAAATAGATAATCCAATTTATAAAGTTTGAAGTTCTTCTTGAAACACAAAAACCACTTTGAAATCACTTGAGAACACTTGACAACACAAAGAAAGATGAAATGCAAGACCGGCGAACAAAAAACATTATGAATTATTATTATTAGTTATGATCAAATGAATATTTTGGCACATTGTCATATGTTGACATGTCAGTTATCGACATCGGACGTGTTCTTGATGTGCTGGTATTTTACAATTTTGACAACTCTGTGGTTGTCAGCGACATCTAGAAAAACGGAAAAGAGTTATTATGTGGTTTATAACTGGCAATGAGAGATCGCAGGGCCTGGAAGTGACTATCCTTCCCGCACTCAGCGACATCTTTTAGAGAAGCGCTGAACACACGTTTGATTTGAGTCTTTGCTGAAAATGACAGCAATCACCTCGTTGTTTGGCAGATTTTGATTAATTTTGTGATACAAACATTATAATTTTCGAAAATTCTGTTCTATTCATTTTTTCCAGCATTTTACTATCCGAAATTTTGGACATTTATTGTTGGTGTGCTACTCTATATGTTTATTCCTTTTTTCATTTAAATCCGTGACCAAAATTTGCATATTGTTGTCAACAAAATGGTAATAATTTTACTATTTCGAATGCGTATTTTGCAACCAAAAATGCTTCAATAGAAGATATGAATGACTTTGGCAGAAAGTCGACAAACAAAGTCACATAACCTATAAATAGCATTGTCAATGTTATTAATTTTTTTTTTTTTTTTTCAATTTTGGGCTTAATGGCTGGTTTATACAACATTTGCATAGTCATAATCATAATCATAGTCTTAGTCGTAAGCATAACTCAAAGTTGGCAACTTTTAACTTTATGATTATGATTAAGACGAGATCCAAACTGCGCAAGCGCCATTATCAGCTGTTACAGAGAAAAACAATTCAAATCTGCTATTTTAGTTCTGTGTGTATTTAAATTGATCTTGAGTCATTCTAGTATTTAAAACATTTATCTCCATCAAGTTTCCACATGTCTTTGAATAATGTGGCAAAATGCCCTCAAAAATAAATAGGACAGACCTATCACTTGTATGGTATGAATTTTAATTTCCACACTTTTTGAAACTTTGAAAAAGTAAATCGTCGGCATCATATGAAAATTGCCTAAGTCCAATTTTTTTCAAAATTAAGATTTTAGTGCAGTCTTGTGAGAAACTCAATAATCTATGATTCAACAAAATATTTGGGAGATAAATTGTTAGATAGAGCCACACAACCATGAAAAGAAATTTGCACAAGTCCGTCGTCGTCATAAGACAGAGTGAAACTTGCGTAAGTCCAATCTTTTCTGTGCATTTTTGCCGGTGATTTGTTACGATTTGTATCATGTAGTTTTTCTTCACAAAGGTTTTTTGCGCCTCCTGTAAAATTTACCTTTTTGGACTTAGGCAATTTTCATATGATGCCGACGAAATACAAGAGTTCGATTGGCAAAAACTGCAAAAAGTAAACAAACTCTCCCTACAAAAAGTCGGGTTAGAGTTGATTTTATTTTATGCTTATGACATTGTATAAACGCCTTCTAAAATTGTGATTATGATTAAGACTAAGACTAAGACTATGATTATATTATATATGATTACGACTATGCAAATGTTGTATAAACCGGCCATAAATTTAATAATTATGGCAGTTTTGGGAGAACGTGATATGTTTTATCGAAAGGCGATGAAGCGATGTGTGTTTCTGTTTGGTGATTATAAAAGTGATAGTCGAACGAGTTCCATTAAATTAATTACCCCATTTGCCTCCACTGGAGTTTAGGGTAACACAACATCTTGTCAAATCTATGCTTTCGTAAGTATTCGGTGCATTCGCTATGGCTTTTTTGGTTGCAAAACGTTTGAGAAAATTAACAGAAAGAGATGTGACAGGTGCTGTGTTACCTAAAACTCCAGTAGAGGCAAATGGGGTCGTTAATTTAATGGAACTCGTTCGACTATCACTTTTACAATCACCAAACACACATCGCTTCATCGCCTCTCCATAAAACATATCACGTTCTCCCAAAACTGCCATAATTATTAAATTTAAGCCCAAAATTGAAAAAAAAAAAAATTAATAACATTGACAATGCTATTTATAGGTTATGGGATTTTGTTTGTCGACTTTCTGCCAAAGTCATTCATAATGAAATCTTCTATTAGTGAAGGTCTGTGAATGACATTTTACTTAAACACCCCTCTTAATGAAAGTACATTATATTAAGTAAACACAAATTGGTTATAAAGTTTTTTGCATCTAAGTGAGAAAACATTCGTAATTCCATTTCTGAGGATCCTACTTAATAAATCCTGGAAGTTTAAATTTCCTCTGATTACTTGAGGTATTTTTCAGAAGCTTTCAAAAGTGGTTTAATAACAATTTTACATGATTTTCATTGCATCTACCTGAGAAGGATCATTACAGAGGCAATGTGATATTTTTTGCTTTTGCAGAAACTTGTCTAAATGAAAGGAATACATTTTTGTATGAAATTAGGTCTGTTTCCACAGAAATCACAAACCAGTCAGAGCGAATTTCATTGGTTGAAAATAGTCAGGAAAGTGGTTGTTGGCGATTTGGACCAATCAAAAACGTCCTGAATGGTTTGTGATTTCTCTGAAAACAGACCTATAGACGGCTATAACTCATTGTTGCAAAAAAGGTAGGGGTGGAGTTGTCGCATTGCACATTCAAAACTCAATAAAATACAAAATATTGGAATGTTCTTCTGAGGACAGCACCTTGGGTATATGTTGGTGTAGGTAAATATGATGTAAAATTAACTATTTCTATAAGCCTTCTTTATATAACAATGACCATTTTTTTGTGAATCTGAATTGAAGTAATTGCAGATTGCAATAATAATTCTTCATATATGTATAACTACTCTAGGAGTCAAAAAAAGTAATGATTGGATAAATAAAGGCATGTTGGATTTGATGAAAATAAGTGATAGGGCTTATAAAACAAAAATTAAATTTCCCAACAATTTACCTACAATTTTCTAATGAGTTTGAAGCACTAAAAAACCAGATAAACAATAAAATTAAAATGGCTAAAAACATGTATTTTCAATCAGAGTCGATCTGGGCAGAATAAATGTTAAAAAGCAGTGGCAATTGGTAAACAATTTTTTCAATAAACAATCCAAATCAATAATAATAATATAATAATATAATTCTTGAGTAGGGTCAGGATAATGTAAATAATTTAAATTATCACTTTTCTACCATTGGTGAGGAGAGTATAGGAACTGCACTAAAAGAGAAAATAGGTTTTGGTAATAATGACATTGAATTTAAGGAGATATTGTGTGATAGTTTAAGAAAAATTATCAAGAATAATGATATCTTCCACAAATACTTCGATATGTTATTGGCAAAATAATTATGTATATCAATACAGTTTGTGGTAAGACACAAGTAATACCATATGAAATTCTTTTATCATAAAGTCATACTACTAACTATTATTATAAGTAGGAGTTGATGAAAATCTAGATATGCATTGAAGCTTGTTTTTGTCAATATGAGAATGCCATCATTTTTATTTATTTGCACGTTGTACCTATAACCTCTGATTGAAAATTCACTGTGAAAATCTATTTGATAAAATTAACACAAATTGGCTCAGTTTTAAGTTGTATTTTTAAGGCAATTTACGGCGACGATCTAAAAGATTTGCGCAAAAAGGCCGCATGGAACAAATGGACCCCGTTGGATTTGTCTATTACATTGACGCCGCAGAGAGGCAGCTCTGGAAATCGAGAGGTCTATGTTAAAGTGAATCTGCATATAATTTGTTCAGAGACCTACCCTAATAAGTACGTGTTTTTCATTTACATTTTTAATTTAAGTTATTTTTTTTAAGAAACTCAATTTTTTCAACAATTTTTCTAATCCAGGTATAATTTTAGAGTACCAAGTATTTTACTAGAAAATGGCAAAGGCATTTCCCAAACCTTCCTACTCCAGCTTAAAGATGAACTGGAAGAAAAGGCTCAAGATTACAAAGGCGAAGAAATGATTTTTCAGTTGTGCCAACATGTAGAGGAGTTTCTGCACAGGCACAATAAACCGGCCATGAAAAGTTTTTATCACGAAATGCTGCAACAACAACAAGAAAAAAAGAAGGAGGAAGAAATGCAGAAGCAACTTGAAGTGGATAGAAAAGTAATAGCTAATTTATTGAACAAATCTTTTTCCTTATAAATAATTTTCTAGAGAGAAAACATGATGAAAGAAGTACAAAAACGACAAGAAATGCTCAAAGCAGAAGTTCGTTTACAACGAGAAAGGCAAAGAAGTATAACCGAGATTGAATGCGAGGAAGAAACTCATCGGAAATCATCTTTATCAAACAGAAGGAACAATAATAGCTCAACAACGGAAACTAGCGAAGAATCAAGTTGCGATCACAAGGGCACAGTTATGCTGGAATTCAATGGGAGAAATGTACAAAGAGGAAAATGTCTCAGTAAGTAAAGTAGAACGAATATCCTCCACATTAAAATGTGTCTTTTGTTGACTAAATCAGTTAATGGCCACATACTTGTTTGCATTAAATAATTTGACCTTTTAACTAAGTACAGATTTTTTTCACTGAACACTAATTTCAAATTAATTGTACGCATTGAGTCGTCTAAAAATAGATTTTTTCAATACTATTTTTAGTAATAGGTACTTGTTATTAATGATAATTTTAACATATAAAGTGCCAGTTATTATAAGTAATATTTATTTCCAGGTCATAATGATCCATACAATGTAACCTTCACAGGAATAGATACTGAAACTGGAGAACTAGTGGAAATATCTCAATGGAATTTACCTGTGAAAAGTCATGAATCGAGCCAAATTTTGAAAAATGTGGCCAGTATTGAACAAGAATTGAATTATTTGCTTAAATTTTGCCATATCAATTTGGTGCATTATTTAGGATTCAAATATGACTTTGTTGGTGATAGGGTGGTAGTTTATGTCCTGAAAGAATTTGTTTCTGGTGAGTTGTTTTTTTTTTTTATAATTATCATGGAAAAATTTTCACAACCTTCAAAACCGGGAATTCTGGTTGTTTTCATAATATAGACACAAGTTATTGAACGAAAACACACAAACAAATCGGTAAAAGATGAAAAATTATGTAAATATTTGTGGCGCATTTAAGCGCCTCTTGAGTAAACATTTTGTGTCAAAACTGTTCTATAATAAAATGCCAATTAACATTATTGTAGCAAAGTATGTCAATTTTTTGTGCCTGTTTCAAGTGTAAACATCATTAAGTTTGTGGTTTGATTTTTATTGTAGATAAAATGTTTGTAATTTTATTATTACAAACATTACTCTAATTTTAATCACAGATGTCAAGGGAGATTTTGTTTAAATTTTCATTTTTAATGTAAAAATAGTTGGTGTCTTCCAATAGATTCAAGGAAGAAGGAAGTAGTCGGATAGGGACAAAAAATAAAAAGCCAATCAAATACTCGCCGACGTTTCGCCTTTATTGTTTAAAGGCATCTTTTTAAAAATCCATGCTGTTCTGGGATTATCTGAGATGAAAGCAGAGCATATGCTCTGTAGTTTTTCACATCAGATCTATAACCATTTTTCAAGATTCAAGGAAGAAGTAAGTAGTTGGATAAGGACAAAAAATAAAAGCCAATCAAATACTCGCCGAAGTTTCGCCTTTATTGTTTAAAGGCATCTTCAGGGCTAAGAAACAGTTAGGGAGTTATGAATACTGAATAAATAAAATTAACAAAATTTACCTTGTATTCAAAACATATTCTAAGCTGATTGTAAAACATATAGGTATGTAGGATTTTACCGTCTGAGTTGTTGCAACATACGAACAACAAAAGAGTTAAAAACATGAACAATACAAAAAGAACAACTCAGGTACTTAGGAACACTCAAAAAACAAAATTATGGCAAGGGTACAAAATTAACTAACCTAAGAATAAAACTACTGTTATTAACGATTTTAAATTTAAATTCAAATAAATGAATAGGTGTCTGCATCTAGGTGGTGATCAACAAAATAGGCCAGCCGCGATACACTTTTACAATGATAGGTCTGTTTCTGCAGAAATCACAAACCAGTCAGAGTGAATTTAATTGGTTAAAACTAGTTTTCTGACTGTTTTCGACCAATGAAATTTGTTCTGATTGATTTGTGATTTTTGCAGAAACACCTAATAAAAACATGAAACACTAATCCCTCAACAAAATCCAATAGATGGCACTTAAGTTACACGTTTCAGTTTTAAAATTAATTGTGATATCTTTGAATTTGTTAATGTATAGCATTTCTAGTATTTTTCTTCTTTGCCAATTGACCTCTCTAGCAACTATGCTTGCATTATCAAAATCGAAAATATGGCCTGTATTAAAATGATGCGTAGCCAATGCAGTCTTCTCACTTTTATCTTGGTTAAGAATACGACAATCATACCTATGTTGGTACAACCTCTTAGACAATTTCTGTTTTGTCTCACCTATATAAATTTTATCACAATTTGAACAATTGACCCTAATTACTAAGCTAGACCTATCACCCAACAAGACTATGTCTTTTGCTCTAGTAAATAAATTATTCACAGTCTTTATATTATATATTATTTAAACCAGTTGGAAGAGTACTACATAAAATAGTGTTGACTAGAGAAACTGGACAGTTATTAGACCTACACAGATCTAAGACTCTTTTGAAATTCAACTCATGGAATTGGGAATCAGCTAAATTAATTACTCTATGCTTGAGCGATTTGATGACAGCAATCTTTTGAGTCATATTGTGGTCAGACTTATAATTGATCATTGTACCTGATGCCATTGGTTTTTGGTACCAATCAGTTATTAGTCTATTAGTTTCTCTAATCACCAAAACATCAAGGAAAAGTAACTTATTATCCCTCTCCTTCTCAATTGTAAATTTCAAATTATTATGAAAGCTGTTGAAACAATCTAAAATAATATTCTCAGCATCATTACGGATTATAGTCAGAGCTGGGCAGTAGCTAGCTACCAAGTAGTTAAGCTACTAGCTTAGCTACTTTTTTGGTAGCTTATAACTTATTCAAGCTACTTTGAAAAAAAAGTAGCTTGTAGCTGTAGCTATTGGTAATGTGTTTCAAGTATTCATAAGCTACTGTGGAAAGTAGCTAGCTACTAAAACAAGCTACTTAAGCTACTTTTGGTAGATAGTTAATAGTTATTTAGGTATTAATGGCGGAAAGTGTCATTTACCGCCCGAGGGTGTGGTTAACGATACTTAACGCCCAAAATACTTATCACGTTTTATGCGCAGCGGACTCTTCTAGTTCAAAAATGAAATAACTATACCTATAATATAATAGCATCCATTCGACATTGTTTTCAAAAATAAGATACCTATGTTTTATGTGTCCTATTATTCTCGCATTCGCAGATCACTGTGATCAAAGTGAACCTAATGAATTAATGTCCAGTGGTTTTTGACAAAAATATGAATACTTCTTAGAGAAAGTTAATATGTTATTTTCGTATGATGATATTATGAAATTAAATTAGGTAAGGTACCTATGTACATTGATGGTGGCGATTGTGCACGCTTTTTTGTTTTTATCAATTTAACTTTGAAAAAAGTAGCTCAAATAGTAGCTTTCAAAAATTCAAAATGTAGTTAAGCTACTAATACCTTAGCTACTTTTTCAAAGAGGTAGTTGAGCTACTGAGTAACTTAGCTACTTACAATTTAAAGTAGCTTGTAGCTTGTAGTTAGCTACTTTTTCCAAGTAGCTTGCCCAGCTCTGATTATAGTTCGTATATCATCCACATATAGGGACAAAAAAAGTATTACGAATGGTAATTGTGGCAAAACCGAAGAGATTAGCTCATTCATAACGATATTTGCAAAAATAGGTGAGGCTGGGTTACCCATTGCTGTTCCAAATATTTGTTTATATATAATATTTTCAAAAGAAAAATAACTGGAGTCAAAAATGAACGTTACCAACTCCAAGAACAGTACCAGATCCATATTAGTGAAAGTGCAAATGGTGTCCCAATATTTTGCAATAAGGCTCATCAACACTAATTGTTTAGGTATGTTGGTGAATAGTGATGTGACGTCTAGGGATACAAGAATGTAACCTTCAGGTACTACAAAGAATCAGAATCTTCCACAAAATACAGATAAAAACAACATGTAAAGTATTTTTAAACCCAAGTGAAACACCAAAAAAACATCTAGTCGGCATACATCAAACAAAGATAAGACATCAGCGTCACATATTTTTTATTTCTTTAAATGGTAATAATCAATATTAAACAACACAACTAAATAATACGTGGAATAAAACAGCAAAAAATATATAAATTGGAATGACACTGGTTATAGAAGTCCTGTAGTCTAGTCAATCAGGTACCTGGACACGTAAGTAGCCCACCCCAATAATTCAACCTATAGGCGCGTGCCGACCTAAATTATTATTTTGGGCTACTGTAGCGATATTTCGTCGCTGCTCATATTTTGTACAGGGAAACTTACGATAGATTTTCTATGAAATTAATAGAAGAGAGTGACGTGATATTGAAATATCCTCGTATAATGCAGTGTTTCAAAAAATACTATACCAATATAATAATTAATCACTTTAATGGATTGAAGCATACAAACAAAATCAGTCATGACATAAATTATCAAAAAGCAAGAAGGTGTCTCAAGGATAACCCACAACTCATTGTCACTAAATCTGATAAAGGAAACTATACAGTTATTATTGATAAGACTGATTATATTAATAAGATGAATACACTGTTATTGGACATTGATACTTACATGAAATTGAACAAAAACCCCACAAGCACTTTGGAGAACAAATCCAACCAGTTATTCAATAGGATGATCTCATTAGGCATAATTGATTCTGAGTCTGCTAAGAGATTCATAACTGATAACTCAGTCTCACCCAAAATGTATGGTTTACCTAAGATTCACAAGGCCAATGCACTTCTACGTCCTGTTGTGTCCTGTACATTGTCACCCACATATATTATCTCTAGCTTTGTAGTTAAAATATTGGGCAAGTTGAGTTCCACGTTCCAGTAGAAGTTAAAAACTCCTATGTTTTTGTTGAGAAACTCAAGAACTTTGTAGTAGGTACCTGAAGGTTACATTCTTGTATCCCTAGACGTCACATCACTGTTCACCAACATACCTAAACAACTAGTGTTGAGCCTTATTGAAAAATATTGGGACACCATTTGCACTTTCACTAATATGGATCTGGTACTGTTCTTGGAGTCTGTGATGTTCATTTTTGACTCCAGTTATTTTTCTTTTGAAAATATTATATATTAACAAATATTTGGAACAGCAATGGGTAACCCAGCCTTACCCATTTTTGCAAATATCGTTATCAATGAGCTAATCCCTTCGGTTTTGCTACAATTACCATTCGTAGTACCTTTTTTGTTCCTATATATGGATGATATACTGACTATGATCCCTAATGATGCTGAGAATATTATTCTAGAGTGTTTGAACAGCTTTCATAATAATTTGAAATTGAGAAGGAGAGGAATAATAAGTTACCTTTTCTTTATAATCACTATACATACAGTGCGGCCGTTAAGTAAGGAATAAATTCAATAATTATTCTTCCAAGCAATTTTTTTAAAAATCCTCGAACACATCAATTTTATTTTTTGTCGAGCATTTTTTATAAAATAAAATAATAATTATTATACAGGGTGGTCGCAGAAAAGCTGGACAGGTAGTAATTAATTTTTTTAAATGAACACCCCTAAATTTTTTTTACATTTTCGGATTTCTGATAAAATTCTACGTGTTTTTCATGAAACAAGTCCTATACCTATCTTCAATTGTTTTGGAAATATTGACAGTTGAAAATTGACTTTTTGCAACTTTGACAGGCTGTAAAACTTAAACGGTTAATTTTAAAGGAAAACCGATTTCACATTCCTATCTTAGATTTTTATACACTATCATTTGACACCAACTTTGAATTTAATCTATGATTAAAATTTCCAGTTAAATTTAATCTCCGGATAAATTGAAAGTTGGTGTAATGATAGTATATGAAAATCTAAGACAGGAATGTTAAATTGAGTTGAAGATAGGTATAGGACATGTTTCATGAAAAACACTTAGAAATTTATCATAAATCCGAAAATGTAAAAACACCCTGTATAATTATTTTATTTTATAAAAAATACTGGACAAAAAATAAAATTGACGTGTTCGAGGATTTAAAAAAAAATTGCTTGGAAGAATAATTATTCAATTTATTCCTTACTTTACGGCCGCACTGTATTTTACTACATGTTACACGCTGGTTAAAAGGGCTGAAGTATTTTGCAATGTCAAAGCATTATGTTGTAATGGTCACAGCTCTATTTAATTTTTAAAAAAATCGTTTTTTGATACTATATAGTGCAGAATATGTCTAAGGAAATTCGAAATTTCTTTCACGAAAATGGTATTCAATGGGTGTACACCATTGCCTACACAATACAACAGAATGATTTAGCGGAAATAACGAGGGAAATAATGAATAGGACCATTATGGAGAAAACAGGATGAATGCTGTTGAATGCATGTATGTTAAATATTATGGTTTGAAGAAAAACCTAGACATATATTGGAATCTTATATCAGTTATATCGGGTGTTCAAAAAAAAAAAACAATCAAAGATTGCTTAGGTTACGAAAACGTACGTCGCATTATTGTTTCTTTATTGGTCAGGATTTTTGACATGACATTTTGACATTAAACTTCGTTGACAAAATTAAAGAAAAATATGACTAATACATATACGTTTAAAAAACATAGCAATCTTTGATTGGTTTCTTTTTTGAAGACCCGATATCTCGCCCGATATCATCCAGAAGTAGAGCAACTTACGGCAGGCTTGATAAATAAAGGAATATTTGACTGCTAACACCGCCTCATCTGTCGCGTATAAAAGGTTGTGCCCATGGTAAAAAATGTTGCTTATGGCATCCCCAAAAACATATTTAAATTTCATCCAAATATCACGAGTAACATCCATTTAAATATTGCAAGGTTCTTCATTAGGTAGGTTAGAGAATGTTGATTGACATGATTGGCTATTGTCCAAGTGGAAACAGACTTTAGTGTTCAAAAGAATAGCTATTTATGTAACATTTTTTCTATTACCAATAAAATATGCATAAAAAAATAAATTTAGACAAATACTTCCCGCACTAGGGCGAAAAGTCAACTACTTTACGCACTAGTGCATGAAGTGGAACTTAACGTCTTCTGAGTACTGTGTAAAGTAGAGTAGTAGAAAAAACTAAATTAATAAAGGTAATGATGCCAAATTTAATGAAACTTTAGCTCTGTTCTGACAGAAATGAAAACCGTTCTAGAACAGCATTTTCCAGTCGATCAAAGTGAATCCAATAAGGGGAAATGTTGTTCTTTTTTGTTGCTCGCTGACATATTACGTTTTGGAAAGTTCCGTTAAATCTACCTACACAGGTTCTATTAATTGGTATACGTGTTGAAATCAATTTCTGCCATTTAACGTAGTGAGTGCGAAAAAAACAGGCATCTCCTCCGCAGTAGCGGCAAGCGGCACTAGGTTTCACGTTCGTCAATATGTGTGCGAATTCCAGTTTTTGGTTATAGTTCATTGGTTGGAACAAAACTTTTATTTACTTACTCAGCTTATGTGGATGGAAAAGTGAGGAAAAACATTTCACATTTTCAGGTTTTCCTATTTTAGGTTACATCAAAAAATTGATTTTTGGTCGGCTTTCTCAGCAGCAGATCGGCGTTCCAGTGGCGACGCGTGGCTTGCAGTCTGGGGGGGTAATGGGAAGATGCGACCCCTCGCTAACGCGCCGCAGGCGAAATTTTTTGCAACTTCAATATTATTATGCATTTTCTTTTGGGCCTCGTGGTTTTTCCCTTGATTATTGGATCCTGGGGGGGGGTAATTACCCCCATTCCCCCATTACCCCCCGACGCGACGCCCCTGCGGCGTTCATTTAGCAGCTCCTAGCAGATCTTCCTGATTTTTCAAGCAGGTAGAGCAAGTAAAATGTAACAAATGAACAGCTTAATAATTTACTCTAAAGTCACACCCATCAGCAACCTCAGGAGAGGGAATAACTAAGAGTTTTGAAGTAGTATCGGATGAAGACAGCAAAGATAAGACATGTAATGAGACATCAGAGTTACCAAACAATGGAAAGCAGTACTAAAAATGTGGAAAGTATACCTGGAAGTCACAACAGCGGTCAAAACAACAGAATACTGAGAAATGTGCGATTACAAGATGAAAGTCATGATGATGAAAAAGAAGAAGGGGAAGAAACAGTAAGGACAAGTAACAGAATAGAAGCACAGCCTAAATTTCTAGAAGACTATGTAGCAATAAATAGCACTAAGTGGAGAATCTTATGTAGATAATGTACCACAGGATTTTTCTAACATATAAGGAAGAGATGCTGCTAAGCAGTGGCTGGAAACGGTACAAGAAGAAATTATTGTTTCTTAAAATCAAAACCATACCTGGTCTAAAACAGAATATTCAGGCACGAAAGCGGTAGATGCAAAATGGATTTTTAAAATAAAACTTGATGAAGATGGAGATGTCACTAGGTATGAAACTAGACTTCTGGCTAGAGAATTTTTACAAAGAAAAGGGTATGATTATACTGAGACGTATGCCACGGTAGTACGTTTGACAACGGTTCGAGAGCTTTTATCAATAGTTGATCAAGAAAATTTAATAGCTCACCAAATCGATGTGGAAAACGCATTTTCACATGAATTTTTGAATGAGAACTTGTACATTAAGTTACCAGATGGTTTTGAAAATGAATCTAGTAAAATTTACAAGTTGGAATAGTCGTTTTATGGGCTCAAACAGGTTCCAAGAGCTTGGAACTTTAAATAGGACTCATTTTTGAAAAATATTGTAATGGTTCGATGTGCAAATGAAAAGTGTCTCTACTACAAATTTGAAGCAACGATATTTCAAAACTAAAAGACTGTTAGAAAGTAGTTAGTACAGAATTTCAGATGAAAGATATGGAAGAACTTGAGAGCATGTTGATGTCAAATGCAAGTTTATATCTGATCTTTACAATAAGAATATGGTAAAAGTTGAGTATATTAATAGGAAACATTGATAGGAAACTTTAAATTTGACAACGAAATGATCGGTTGCCACCTCAATGGTTTCCTCCCAGCATGACGTATTATACTGGAATGGTCAATATTTTATTATTATTGACAACGGACTCCAATTTAACATTAATATGACATATCATATACTAGGTATTCAGGTGGATATCATACCACCTCGGAAACATAAGACGCAACAGAAAGACACCATTTTGAGGAAGATAAGAGACAAAACTATATTGGACAAGAAATCAATACCTTTCAATGTAGGTATCACAGTAATCGCCAATTGGACTAAGTGACCATGTACTCATAACATCCAAATCCCAAATCCAGCTTACTCCAAACCTAACAAATAAAATATAAAAGATGAGATTTTGCTAACTATGAGCGGGTCATGGGCATTCTGTCATTTACAATCAGCTCTTTCATTCCATGCAAACTGAATATTGTCAATCCCCAGAAGCCTTGGCTAACTCAAAAAATATTTAGACACATTGAACAAAAGAGAAATGGTACAAGAAATTGAAAAGCAACTTTGAAAATGGAAACTTGAACTACAGGAACCAAAATAACTTCCTCAAAGCCAAGATAAAACAGTCTAGAAGGAACTAATATGTACAAGAATTGCTAGCTTCTTCTGATAAGCAGTTTTATTCCTACATAAATAGATCTCTTGGTTCAAGACTTACAAATTTCTCACTTAGGGATTTAATTACTAACTGCATCTTTAATGATGAGAAAGAAGTTGCCAATTTATTTGCCAAACAATTGAGTGTTTTTACAGGAAGATCTAAGCCATGTGCCCAACTTGGATCCTCATACATTCTGTGCTAATTCACTTGAAATTGTAACTTTGACATCCAAGAAATTAGAGACTGCACTCAAATTACTGAAGCCTGATTTTAATCCAGAAGAGGATGAAATCCCTGCCATTTTCTTTCACAAGTGTGATGCAGCTTGGTCATATCCTCTCTCAGCCATGATGAACAATCTTCTTAGGCATGGCAAACTACCAAGAGAATCTAAGAATGCAATTGTAGTGCCTATTTACAAGAAAGGCAATAAACATCTTCCTGAAAACTATAGGCCCATAAGCTTAACAAGCACCCATTGCAAATGCATGGAGAAAGTTCTGTTATTAGAGATGACTGGATTTTTCCTCGGGAATGGAATCATCCCACCTTCCCAACTCAGGTTCGAGGAATGGAATCATCCCACCTTCCCAACTCAGGTTCACTCTTATGAACCTGCTTTTCAAGTTTCATGACTGGATCAGAGCAGATGACTCTGACCAGTCTGTTTAGTTATTTTTCGATATTCTTATGAATATACAGTCAAAATGTCAATTTGGATAATGTTTCATTATTTCATCTGAGCAGAAATATAATTTTAATGAAATTACTTTTGGATGAAGTCTTTGCATTTTGCTACTATGACAACTCTATAGTTTCACATGTCTTATTCCTTAGTGGATAATCTTTCATTAATTCAAAATATTTATTTTCTAGGCACAACATGTAACTCACTGTTCTCAATACAAAATCTTAAAGTCGACATAGATTACTTGAAGCATCTCGCCAAAGGCACATTGACGGCCATAGACTACATTCATCGCAACAAGGCCGTACATAAGGATCTCAGCGATAAATGCGTTAGTGTGAATGAAAAAGGTGAGCTACTTTCAAGCTTTTCATAAATGTTAATACTTAAATTTCAGGCATCATTAAAGTGTCTGATTACAGTATTCCAAGGAGACTGTTAGATTTAGTAACTCACTCGACTCATACTCATTGTAATTACTCTAAGATGACTGATATTTTTGATTTTGGGAAGTTGATATTGTGCTTATTAGGGTATGAGGATAATATTGAAGTACCTACTAACATACAAAGCGATTTGTATGATTTGTTATTAAAGTAAGTACAACAATTCAACATACATACTGTATTGGCTTTCATGCAAACTGAGCATTTCCCAATTCTCTTTTGTAGATGCCTATGTGAAAATGAAGAGCAACGTTTAACGGCTAATCAACTCCTCAACCATTCCTTCTTCCATAAACCCATTGTTCATTTCTCTCCTCAACAAATTCGACCAGATATTCCAATAGAACGAAACATTTCACCAGAAATCACACATCCGTCCTTTCTATCTACCTCAATTGGCATTGGCCAAGCAGCACGCATTGAAAACGAATTTGAAATATTGGATAATTTGGGTAAAGGAGCTTTTGGTGACGTTTTAAAGGTAAAAAATAAACTAGACGGAGGGTATTATGCCATCAAACGTATCAAATTGAATCCCAAAAATAAAGCGTTGAACAAAAAAATTGTCAGGGAAGTTACCTTGCTGTCCAGATTGAATCATGAAAATGTGGTTCGATATTATAATTCTTGGATAGAACCGGCAACGGTTGAAGGCAACGTTGATGCAGATTCCAGTGGGGCCACAACCACAACTCCCACATCTGAACATCCTAGAAAACCAATGGAAGTTGTGAGGAAAGATGAGGTAAGTTTTATGAAACTATTTTTTGATTGCCTCAATAATCAAACCTGCTTAAATTTTAGCTTTCATTTGATGATGATATTGAAGCAATGGCCCCTCCAATGAAAAAAGTTGAAATTTCCATAGCTTATGACAATGCATCTTCAGATGATGATGATGATGATGATTCCAGTGACGGAGACGATTCTTTCAAAGTTCCTAAGTGAGTTATTAGTAATTGTTTCACAAACTTATAAAACTAGCACTTTTTTAGTCGATTCAATCAAGATTCAGATTCGGATTCAGATGGAATAGAATTTGCAAGAGGCTCAGATGACGATGACGAAGAATCTTCATCATCAAAAAACTGTACTTTGTCAACAGACAACCAATGTAATGAATTGAAATCAGAAAGTCCTCAGAATATACCAAAGCAAAAAGAATTTTTGTATATTCAAATGGAATTTTGCGAGAAAAGCACCCTAAGGACTGCTATTGATGAAAACCTATATTTGGACGAAGATCGAGTTTGGAGATTATTTAGAGAGATTGTTGAAGGTCTGACTCATATTCATCAACAAGGCATGATCCATAGAGATTTGAAACCGGTCAATATTTTCTTAGACTCATTCGATCATGTGAAAATAGGAGATTTTGGCCTGGCGACTACAATAGCCATTAGATCAAAACAAGGCGACGTTTTTGGTGTTTCCAAAAGCCAAGCGGAAAGTTTACGCGAAGACTTGGGGGATGAAAGTAAAACCGGACAAGTTGGCACCGCTCTCTATGTGGCACCTGAAATCAATTCCGCTGCAAAAGGTTTTTACAATCAAAAAGTCGATATTTATAGTTTGGGGATTATTTTGTTTGAAATGTGTTACAAACCGCTTGAAACTGGTATGGAACGGATAAAAATTTTGACCAAACTTAGAATGAAAGATATAACGTTTCCTGAGGAGTTTTGTCAGAAAAACGAAAGAGCTCAGTTTTTAATCAGGTAATTGTTTTTTTTCTGAAAAATTCATGTTTAGAACATTTTCTTTTTTTAGGTGGTTGTTGAATCATGACATTTCGAAACGTCCAACTTCGCAGGAACTGTTGCAATCTGAACATTTGCCGCCGCCAGTCTTGGAAGAAAGGGAATTGCAGGAGTTGGTTCGGCATACTCTGAGTAATCCTCAATTAAAAGGTTAGTAGGGCTTTATCTTTTTAAAGACAACAGTAAAATAGATAATACTAAATTTATATGACAAGATTCCTGGATATTTATTTAAAGTTTATTCTAATGCTATGAGAATCGAGATCCATCTGTACCAAAAGACTTAATTTCAAACTCAATGATATATAGGGTGTCTAAAATACCAAGGGCCACCATTGGTGTATCAGAAACGGTAAAAGATACGATGGCAGTTAAATTTAAAAAAAGTTGCCATTTTCGAAGGTTATTGAAAATATATTTCCGTTGTTGCCAAATTTCTATTAGTTTCCGAGATACAGAGTGATTTGTAGAAAAAAACAGTTTTTGCAATTATAGATTACTGCTATTTTGATGTTACCTAACATATCATTTTACTTCCAGGCTATAGATATCTGATATCGTCCTGCTTCAAGCAAAAAATCACTCCAGCCCAAGACATAACCTACGACAGAGACCCCATAGTTCCTATAAGCTCAAAACCGTTGAATGTTTTGGAGTTTGTAAGAGAAGCCTGTGTAAAGGTAATTTGGCTTTGTGAGAATGTATTTATCTTGATAAAATGAAGTTTAACAAGCTAATATTCGATTTTTATTATCAGATATTCAAGCAACATGGTGCACAAAACTTAGCTACCCCCTTATTAATGCCAAAAAGTAAATACTATGAGGATGCAGAATCTTGTGTGAAGCTGATGACACATTTTGGTAATATTGTGTCATTGCCTCACGATCTCAGGTAAATTTATAATAAATTAATATATTTATTTATTTATTTATTTATTTATTTATTTATTTATTTCATTACTTTACAAACACCAAAAATAGTAATTACATGTAAAGTTAAAACAGCGAAGTGTAAAACACAGAAATAAAGATAGAGTACACAATATAAACATATATGACTAATTTAAAAGGGCCTTCAATTGATTGAAAGTTACATTAAAAAGATCTACCTGGACCTCATTAAGTGCTTGGTTCGCAACTGTCATCATGCGATTAAATGGTGACATATTATTACTAGGATCAGTACCAAAGTATTTCTTGTTTTTCATAATTCTTAAGTTAATCTTTGGTACAATTAAGGAGACATAGTTAATTAAATTACAATCCTTATACTTTAGGTTGTTTAAAATATAAAACAAAAATATCACAGCCTGATTATTCCTTCTTTCCACTAATGACTTTATCTCAAAACTAACAAGCATATCCCTGTAAGGAACCATATATGGGTAAATATTATTTTTAACCACATAGAGATACCGCAAAAATCTCTTCTGCACTTTTTCAATTTCATTAATATGCGTGGCTTCCAATGGCATCCAAATGTGTGATGCATATTCAAGGTGTGGTCTCACCAGAGCATTATACAAGTTAATAATTGTACTTATTTTAAAGTTCTTACTATTCCTGATTACAAAGCCAAGTGCTTTTACTGCTTTATTGACAGCATGATGAAAATGCTTATTGAACTTCATGTTGGCCTGGAAAAAGACACCCAAATCCTTCACCTCTGTTTGACGATCAAGCTCAGTATCACCAATCTTGTATGTTTCTTCTATTGGGTTTGTTCGTCTCGTAAAGCTGACAACAGAACACTTATTAACATTTAGGGACATTCTGTTGTTGTTGAACCAGTCCATCACCCTATCCATGTCACCCTGAAGCCTTCTGCAGTCCTCCTGCCGCTCAACAATCCTACAGAGCTTGAAGTCATCAGCAAAGAGAAGTCCCATAGAGTCCCTCAGGCAGTCAGGCAATGAATTGATGAAACACAAAAAGAAAAGAGGGCCCAGTTTACTACCCTGCGGGACACCTGAGGTTGCAACAAACGCCTCAGAGTTGCAAGCGCCGACCCTCACTGTCTGGACCCTGCCTATTAGGTATGACCTCACAAGATGGTAAGCATCCTCTGACACCCCAAACTCAGCAAGCTTGCAAAGCAGCAACTCATGGTCCACCCTGTCAAAAGCCTTCTCACAATCTGTGTAAATGACGTCCAACTGGCTCTTATTCGCGATCGCCTCAGCCGCCATTTCCGAGAATATAGAGAGGTTTGTTATTGTTGACTTATCATTTAAGAATCCATGCTGGTATTTAGAAATTTTAGGTTTTAGAAAGTCTGAAAGATCATCATAAAGTATTGTTTCAAAAATTTTTGCTAAAATATTAATGAGGCAAATCGGTCTATAGTTCCTAATTTCGTCCTTTCGTCCTTTCTTGAAAATAGGTGTAATCTGAGCATTCTTCAAGGCATCAGGAAATTGTCCACTTCCAATAGAAAGATTGAAAATATGTTTGAGCGGTAGAGCTATGAACTCAGCCAATCCTTTATAAATATAGGCAGGGATCTGATCAGGCCCTGTCGATTTTTTAGGCTTCAACCTTTTAATACTATTTACAACTTTCAACTCTGACACATCTGAAAATTTAAAATCACATCCGTTTACATTCCCCATGTATTTACTTACATCTTTGGGTCTTTCATATACTGACTCAAAATGCTGAGCAAAAGCCATCGCTATATCCTCAGAACCCGAGTACAATTTCTCATTAAATTTCATTTCCCCCGGTATCCCTCGATTCTTGCTCTTTTCATGCAAAAACTGCCAAAATGAACTGGGATCTGAATTTAGGTTAAGTTCCACATTATTCTTGTACAGGTTGTATTCTGCTTGGGTCTGCAGCTTGATGCATTGTCTTAATTCACTAAAGTGCAATTGCACTGATGGATCAGCACACTTACTCAATATACGCTTATGAAGCTTATTCTTTTCCTTGACTTTGTGAATCAGATCTATGGAATACCACCGTGGATAACGGGTTTTACTGGAAGAATGTTTGATTTGTCTCTTTGGAATAGCTCTATCTAAAAGACCATACACCTTTTTATAAAATAAATTGAGACTCATATTTACATCTGTAATTGAAAGTACTTCAGTCCAATCACAGGTTTTCACAAGATTGTATAGAAGTAGAAAATCCCCTTTTGGGAAATCATATACATACTGTTTGGATATACAATTTACCAACTTATCCTTCGTTGGAACTCCAAATTCAAGTGCAGGATGATAGGGGTCCTCTGCAACTAGTGGCTGCACAGACCTAGTGATTTGCGGTATCTCCATGTTCGTCAAAACCAGGTCCAGGCACCTGTCCCTAAAATTTTTAATGTTATTCAACTGTCTCAAATTATTGAGATTAAGGAACTCAGTAAGCAAGGTGTTTTTATCATTATCACATATTTCAAAAAAATATAAATAAAATAGTAACGCATACAATTTGTAGGGTTTCATTTGCTAGATATGTAGCTTGGAATAACATTAGTTCTTTCAGAAGATACTCTGTTGAAAGAGTTTATAAAGAAAAAAAAGTTTTCGGGTTTATGCCAAGAGAATTTTACGAATGTGCTTTTGATATTGTCACTCCAAATCAAGGTAAAAGAATCATCTCAAGTAGTAATCCAAATTGTCATTAAACAATATTAATTCTAGGGAGTTTGATGGCCGATGCTGAAACCCTCTATTTGGTTTACGAAATAATTAAAGAGTTACCAGGAGTGAAAAACAAACATTTTTTAATAAGGCTGAACCATACTGCACTCTTTAGAGCCATTTTGTTGCACTGCGGATTGAAAGATAAGCATGAAGAATTATTACATTTATTACAAGATATAAAGGTATATTTGTTAGACATTAATTACAGCCAATAGTTACTGATTATTTTTATTTTGTTTAGGATGGAAAAGTCCCTAAATCCCAGCTCCAAAACTTCCTAATACACAAAGGACTTTCAGATAACATGATCAACTTACTAATAAACTTTATCAATTCCGAAATTGAAATCAGCAAAGCTACCAATCAGTTTCAAACTGTCACGAAAAAAAAATCTGGTGAAGCCAGTGCCTTAGCTAAGCTAGCTCTGCAAGAATTGAAAACTATAGTACAAAATGCCGAAATATACGGAGTGACTTTTGATTTTGTCATCGCCCCAGGGCTCGTTTACAATATCCAACAATTTTCGGGAATGATTTGCCAGGTTGCTTGCGAACTGAAAAAGAAACGTAAACATGACAATAAAGAGGTTGTAGCCTTTGGCGGACGATACGATACCATGATTTCGTATTACAGAAACATTATGGAACAAACTAGTATGTTGCCTAAAGGTATACAACAATCTGCAGTGGGTATATCGATTTCATTGGACAAATTAGTACAAGCAGTTCAAAAAGAAGAAAGCGAAGATATGCCTAGATTGGATGCGTTAGATGCTATTGTTTGTTCTGTGGGATCAAAGCAACTTATTAAAGAGAAAACTAAGGTACCAATTTTTATATTTTTAAATTACCTCCAAGTCATTCACAAAATTATATAATTCAAAAATCAGAATTGATGCATTTGAATTAATTTGATAAAAACAAAAAATATGTTTCTAAATTTGTATGCCTATTGTAGTGTAACATACATATTTATATCAAATAGATTTTAAGAAGTTTATGGGCGGCTGGAGTTAGATGCTCCCTTATAGAAGCGTCAAATACTGTTGAAGTTCAAGAGCAGTTGATGGAATTGGGAGTTTCTTATGCGATCATTTTGAAAGATAACGATCAAGGGTTGGTTAGAATAAGAAGTTGGGACAAAGATTCCAGAGAAAGGTAATATTATCACTTATATTGGTTAATTCTATTTGTTTGTTTAGTTTTGATAGGTTTCAAGAAAAACTTTACACCACCTCGGAACTAGTGGAAAACATGCAGAAAATATTGAAAAATCGTAGCGACAGTATTGGAGAAAATACTCAAAGTTCCAGTTTACTCACAAGATCTGAAAGTAAAACGAGTTATAGTGAAAGGAACGAATCGGAGGCTGTTGTTGATATATTGTTGGTAACTACTGAAAAATTGTCGTCCAATTCTAGACGAAGATGCGAAAACCAAGTAAGTTTTTTCCAATTTCTGGTCAAAAATCGTTCTATTCCTAGGAACTAGAGCTTTTCTAATTCTTATTCAAGTTGTTGACTTTTGAATTTAAAATGTAATCTGAAAAATATTCTTATCAGTTGCGGTTCGTGACTATTTCAAGTGAGGAGTCTAAAAGTCAAAAGATTTTAAAGATTTTCAGTGATTTTGAGTAGATCTTAGAAGTTTTTCTGGGATTTTGACCAACTTTTATACAAATTTTCATCAATTAACCGCTCGAAGTTTAGTTAACTCCATAAAATGTGTACATAATTGAATCTTTATTGATTTTGTAGGATTTTGAGGATTTTTAAAAAATTTTACGTAATTTTAAAAGATTTTAGATTTATGAGATTTTAGGTGATTTTGGATCATTTTAGGGAATTTAGAAACGGTTTTTATGGCGTTTTTACCAACTAATTTAGGGGAGCCTTCACGATAAATATTCCATGGCAATTCTGCAAAAATTTTTGTTAATTCCAAAGAAATTCCTCAGAATTTCACTTGAAGATTTAATGGAAATCCTCGAAATTCCATTCGAATAACAAATTTGAATAGAAAAACAGAAAGTCCTAGAAATTTTATCATAAGATTTCATAATACTTTGCCGAATTTCACTATAAAATTGAATGGAATTCTTGTACAAAAATTCCTCGGAATTACAGTAAAAGATTTCATAAAATTTCGACAGAAATTACTCAGAATTTCACTAAAATTTAATTCAAGTTTTCGGAATTCCGCCAAAATTTTTCGTGGTTTCATGGAAATTCCACGAAAATTCTGTTTAATTCCGAGGGAATTTTTCGGTTTCGATATAATTTCACTGGAATTCCACAATAAGATTTCAAGGAATTCCATGTAGGTGTAATTCGACGAGAATTCCTTGAAATTTGACCAACATCGAACACAATCCTCCAAATTCCCCATAAATTTTTCCGAATTCCCTATAAATTTCCCAAGTTTTTAACAAAGAATTCCAAGGTGGTTTTGCCTCTTGGAAAATACAGTCTCACACTTTCAAAGTTTTCCTGGAAAACTAATTGGGGGAAAAGTTGAAACTTTTTGCATATAAAGAGGAAGATTAGAAGCTTATTTTCTCAAAATTTCAAATTTTTCCAGTGGAAAATAACAACATAAAGAATCTTGGAAATCAACCTACAATAACTGAATTAATTGAAAATACAGTCTCACACAATTCAAAGTTTTCATCGAAAACTAGTAAAGGCAAAAATTTGAAACTTTTTGCATGTGAGGAGAAAGGTTAAACGCTGATTTTCCCAAAATTTCAAATTTTTCCAGTGAAAAATAACAACATGGAAAATCTTGGAAATTAACCTGCAATAACTGAATTATTTGGAAATACAGTCTCACACATTTCAACGTTTTCTTGGAAAACTAGTGAACGGAAAAATTTGAAACTTTTTGCATGTGAAATGGAAAGTTAGAGACTCATTCAAAATCTTGGAAATTAACCTGCAATAATTGAATTATTTGTTAATACAGTCTTACGCAATTCAAAGTTTTCCTGGAAAACTCGAGGGAAAACTAATTAAGGGAAAATTTTGAAACTTCTTGTATGTAAAGAAAAAGGTCAAGAGGCTTATTTTCCCAAAATTTCAAATTTTTCTAGTGGAAAATGACAACATGAAGAATCTTGGAAATCAACCTCCAATAAATGAATTAATTGAAAATACAGTCTTACACATTTCAAAGTTTTCCTGAAAAGCTAGTGAGGAAAAAATTTTCAAAACTTTTTGCATGTAAAGAGGAAGGCGAGAAACTCATTTTTCCAAAATTTCAAATTTTTCAAGTAGAAAATAACAACATAAAAAATCTTGGAAATCAATCTACAATAACTGAATTATTTGAAAACACAGTCTCACATAATTCAATGTTTTCTTAAAAAACTAGCAAAGGCAAAAATTTGAAATTTTTTGCATGTTAGGAAAAAGGTTAAAGGCTCATTTTCCCAAAATTTCAAATTTTTTCTAGTGAAAAATAGGATTTCGGAAAGTTTTCGAGGGATTATTCACTGTGACAAGATTTCAGATTTAGAGCGATTTTGAGGGATTTCGGTTGATTTCGAAGGATTTCGGGTGATTTCGAAAGATTTCGGGTGATTTCGAAGGATTTCAGAGAATTTCAGGTGATTTCGCAAATATTTTAATTTAATTTCAGACTGTTACTTATCTTATAAGTATATTCAAAAGTGTATCAGTATAAACTGAAAAACGGCCGCGTTGGCCGATTTATGAATTTTGAGCCAATTTCGAGGGATTTTTGGGTTTACGGAAAGATTTCTGAAAGATTCCGAAGGGATTTCGGAGTGATTTAGTGGATTTCGGAAGAATTTGTGACACGATTTCGGAGAGTGATTAACCTCTTGAAGATTTCATCAAAGTTCTTTGGAATTCCATTAAAATTTTAAGTTATTCCATAGGAATTCCGCGAAAATTTTAAGTAATTCCATAGAAATACCTTAACATTTCATTAGAAGATTTTATGAAATTCTTGGACAAATTTTTTTCGGAATTACAGTATAGGATTTCATGAAATACCTCGGAATTCCACTAAGATTCGAAAATTGTGAAAATGTAGGGAAATTCAGAGATCAGTCGAATATTGTGAAAAAAAAAATTAAAAACGAAGAATTCGAAGAAATGATATTTGTTAAATACGACTTTCCGATTATCGATCGTACTCTTACTGCTCACGAGAGGACACAACCGAGACATCCCTAGTATATCTTTCCTATTTCCATTCAAGCCACATTACTGCAGAATACCTCTCTCTTTTTTCAATATATAAGTTGAAAAAGGAAAACGAATAACTTCTAGAAGATGAGCACTGACCAAGACTCTACTGACAACATAACAACAAACTTTTGACTTTCTTGTTAATCCAATTAGAGCGTTGTCGATCCAAAAATTGATATTTTGCTCTATTTTGATTGGGGTAGGATCGGAAAAAAAAAACACCAACGGAAGTTTGTTTTCTAAATTGTCGACGTTTCGCAAAATTTATTTGCATCCTCGGGACACTAGAATAGACGTAAAAAATTGAATAAATAAATAAATAATTAAAAGGTGGACATTAGGAACATACTGACTACTACTTACATTTAAAAATTAACTTTCCTTGTCATTAGAATAATTGACGTGTCTCGTAATATGGAGTGCGTTCAAAGACGGCAATGCTAATGCCAAAACCTACTATTCCCCTTCTACCGGCGATGCCAAATCTGGTGTGAATTTGCTGGAACGCCAAATACCGTTTCTCAATATGCAATCCAAACCACGTGACATTCAATATGGCGTGGCGACCATAAATGGACCAAAAAACACAAAAAATATCTAGTTTCTGCCCGACTTAATAGTTAACGTACTTAGTTAACAGATATTTTATTGAATAATCAAAATCGAAGCTGCAAACAAACAAAATAATTGAATTATGCATGAAAACCCATATTCAAAACTAACTTGCCTGGCCGCCACGCCATATTGAATTTGGTCTCATCCAATCAAAATTCGTATAACCATTTCTGGACTCAGTTGAAATAGCCTCCAAAAGTTACTTTACCGCGGCCGATTTGGAACGTGTAAAGCCAACCGTTTTTGGCACGCTGGAGCCGAACTTGAACGCAATATGCCAATTTTGGCTCGGCTTTAGCTGTTTTTGAACGCAGCCCTGGTGTGCGCGCGCAACTCGTGGGTTGCAGGTGAGCGTCCAATGAAAATCGAGTGTTACGGGTTTGCGTTATATTCGTATTCAGGGACGAGTTCAGAATCAATCGTTCTTTCTTTCTTTGTAACGTGTAATTCGACAAAGAGCAAACCAATACTTTACGTATTACTTGAACTTATCCCAGTATTAGGCAATCTACTGACCTGTCAAAAACGAAATTCAAGATGGAAGTTCGGGTCAAGCACTGTGTTGTTTATTCTGTATGTCATTGACACGTCATTGATTCTGTCACATTCTGGACAAACGTGCAGATTTGAATGATTTGAATTATCGGATTTTGTTTTTTTTTGTGTGTTTAGGTATTATATTGTGTTAATTAAAATGCCAGCGATTTGCATCGTAATTGGGTGTGGAAGTCGAGGTAACAGGGATAATGTGAAATTTTATTAAGTTCCTGCTATTTTAAATCATTGGCTTTTGATCTAGGTACAAATATGAATTATCAAAACAACGCAGGGCTTTATGGATTGCTGCAACTAAAAGCTCGATTTTCCCTTAATAATAATACCTTAAGATATTCATTCTCCATCTCAGAATTTATTAATAAATTAAAAAATACGTAGAAACAGTAGAAACACTATAAAATTCACTTTGAAAACAAGGGCCAGAACACTGAAAAATACGTAGAAATACTAAAGACTATAAAATTCACAATTCACTATGAAAAGAACAATGACCAAAACCAATGAAAAATACGTAGAAACACATAAAATTCACTTCGGAAGCAGCAAGGGCCAGGGGCCCAATTCTTGAAAAATCTCGCATACGAAAATTGATATTATTTCGAACGTTCCCTATTCAATTTACATTGCTGTCATTCGAATTCGAATCAACTTTCGTATGCGAGAATATTCAAGAATTGACCCTCAGGGGTCGTATTTTCGAAACCATTCGAATGCCGTTCGTATACGAAATAAGGCGAAATTCGCATGAAAATTGATGTTCCGTATTTTCGAATAACTTTCGAACGGTCCGTACACGATTTGGTTCGTGTACGTTTACTCGAGTGGGTCTCTACCAGTCGAAAGTCACATTTCGCATACGATTTTACTATCTATGATTTTACTTGATTCTGCGCATTGTTTGGAATTTTGAAGTGCTAATTATTTTGTTTATCTACGTTATATTTGCTGTTTATGTAGGTACCTACCTAAATACGTTGTGCGTTTTGACTTTTCAATCGTTTCCAAATAATTTGCGAATTAAATTATCCTGCTTTATTAAAAGACAGTTTTTGGAATGGCTGGATCGGATTATTTAATTGCCCTCGAAGAATTTTGGTTGATGTGCTTACTTTGCGCCAATGTTTCTATTTTTTTTAGCTCTTGAAAGCTGAATTTTCTTGATTTTTAGTTCTGGATGCTCCTCCATGAAGTTAATCAAATCTTTCTTTTGTTCAGCAGACCCAAACCCTCCAAAAACCACGATTGATAGCTAACGTTATAAAAAACAAGGACGTTCAAGGAAATCCCAACGATTAGGCGCACAAAATTTATTTCAGCAAGATCTATACCAACAGATTAGACTAAATAATACTTGATAAACTCAATGGATAAACTCAATAAACAGCCACAAAATACAAGAAAGAATTAGCGTATCCAAAACACTTAACTTTGACAAGCAAAATATGGCCGGCAGGAGGAACACGAACTACTATTCACATAGATACACTATTTAAATACACTATTTCTAACATAAATACAAGAGTTTTAAATATAACAACGTAGATAATTCACAATTAGCACTATTTAAAACTCATAACACCATTTGATAACACCTAAACAAAGAGTTTGTGTGCCTCTTGGCAGACATTTTCATAGGGCAATCCAAAAAAATTGGCGCCATAAATTTAATTCAAGCAATCGTGACATTTTTCATCAAAAAACTGTTTTTTGTGGTGCTTTTAGATGATTTTCTAGTGTTTGAGAGGATAATTTTCGTATTCTAAGATGGAAAGTTTTTAGTTTAAGAAATTATTAGTAGAAAAAAGGCATTGGCCTCCATTTTGAATTCCATTTTGACAAGTCGTTGGATTGCCCTATTCAAGTTTGACAGCATCTTGGATAGTCTATAGGTTAACAGCAAAAGTAGGGAGTGTAAAGCCTAGTCTCCATAAGCGCGAAATTCGCGTTTTATTTAAGAGGTTAAGGTTACCTATGTGTTGTTGTTTGTAATCAATTTGAATTTGATTTAAATGCTTTGAATTTCAAACACTAATCTTTGAAAACCATGAAAGTGATAACTAAAAAACAAAAAAAGATATGTGTCTTGGTGTTGTCTTAATTACATTTAAGGCCCTATTATAATCTTCCTCATCAACCAGCAAGCTGTAATTTATGTCTGTTTTCGGGTCTACAATATTCAATTCTTTGGCAGTATCCATTCTTTATTAGGTATCTACAAGTACAAAACACATCAACGACTCACAGAGAACAGAGCACATACCGACAAAAACATAAACAAAACTAAACTGAAAGTAACACCACATAACCTCATTTTTTTTTGGCGAAATTTCGCGGAAAGTTAAAAAATAGTTAACTTTTTTGCGACGCCGCAAGAAGTTAAAAAATTCGCGAATTTTTGCCGCCATAAAAAAATCAAATGTTAAATGTCAAATTCCAACCAATCGGAAAATATCCGCAAAAAAAAATTCGCGATTTCGCGTCCATGGAGACTAGGCTTTATGGTATTTTTAAAAAGCCAATTGTCAAAAAATACCTCTTCGTTTTTGTATCGGTCGAAATGGCTATTACCAAATACTCGAATTTGCGACGTTGCCAACGCAAATGATACTCGTATACGATATCATTTTCGACGGGCCGTCAAAAATACGCATTTTAGTTCGTACACGACTTTTTTCATTCGAATTAGATCGCATGCGAAAGAATTCGCATGGATTCGAAAATACGACCCCAGAACACAAATGCTCTCCTTATGAATGTCAAACGTCACCGGCTTGTCACCGCAATATTTGACCCGAACGGCCATTAGAAAATCACGTGATTGAGATTGCCTAATTCCCAGTGTCGTTTAAGGTTATGTTAGATTATACTTGACATATTCCTTTGCAATTTCATTGTGCGATGTTGCCGGATGAAACATTTATTAAAATAAAAGTTTCATCGATGTTAACATACACTTTAAAGCTCTTTTTTTGTCTGATTTAAGGCGTTGTAAAACACTTGACAATATATCACTTCTTTAATGTTATAATGTTCGATTTGTATTGTCTACATTTGTTCTGCAACAATACAATCTGGCTACACTGCATCCACGAGTTGCGCGCGCATGTCATTTTTTATTACTTTCTAACTTGTATTTATTACAATTAAGCTCTCTTTTTCTATTTCTGCGAGACACGTCAATTGTATCACAGATCTTATAGGTATTACAAAAGTTAAGACACTGTTTCTACCAACCATGTTAAGGAAGCCACACTAAGCATCCTAAATTAAGTACATAGGTATTTTTCATTTTTGTGATGTAATGATAAATAATTTCCACTTTGTTGTTTGATTTTATTCAAATTCCTGACCTATTCTCACAATTCTAATTTGGTGGGCATTGTTCAAGTTTTGCAAATGCGAATACAGAAAGAAAAATGTCGATTTTTTTTTCCTATTTTAGTAGGACCCTACAGAAGCCCGAGCGAGCTATAACACCTCATTTAACTTTTGTGCAGTAGCCAATAGATGGCGCCAGGTATTTTGTTTGCTCTGCAATTTCATGCAGCCAACTGAGTCAACCAACAGCGAACTCTATTGGTAAAACTAGTGCAGAAAAAAGATGTTTTTATCTCTTTAAGAAGAAGACTCGAATACACTCAGTGCGCACTAACCCTTCCAATAGAATTTGCTATTAATTGAATTAAAGCGTAGGGAAAATTGTAGGGATTTTTTTTTTTTGGTTGGTAGGGGAAAGTAGGGATTTTTTTTTGTCTGAAAAGGGGAATCGTGAAAAAAATGTTACCATCACTGACTAAGATTTCAATTTCAAAATTCCATATTTTTTTTTTTTTAACTTTACTAAAATTCCTCAAAATTTTACCACTGAAATATCCTGGAATTCCACAAAATTTTCATAAAATTCTTCGGAATTTCATTGACATTTCATGTAATTTCTTAAAAATTCCTCGGAATTCACTAAAATTTTATGAGAATATCCACGTTCATAGCCGAAAATTTCTCGAGAGTCCAATGAAACTTCAAGGAATTTTTCAAAATTTAATTTATTTTCATAAGGATTTTTCGGAATTTCACTGAAATTCTCTTTTAATAGCCAGGAATTTCTGGGAATAATGAATTTTCAAGTAATTTCTTAAAAATTCACCGAAATATATTGAAATTTCATGTCATTACATGAGAATTTTTCGGAATATCACCGAAATTCTGTTTTTAGCTGGAAATTCCTCGGCATTACTAAAATTCAGTAAAAATTGAAATGTTGGTAATTTCGGTGTAATTTCATGTAATTGTTTAAAATTCCTCCATGTAATTCATTTAGGATTTCGTGTAATTCGATCGGAATTTCACTAAAATTTCAAGTAATTCGAGAGGAATTAAAATTTAATGTGAATTCTATGGAAACTCCGCAAAAATTTCACATCTAATTCCTTTTTCAGAATAACATAATTATTCTACCGAAATTCCCCAAAATTCCAAATTATGGAATTCTGAGACTTTAACAGATTTTTGGGGATTCCAAAGGATATTTGGGAAATTTAAAGGAAATATTTTTCAGAAATGTCAATGATTGGGTTTAAAATAACCTATAAATCGAGATTTGATAAAAACATATGGCAACGCTGCTTATGATGCAACAAACGTCAAAAAATTGAAATATTAAAGTCGGCCTTGGTTTTTTTGACAGTCGATATAAAATGGCGTCTTTATGTTTCAAAGATTACGATCCGAAGGGCCGAAGTATTAAAATCAGTTGATAATAAACGGGTTCGTATAACTCCGGCCCTTCGGGCTCGTATAACCTCGGACCTTCGGGCTCATGATTCAAATAACTCCGGCCTGTCGGGCTCGTATAACTCCGGCCCTTCGGGTTCGCATGATTCCGGCCGTTCGGACTCGTATAACCTCGGCCCTTTGAGCTCATAATTGAGATAACCTCAGCCTTCTAGAATCGAGATTCGAAAAAAAACATATGGCAACACTGCTTATAATACAACAAACGTCAAAAAATTGGCCGGTCCCCTGTTTGGCTACTTTCTACGTATTCGCCGAGGCTAAATCTATATGCCCATGTGGGTTTTTTTTTTTAAATTTTGACAACTATCAATGTCAAAAATTTAGCCTTTTCTTTTTTTTCAAAAAACAAATGTCAGAAAACGATCCCCATGCTCCGAAAACCCTAAAATAAGAAGTTTCATCGATAATATGTCAAAAAGTGTCAATCTCAAAAAAAAAATTCTTTTGTTTTTTCCAAAAAACAAAGGTTAGAAAACAAGTCGTTTTTTAGTGGGTTTTAGGGTGAGATTTATGTAACAACATGTAGTAACAGTTGGTACAAAAAATTCAATTTGCCGTCGGGTTTGGAATTCGAATTTTCGAATTTTCCCGGCTCCTGATTGGTTTGGGGATTTGAATTTTGATTATTCCCGGCTCTTGATTGGCTTTAAATTTTGAATATTTCCGGCTTTTGATTGGTTTTAAAATAACCTTTAATCTCGGCCCTTAGAGCTCGAGATTTGAAAAAAAACATATGGCAACACTGCTCATGATACAACAAACGTCAAAAAATTTCAAAGTAGACCTTGGTTTTTTTGACAATTGATACAAAATGACGTCTTTTTGTTTCAAAGATTACGGCCCGAAGGGCCGGAGTAATAAAATCAGTTAACAATGAACGGGTTCGTTCGGATAAAACTTTTGTCGCACGACACTTTGGCAATATCGACAGATGTCATCTGTCAAATTTGACACATGTTCGACTTTTTCCCCGCTCTACTATAAAAGCTACGAAAATCAAGCCTCGGTACAAGGCAGTTTCACGACGCCGACTATCGATTTGTGTCAAAAAAATTGACAGCTGTCGACGTCAAAAAAGTTTTTTTTTTATTTTGCGAATTTCGAGAAAAAAAGTGATGGAAAACGATCCCCGGACCCCAAAAACCCTAAATAAAAATTCCAAAAAAAAACCAATGAAAATGACATTCCAAAACCTACTTGATAAAACTAAAGTTTTTCTCACTTACCCCGTTAAAACACTGGAAATTTTTGGTGGAAAATGAAGAAAACTCAAAGCCTCATATGTACTTTAAATCAGTTTTCCCGACTGAAAAAGCCCCGGAAAAGTGAAAATTCGAACAAAAACTGAATAAAAATGTAAACACGTTAATTGAAAATGGCCGACTGTCAAAAATGCTTCTTTGATTGAAAATAGCCACAAGCGATGTTGCCACATCAAAAGCATTTTAAATGGGATTTTGCTAATTATGGCATTTAAAACTAGAAATTTTTACTAAAAAATGAAGAAAACTCAAAACCTCGTATGTTAAATCGCTCTTTTCCAATAAAAAAACTCCGGAAAAGTCGAAAATTCGAGAAAAAAACTGGCAAAAAATCACAAGACGTCACTTTAAAATGGTCAACAAAAAGCAACGACGTTGCCACATCTCATCTCGGAAAACATAAATAACATTTTAAAAGGGTTTTTTGTTTAAAATTCAATTCAATAATTAATTAATAATGATTATAATAATTAAAATTCCCCAAATAAATCATAGGAAACTTGTTTTTAATTTAATTTCAATGAAAATGACATTACAAGGTTTCTTTATTGATTATAGTGAATAAGACAAAGACAACGATAAAGTAGTATATGTTTGCAAAAACCACCGTTTTCTGAAAAAAGTAAAAATCTTAAGAAAACCCCATAGAAAATCAACATTCCAAAGTCAATTTGATAAAACTAAAGTTTTTGAATATTCCAGACTCTTTGATCGGACGCTAAAAATCGCATTTCAAATACTCCCGGTTTTTAATTGGCTCTAAATTATCCGCTGACCAATAGAATTATAGACTGAGCCCCGTGATTAAAATAACTGTAGCCCGTCGGGCTCGCATATAACTCTAGCCTTTCGGGCTTGTATTAATCCGACCCTTCGGGCCGGTATTACTGAGTATCCCAGATTCACAGATTTTTGTTGTGGAGGCGCGGGATTGATTGAAATAATGTTGTCAGATTTTTCTAAATTACATTGAAATATCGAAAATTGGAATTCTGTTGTGTAATTTGTGAATTATTATTTTAATTAGAAATCAGGAATAAAAAATTGAGATTGAACTTTCAATTTTTTGGGGGAGGTTTAGCCTCCTCTGACGAGCCGCCACTGATTCTTATTGAAAAAGTTATTGTTACGTCTTAAAATTATTAATTACATTGTTTATTTTTGATAGGTCAGGTCCCAACTGGATGGATTATTCAAAAAACTCTCTGGCCCAACAACCGTAATCGCGGTAAATATTGAATCGAGTGTAATCAGAACGCTAACGTCATTTTTGGAATTTGAAAACGAAGCTGTGTTTTGGAAATCTGTAAATAATTGCACGGGGAAGTAAGTGATTTTATTTTTATTAATAGGTATATTTTTATGTTTGATTGAATTTTTTTATTCAGACACCAGAAGCACAAGCAATATTTGAATGAGATATGTGAAGAAATTATGGAAGTCCGAATGAAGAAAACTAATCCTACAGTTATCCTTTACAGTTTGACTGATAATTTTTATAAGGTTTTTATTTAAGGAAGAAAACATTTATTTTGCAAAGTTAATTATTGTCCTTTTTAATTCATATGTTTTTCTGAACTCATCAATTTTTTAATTTATTATTGTTACTTCACTGTTTCTTTTATAATTTAGGGATTTTAATTCAGATAAGGATGTCTAAGTATTATATTTTTGGTTATCGATAGAATACTTTTAGATTTACCCAATTCTTTTATTTTATTGAACTGTTATATCAAAAAAGGCCATTTAATTTTAATTTGTTCAGTTTTGTTTTATGTTTAGGTTTGACTGCTGTGAATTAATTATAAGTTTTTTGGCAAAACATTTTTTTAATAAATATATTTGTGCAGAAAGTACAGATTATTGATATCCATCCATACTTTTCTATCTATAGGTCAGTCGCCAAACCAAACAAAAAACGGAATTGAAATTCAGGGTTGACAGAAATCATGATTCAAATTTAAAAAAAAAAAACAGATTTTCAAGTATTAAAGAAACTTGTTCATTCAATACCACAAGGAAATGTGAATATTATATTTAATACAATACAATGAATAGTAGGATTTATAATAGTAGTGATCATTTTCCTATTGTAATTGCTAGTGATGCTTCTACGTTAGATAACATTATCCCAAAATTGAAAATCGAAATTGCTAATTAGTATAATTTTTGAAAATTTACGCAAATGCAAACTGATAATCTTGTTATACTCAAATGATATCAATCCGAGCCAACGAAAAGTTACATGATAACTTCAGCACAAAAGTACATGGCAAATATTCAAATCAAATCTTTTATTTTGCCATGTGTAAAAATTACAATAATGTAAATATAATTCATAGAATGTTGACAAAAAAGGATCCTTTCAGGATTATGGAACCAATAACAAAAAGACCACCCTGTATAGGTGAACCTTTGCGAAAAGACCCTATACAAATTATTGAATAAACTAAGAAAACTTAACTAAAAATAAATGGAACTGTACTTACAGCTTACTTCACTTATAGTAGGTACAAAAAAAAATATACCCAAAACTGAACTGCACCTTGAGGAAAATCATGATTAGAGAAGATTGTCATTATGATAATATGTATTGTGATATTGGACTTGCAGGGGCAACCGGGGGGGGGCAAGTTTTCTAAGCTATAATCGTAGTTGATCTTGTAAAAGCATATTCTTTATAGTTTTTTGAATGATAAAAGTGGCATTTTTATAATTTCTCTCTGTTTGCAACCCATTCGACATTTTAACAGCCATGTAGGAGAATGACCGTTGAAAAGATGCGGTTCTGTGGCGCGGAATAATAACATTTTGACAGTTTCTGGTTCTATGAGTTCCAGCCAAAGATGCAAACCTTTCTCTGAGATAAGGAGGTTTGCCCAAGGTTCCTAAAGTTGTCTGGTAATGGGTAAATTGATGACGCATCTAGGGTGTCTTATTCATTAGCCAGCATATTGACGGCCATTTGCACCGCTACAACTTAAGGGATATTTAATCCCATTGAAGCGTTGAATGTGACTCTTGTAGAAACAAAAGTCACATTCAAAGCTCCACTTAGAAAAAATATCCCTTAAGGCATAGCCGTGCAAATAGCCCCGAGTCCCCATAGACAACATCACCATAGTCAAACAAAGAGAGGACAAGAGCATCACATAGGTAATATTTTTGTTTTGCTGGTGGATTATTTTTTAGTTTATATATATTTTTCAGTTTGATATAGGTACTAAATTTCTTCTACCAGAAAGACAGTACCTTGGGGGGGATGAGCATTGCAGCTCAGTAGTACGAGCATCTAAGACTGCTTCAAATAATCGTAAAACTATTCAAAACGCATCACGATTTAATAAAAGCTTAATCTGGGCCAATTTTTAAAAATAGTAAGAAGAATTCTTGGAATGATTAGGTTAGTACTCTTACATCTATAGGTACTACCTGTGGTACTACACATCTTCAAAACAGGTCTGGATAAGAATTAGACAAATGCAAGGTACATAGGCCATAAAGCATAAAATACCTGCAATGAAGGGAAATAAAATCCTTAATAGTAGGAGATCCGGCTTCACAATAATACCCCTCATCCTTTTTCCTGATAAAATATATTTTTTTTTGCAGTAAAATGTATAGATAAATAAATTCTGGGGTATAGTTGGCAGCCCATATCCTGGCAAGGCTATTTTCAATTAAATATTATTTTTTAATTTTTTTGTCCGATTTACAGTAGCATTCTTTTCCTAAATAAATTTGGTATAAATTGAAAACAAACAACATGTGGTCCATGTGGAAAATGTCACAGCATGGTTGGCTACCTTTTTCCTGACAACAATACCTGACAACCAGGTGTAAACAGGTGAGTTGATATCCTAATAGTTTACCCTCGTTCTTTTTCCTAAAAAATCAGATAGGTATGTAAATGTAGGTACCTATTTTTATTGCGAATCTAATGGTATATGGTTGCCTTTCCAAATCGTGGCAAGGCTAATGGTTGCCACAACTTGAAAGTTTCAATAATTTTATTAAATCCGGAGTTCTCATGCGTACGTTTTCCGTAGATCGGATATCCGATAGAAATGGAAATTCGGATAAAAAGTGATCAGATACTACATTCAACATTGTTTTCTTTTTTTTTCCATTTTTAATTTATGCAAATAAAAACTTTGGCGCGGAAACACGTGGTGCGTATTGTCTTATTTACTTTTCACCAGTCAGTCAAAAAGTAAAAGTAAAAACGATCCAAAAAAGGGAAGAGTTAAAATTATTTTAACTTTGTCTCACATCCAAAAAAAGTTTAAAATAGTCGGATAGAATTGGCGGGAAATTTTTCAACCAGTAGGAGCTCCGTCATACTGCAGTGACTCAATAAACCTTTACATACGGTGACGATAATGCCGCCATATTCCATATTGGTGCTATTGCTGTTCATAAGTATATGTAGGTATACACCGTGATTCACGTAGCCCGTGCATTAGAAGTTATCCAGATTGCAGGTGGATATTAGTTATTTATACACCAAGTGAGTTAAATGATTGTTTATTTATTAGAAGAAAGTTTAAGTAAATTTTCTTCGAATAAATAAACATTTTAATTCACGTGATGTATACAAAATTTTATCCCCTTTTGTGGAAATTGGAAATTTGAAAAATAAAATTCAAGGAAAAATGCCGAGAGTGAGTTAAAAATATTTTAAATTACTGAGGTGTCAGATTTTCAGTTGGGCACAGTGACTTAAAATGCAGACAGTGAGTTGAAATCTTTTTAAATCACTGAGGTGATAAACGTCTACTTACTTTTATTGTTATGCGTTCATATAACGTCTAAATGGAATAGAATATTATAATTAACATTGTACACCGACGTCCGAGGGACGTCTTTAAGACGGTCGTTTTCCACAAAATAGTACGTCCCACGTACGTACATTGAGGGACGTAGGTACTCAGTACGGCTTTTTAGGTACGTGTTTGGGACGTCTATTAACGTACGTAAAGTCTGTTTTTTTTTTAAAGATAATAGACCTATCTATTTTTACCTGTATGCGCGCGCAACACGAGACAATGCATTTTTATTGGCTGACTAGTACAGGTGTAAAGTAATCCTTTTGCACGCTGGGCATCTCCTTGTCCTTGTTCATTGCCCATGGTTTGACAAGGATAAAATTATGCTTGATATTCAACTTGACGTAGCTTGACAAGTGTTCGATTTTCAATTGTTTGTGTTTTTTATTGACAAATACGTTGCATGTCACGCGGTTTTCCTCCTTCCTTTTTTATCCTGTGCAAATAATAAGAACAGACTGCTATACGTAAGTCTAACATAATTTGGTACGTTTTGCCTCGTCTTGCGCAGTAAGCGTTTTGCGCCTCTTTCTATCTAATAAAGTTTTCGTATTATTACCTCTTTGTCTGGTAAAATAGATAGGTCTATTCCCCAAGTCAAAAATTTACTAAGTATGTTGTCAACACAAGCCTTTTCTACATAAAAAAATTGAAAGCGTTGACAATTTTACATTGTATTGCCAACATAATGTCATTTTGACTTTTGTCTTAAAAAAAAAAAAAACTTTATTTAGTATGGCTTTTTAGGAATGTGTTTCGGACGTACAGGGCTTTCCCATATATTTTTCCTTTCCACCAGAACTGGTTGATTGGATAGGTACCTACCAATATAGGTGTAAAATCTGTTTTTTTTTAAAGATAAAAGTCAAAATGACATTATGTTGGCAATACAATGTAAAATTGTCAATCTTTCAAATTTTTTATGTAGAAAAGGCTTGTGTTGCCAACATAGTTAGTACATTTTTGACTTATGGAATTATCTTTAAAAAAAAACACACTTTAAATACAAATGATATATTTACACCTTTTTAATGCCTATTCAATAACCCTGTTGTCCCTGTTCAGATGAAGTGCAAAAATATAGGGGAAAACGGAAAACCATATAGGTACCATCGTCACCAAAAGTAACTGGGACACAAATAATGCATAATAATCTCCTGGACTAATTCTACTGTCATTCATTTCAATGCATTTAAATTATAGTTTGACAAATATTTGACAATAAAATTCATATAATAGGACAAGAGCTTATGTGATGCCGTCCCAGTTACTTTTGGTGACGATGGTACATAGAAGTACATGATAAAAGGCAGGGATGTGCCGTAGACTATGAAATCTACTTTACGCGATTTGTCTACTCGTTGTCTACATATTGTTTATATCCACTTTTTTCCATGTAGACTATGTAAACTATTGTATAGACAATGTAGACAACAGAAAATTTGAAATATGAGTAATTTTTTTGAAAGTTTGCATTGCATTAAATTTATATTGTTTCAAATTAGACATTTATCTGCAGTTCAATTAACTTTACAAAGCAAAAAACAAAACAAAGCAAAAACAGCAACATAACCTTAAAGGCCTGCCATCTGTCAAAAATTGTATACTTTACGCGTTATCTACATATTTTACACGTTGTCTACATACATTACATAGTTTACATTGTCTACGCGTTGTTTACACCAGACGTAGACAATCTTTATTTACGCGTAGATGCCCATCCCTGATAAAAGGTATGGGTACTATTAATAAGCAACTTAAAAAAGAAACACACGTTAGTTTTATTTATCGCTGTGTCTAGCCTCCCGGCATCGGTATTCATACGATTCCCGGTTATGACGCGTTTTCGATGACTCCATCAACGACCGCCGGGATTTATCGTGGATCCCGGCTATTGGATTCAAAATTCAAAGTCGTGTTTCTCTTGCTGCTTGAAGCTGTGATTAATTTCGGAATAGCTTTTGTGTATTATTGTTCCTTGTTGTGATATTGGTATTAGAGTGGTAAGTACTTCGTTAATCCACTTTTCGTAGTAGTGGTTTAAAAAGGGAATAGTATGGTTCATTTTCATTCATTATTCAGGACTATAGCCTGTATCTGTGAAATAGGGTACTCTTGGACCCATGTTTATAGGAATTTTTGCTCTTAATTTGAGATGTAGAATACGCAGTTAAAATATTAACCTCTAATTTTGGGGTACCCTGGTGTAATGTTACTGAACAACAACGGCGTTGCTGTACAAGATCAAATGCTGAACAAACTTTCAAAATGACCCTGTACCTATATACATATAATAAAAAGTCATAATTTTATTTTCCATTAATAAAAGCTTATCGCGCCTGACTTTTTTTACTCTTCATAATAAATCTGCCCCAATACCAATGAACATAATAATTATTAACATCTTGTAATAGCATTAGCCGGGATCCACGATGACGTCATTTAAAACGCGACATAACCGGGATTCGTATGAATACCGGTGCCGGGAGGCTAGACAGCGTTTATTTATTCATTGATCGACTTCGACAATTTTTTGACAACATGTCTTTTTTTAACAACTCCTTAACCTAGACAGTCTGACAGCCTTTTACAAAACGAAAAGCGCCATCTATACCTAGACAAACCAAACTTAACAGTAGGTACAGAAATTTAACTTGGGGGTCAACCATAGAACGTAAAGAAAACAGAAGTAAAATCTGTTTTTTTTTTTAAAGATAATTCCCCAAGTCAAAAATTTAGTAACTAAATATGTTGGCAACACAAGCCTTTTGTGCATAAAATATTGAAATCATTGACAATTTTACATTGTATTGCCAACATAATGTCATTTTGACTTTTATCTTTAAAAAAAAAACAGACTTTATAATATACTCACAAATAATGGTAAATTCTATCAGTACATACGTATTTATGTGTATGTTTATAGCGAAAAATAAAACCATATCATATAAAGTGCGTTTTTTTTTTAAAGATAAAAGTCAAACTGACATTAGGTTGGCAATACAATGTAAAATTGTCAATGCTCTCAAATTTTTCATGTAGAAAAGGCTTGTGTTGCCAACATAGTTACTAAATTTTTGACTTAGGGAATTATCTTTAAAAAAAAAACAGATTTTATTATATTTTGAAGTGACAATTTTTATACCTACCTAATAAATATCTTAACAATTACACTGAAAAAAAGAAATAAACATAAGATCAAATACAGTGAGCACGTAAAGGTTGGAATAAAATCTATAAAATATACACAGGGTGAATATTTTTCAAAAAACCTCGGACACGTCAATTTTTGATTTTATTGGCCGTTATTGTGATGATAATACCATATATACAGAGTGACCCGAAAACAAGTTATGACAGCTAACTTAATTTTTTTGAATGAAAACACCAATTTTTTATTTAATTTTTAAATTCTACGTTAAATTCTGAACATATTTCATGTATCATGGCCTATATTTATCTTCAACTGTTTCGGAAATATTGACAGTTGAAAATTGACTTTTTTGCAACTTTGACAGGCTGTAGAACCTAAACGGTTAATTTTAGAGCAAAACCGATTTTACATTACTGTCTCAGATTTTCATAAACTATCATATGATACCAACTTTGAATTTAATCCATGATTAAAAATTCCAATTAAATTGAATCTCCGGTTAAATTGAAAGTTGGTATCAAATGATAGTTTATAAAAATCTGAGATAGGAATCTAAAATCGGTTTTGCTCTAAAATTAACCGTTTAGGTTCTACAGCCTGTCAAAGTTGCAAAAATTCAATTTTCAACTGTCAATATTTCCGAAACAGGTGAAGATAGGTATAGGACATGATACATGAAATAGGTTCAGAATTTAACGTAGAATTTGAAAATGAAATAAAAAATTGGTGTTTTTATTTAAAAAAATAAAGTTAGCTGTCATAACTTGTTTTTTAGTCACCCTGTATACATGCTATTATCATAAAAAAAACGGCCACTAAAATCAAAAATTGGCGTGTCCGAGGTTTTTTAATCAATATCCACCCTGTATATTTTATAGATTTTATTCCAACCTTTACGTACCCTTAAATAACAGTAGATAGTAAATACAAAAAAAAAGGTAGGTAACCTACAAACATTTAGAGAATTGTAAAGGGGGACAAGGACAAACCAGGAAAAGTTTCACACAGTAAAAATCTTGGTAAAAGTATTTGAATATTATTCTACACAAAACAAAATACAAAGTAAAGTGATATGGGTCTAGCCGCCAGGCTAAACACGTTGCTGGCGTTGCTACAATCAAAACAAAATGGTTCCCGCTTCACTTGACTTGGTAAAAAAAAAAAACAAAATAGAAGAAAATACAACCTCACACCAGTCACACCACACTACAAACGAGCTACACATACAAGATAAAAAGGCAAAAGCAGACAGGAACAACTCAGTTTATTTTTAGAATTTTATGTAGGACTGACATATAATGTAAGTATTATACTTGTGATTTTGGCAGTTTAATGACATATATTATTCCCGTAGGGATTAATGGTCATTATTACACCAATCACAACATTTCTCAAATTAAATAAGTAGTACCATGGAACCAATAAGTATAATATAAACAAACTCAAAAGTGTCAGTGTCAAACGCGTAGTGCTTGTGTATTTGTATTGAGATGGATGAACAATGAGCGTTTTTGGAACGAAAATTTCCAATAAATTAATTTTTCGTAAATAAAGTAGAGTCTCGCAATAATGGCTATTATTCCCTCAGAATAGAGAGATATCGGTAACCCGAATAGGTTCATGCAGTATTAGCGCCTACGTTATTTTGACATTAAACCTATGCGCGATTCGATTTTTAACACTACGTACTAAAATAACGTTACCGCATAACGTAATTTGCCAAGCATTTACGTTAAGCGCTATTTCGAATAACGTCTAAAAATAACGCCGGGGAATAATAGGTTATGCTATGTTTATTGTTTATTTTATTATTTTTGATGTGTTCAAGTGAATATGGATTGTTCAAAAAATAGTAAAAAAGCAAATCCTCTGTCCCTGACCAAGAACAACAGACAACACAAATCAAATCGCAACAAGGAACAAGTTAGGCTACGGTTATAAAATAACGGATGCGAACAGGCAAATTTTACGTTAAACTGTTTTCCGATAACTCTAATTTGAAAGTATGATACCGCTTTACTTTTAAAAAAATAACTCCTGACGTTATTACCGTCCATACGCGCTATCTGTTTTACCGATATCTCTCTAATGTTACTCCCTCGCCGTCGCTAACGCGGCTCAGTTCGTAAGTATTCTTCGGGAATAATAGCTATCATTATTGACTCGAGGTATAATCTACTGTTGTGGTAATTCTGAGTTCGAAAGTATCCCTTCGAATATCGAGACTGAGCCCAGCTGTCATTTTGACAGCTGAAGGTGTCATTTATTTTTCAATAAATAGAGAATTTGATTACATATTAACATGTCAAATTTTGTGTAATATACCGAGCGGTTCGAAAGTTAGAAGGGAGCGACGGAATTTTATGTCCTCTTTATAGAAAACCAAACCCTAGAGACTGTAACTAGTGTACCGAATTAACTACATATATTTCGGACATAAAATAGAATTGAAAATTTTCAGAAACCACAAAGCAACAAAAAGTGATGAAAGTTCTCTAATGAAAGGTTTTCTAAAATCACAAGTAAATACATAGAATTGGAAATTTTCAAAATCCTAAAATAATAGAAAAAATTAAAGATAAATAGATCAAAGAAGGAAACCTAAGCCCCAAATGTCAGGAAAACACCAGACAATAACTAAGAAGGAGAAGGGTTCTCTTGGAAATTTTTTTCTAAAACTACAAATAAATAGAATTGAAAATTTTCAAAGTCCTCAAATAATAAAATGAATTAAAGATGAATAAATCTAAAGAGAAAACTAGAATTGAACTAAAACCCTAAAAGTTAGGAAAACCAGAAAAAAGCAAAAAGGTTATCTTAAGGAAGTTATCTTAGAAAAGGCAAATCCTATTAAGCGATTAAGTAAAAGAAAGTCAATATTAAAATTTGATGAAGGATTCACAGTAACAGGTAGCCATAAATTATCCAAAATTAAAATTTGTAGAGTACTTGCAGCTGGCCGAAAGTTAAAACGATTATGTGAAGTCTTTAGTTGGAATTGATAGCTCATATAAACAACAAAAATTTAGAAGAGAATCTGATTCATCCTAACAGACCAGAGAGAAATAGAATATGGAAAGGCTTGCAAGATTAATGAGAAAGTCAGTTGAACAAAAGATTGAAGCTAAAATGTTTTTAACTTCGAAGTTTTCTAGAATATTCAGTCTATGGCACAGTTTAAATGTCCTACGGTGTTTGAAAATCGGGTCCAGTCTAAAATTTTCTTCAGCTGCCAAACTAATCAAATAAAAATTGCATGATGAGCTAAGTAGGAACAATCTTTCGGCAGCATTCACAAATGAAGTTATTAGTCTCATACCCAAAATTTTGAGTCTCATACTCCTTCCTAGATAGTGATGAAATTGTAAAAGAATGAGGAATTCTCAAACAATCATAACTACCATAGATTCTGTTGGATCAACAACTTTTCAGAAAGTTTTTCATACGTGTGTTCATTTTTATTTTTAAAGGTCCAAAACTTGGGTGTTAAAATGACAAATAAATGCCGAAAATATATGATTTTCAATTATTTTTTTGTTAAGGATTCTGTATAATATGATCATTAACGCCCACTTTCTTAAACTTTTTGTTTTTTTTGGTGAATGAATCATTAGTTTCAATTTATATAACCATAAAATTAATAGCCTTATTAAGTTGTCTGTGGAAATTGAGACGCATCAGTTTTAAGGAAGTAGTCTTTAAACAGAATTTTAAAAATGATAAATTTAGCACACATTTTTATTTTTAGGCTGCATAATTTCCCCTGTGAAACTCCAAAATATGATTTACAACTTTATTTTTAACCTTTAACTTTTGGACTCTCTAACAAATGATGCACATTTTGATAAGATTCTGGAATACATTATTTTAAATCTGAACAAACTTAATCAAATTTTCTCATTCAATTTCTAAAATAAACTCAATACAAGACCAAAGTCAACAATTGGTTTATCGTAATCTAAAATCTGGAACTTTCATTTGAAAAATGCATATTTTTTTTATTTTGACACACAAACACAGTTTAATATTACAAATTACGTGAACATCTACATTTAAGAATATTTTGACCGCTACTCTTTTTATCAAATTTCACAGCAGCATCCGGAGGAAAATTAACAGACAATTTCAATGAACCTCTTGAAATGGAAATTGAATTTGTGGATTTATTCAAAAAATTTGCCGATAGTTTTCCAGCAGTTCTGGCCCTTTCCTGATGCTCTTTTGTGGTTTTCTCACAAGTGCTAGCAGATTTTGGTTTTTCAATTATAACGGGGAGCGGTACTGCTGTACGTTTTGGTGGTACCGAACTAAAAAATTAAACTCAATTTTCAATATTACAACTTATAGTTTTACTATACATGCTTCGTCTTTTTCCAATTTCTTTCTTTTGTGGTTCCCATGGAATACGTTCTTCTGGTATCAAAACTGTTTCAACATATTTGTGAGGAGAACACGCCATACATTTTAATTTTCTACATTTAGGCTTTGTCTCAAAAGTTTGTTCATCAATAGCCTATGAAACAAATGAACTCTATTTTTTTTAAGAACCTAATATGTATAAAATATTTAACCTGACTATCAAAATCATTATCAAAAAAATCGTCCATCATATCAATTCCAGAATCCACAGGCCTGTAAACTCCAATTCGACTCAAAAAAGTCGGCTGTGGCGGTAAATAATTGTCCAGCCAATGAGTGGTCATTATGTGGTTTAATTTTTGTAGTAAAATCAAATTGTCTCGTTCGATTTTTTGGGATCTTTCGTTTTCCTTTTGTAGCTTTTTCAGTTTCACTGCAACGTGACCCCTGTGCGGTGGTGATTTGGTGTCGATAACAGAGGTAGCATTCGAAATCTAGAATTTCACATAATCGAAATATAAATTACTTAAAAAAAACAAACTTACTTTTTTTTTATGATAATCGTATTTTCTTTGCTGCCATGGACGCACCAATAAATTCTCCCTTGTAGATATCATTTTACTGATTAAAAATAAAGAACGAAGACACTGTTACTGGCTTATATTGGGGTTGTTTGTTGTGCAAACTGCCGGTTGCCAAGTAAATAATTGCCGTTCATACTTTTCTACTATGTATTGATCTTTTTTGTTCTTTTAGAAAATGCACTAACACGCAAATACATACTTAGAACGAATGTATATATATACCTACTTAGTTACATTTTGTAGTATAAGTAGGCAGTAGTTTTTGTTTAATTGTCTCTATGGGACACCTTGTCATATGTTTTGTCAATGTGTCAGTCTAATATAGAATTATTCAAAAAACGTATTGTTTGTCCGTTGTTCGTTCAGCAAATACACAACAATTAATTGGCGACGAGTATTCTTCGAGTCCCGCGGTTAGTACGTGTCTAGTACGTGCCCAGAAAGTCAGTCGTAGAAACGTTTTGTCCAGAAAATTGTGGAAAAAAGTCAAAAATGCTTTTGGTTGGATCAATCGAACAGTTTAGTCCCAAACAATCCGATATTGATTCATATCTGGAGCGTCTTGAACAACTATTTTTGGTGAATGGTATCAAAGAAGAAAAAAAAGTGCCTATGCTTTTAACCTTATTGGGCGCAGAAGGGTACAGTGTATTAAAAGATCTATTGTCACCAAATTTACCAAGTACCAAGTCTTACGAGCAGTTAAAACAAGCACTAACAAATCATTATAGTCCTAAAAGGTTAGTATAGTCCAACAAATACCATTTCAAAGTCACGTGATTTTTCTCTATCCTTGTTGAATACACCTCAAACAGCGGTGATAGTAAAATTGACAAAAAAATTGCTGTCTAATTATTGTTCATAATATTCTTACCTGAAATAGAATTCGTCACTGTCATCAATTAGTTTGTCAAAGTTATTTTCGAAAATAATACAACAAACAAACACAGCTAATAATTTTTACCATATTAACCTTTTTCCAACTCAAAAAAAAGCAAATAGAAAACGGGTACCCAGTTTAAGTTCAGATTGTATTACAACAGACAGCGGATGTGACAAAAATGAGTCTCGCAACAATTGCAAGTATTAAAATTGCCCTCTGATTGGTCAATACTACTTCAGAAACGCGTTTGTAAAATGCTAGTGGGAACATATATTAAAATTCAATAGTAATTAACCACCAGTAGCTTTTTGTAGGTGATATCAACGACATAATCAATGGACATACGTTTTTTGCCACCAGTATCACGTGACTTTAAAATGGTATTTGTCGGACTTTAATAGCTGGGGTCGTATTTTCGAAACCATGCGAATTATTTCGCATGCGATCTAATTCGAATGAAAAAATTCGTGTACGAACTAAAATGCGTATTTTTGAAGACCCTTCGAAAATGATATCGTATACGAGTATCGTTTGCGTTGGCAACGTCGCAAATTCGAGTATTGGGTAATGGCCATTTCGACCGATACAAAAACGAAGAGGTATTTTTTGAAATTTGGCTTTTTAAAAATACCATAACACTCCCTACTTTTGCTGTTAACCTATAGACTATCCAAGATGCTGTCAAACTTAAATGAATATGTCTGTCAAGGTGTAGGTGTTATCAAATGGAGTTATGAGTTTTAAATAGTGCTTATTGTGAATTATCTACGTTGTTATATTTAAAACTGTTGAATTTATGTTAAAAATAGTGTACACAGTAGTTCGTGTTCCTCCTGCCGGCCATATTTTGCTTGTCAAAGTTACGTGTTTTGGATAGGTATTCTTTTTTGTATTTTGTGGCTGTTTATTGAGTTTATCAAGTATTATTTAGTCTATTCTGTTGGTATAAATCTTGTTGAAATAAATTTTGTGCACCTAATCGTTGGGATTTCCTTGAACGTCCTTGTTTTTTATAACGTTAACTAACAATCATGGTTTTTGGAGGGTTTGTGTCTGCTGAACAAAAGAAAGATTTGATTAGCTTCATGGAGGAGCATCTAGAACTAAAAATTAGGAAAATTCAGCTTTCAGGAGCCAAAGAAAATTAGAAGCATTTGCGCAAAGTAAGCACTGTGTTATAATATAGTTATAGTTGGCAACACTGCGTAGCATGTTGCTATCGCCGCACAATGATCCCGCCAAGAATGGTCTTGCCATCTAGAACATAACCTGGCTTTCAGCCCAGCCTTGTCAGCCTGTGAAATATACAAGTTTGTAACTGGATCTAGTCTTGTTTTATTGGATACTTTCCATGCCTCTATCCTGAATAGCTTCAGGATATGACATGGTGTCAGGTTTTACGGTCTCGGGAATTAGTAAAGTTGGTCGCTAGCGGTTTTAGTGTGAGTAAAAAGAGTTAAAACAGTGTCACTTGCACTCTTGGTCTTGGCCCCTGGTATTGAGCTTGTCTGGCAGTAGTAATGGAACACTTTTGCAGGCCCCCAGAGCCCCTTGTGCTCGATGGAAACATAGCTGAAAACTGGAAGCGTTTCCATCAGAAATTCACTGTGTTTTCCACAGCCATAGAATTGGCAAAAAAGTCTGAGGAAACTCAAATTGCCACATTTTTGAACCTGGTAGGAGATGATGGTCTTGAACTATACAACAGTTTTACATTTACAGAGGCGGAGGCAAAGGAATTGAAGCATATTGTAGCAAAGTTTGAAGCTCACTGTTCTCCGACTGCAAATGTTGTGTTTGAAAGATTCAAATTCAACAGTATAAGTCAAAAAGAAGGTCAACCCTTTGATAGTTTCCTGACGGAGCTCAGGAAGGCTGTCAAAACAACCGAATACAAGGACAGTGAAGACATGATTAGAGACAGAATTGTTATCGGTATTTGGGACAAAAGCTCCCAGGAGAAGCTTCTCCGAGAGTCAAAACTTACTCTAAACAAAACTATAGCATTTTGTCGAGCCTCGGAAGTTAGTAAATCCCAAGCAAAAGCTTTGCAAAATGAAGCAGCTGTTGATGAAGTAAGGAATAGGGCACAATCTAGTGGGTCAGTGTACCCATCCTCGAGATCCATGGCAAAAGATTTGCATCTAATTGTGTGCAAATACTGTGGATATAAACACGCTAGAACTGGTAATTGCCCTGCTTCAGGTAAAACTTGTGCTAAGTGTCAACGTCGTAACCATTTCGCAGCTGTTTGCCCAAGTGATAACAGTTCTCATGGTAAGGAGCATAAAAAAGGGATTAGAGATTTCAAGAAGAGAGTACATGTTGTTGAAGAGAAGGAGCTCAGCAGTGGAAGTGAAAATAGTGAGGATGAAAATCAGTTTTATGTCAGCTCGATTGATGTGTTTTCGAAAAACTCGGACAATGATGAAACACAATCTACGAACTCAGTTGTGGAAGTTAGTGCTATTGAGAAAGTGTGGAAACAGCAAATAGATGTAGGAATAGGTCAAGTAGAATTTAAGCTAGACACAGGAGCTGAGGTAAGTGTTTTACCATTAGCTGTTGTAAAGAAATTGAATCTCGACTCTGACTTGAAACCAACTAATGTAACTTTAATATCTTATGGTAGTAATAACTTCAAGATGCATCCTGTAGGTGAAATTGAGTTAGTATGTAGGGTCAATAAGTCAGAAGCTGTTGTGAATTTTATTGTTGTTGACGCAGAAAATCAATTGCCTCTGTTAGGACTACCAGGTTGCGTATCATTGAGATTAATAAAACGTTTGGCATCCATTGGTCAGGGCGATGTAGTGTTTAAGTCACTGGAGCATCTTATTACTGTGTATAAACTTGCATTTGATGGTTTGGGGGAGTTTCCAACAAGCCATCACATTACCTTAAAAAGTAATGCTGTGGCTCATGTTCAGCCTCCCAGAAGGGTTCCGCGAGCACTTCATGATAAGTTAAAGAAGAAACTTGAGCAGCTTGAGAATCAGCATATTATAGAGAGACTCGAAAAACCGACTGAGTGGCTGAACCCCTTAGTCATTGTTGAAAAAAAAAATGGTGACCTTCGATTGTGTCTTGACCCAAAGTTTTTGAATTTAGCTATTAAACGTGAGCATTTTCTTATCCCGACTGCTGAGGAGATTGCAGTGAAACTTTGTGACAAGGAGTTTTTCACTGTTCTTGATATGAAAGATGGTTACTTTCAAGTCAAAATAGATGATGAAAGCGCTGATTTAACAGCTTTCGGCACACCTTTTGGGCGTTATCGTTTTGTTAGACTGCCTTTCGGCATTTGCTCAGCGCCAGAGGTGTTTTAGCGGAAAAACTTCGAAATTTTTGGTGATTTAGATGGGGTAGGACTTTATTTTGACGACCTCATTGTAACAGGTCGCGACGAACGTGAGCATGATCGAAATTTGCAATTAGTCCTTGAACGAGCCCTTAAATATAACATTAGGTTTAATAGTTCTAAAATCCAATTCAAATCAAAATCTGTTAAATTTATGGGTCAAATCTACTCAAAAAATGGTGTTGAGGCCAACAAATCTTATGTTAAAGCAATCACAGATTTACCAAAGCCTAGCAATAAAAATGATCTTCTAAGAATTTTAGGTATGGCCAAATCTTTGGGCAAGTTTGTACCCAACATGTCCTTGATTACAGCTCCACTTCGCGACCTAACAAGACAGGGTGTAGATTTCAAGTGGAGTAATGAGCAGGAGGAGTCGTTGTTGCAACTGAAGCATTTGTTGTCAACGGCCCCTATTTTGAAATTTTTTGACAGTTCAAAAAGTATTGAAATTGAGACTGATGCGTCAAAAGATGGTCTCGGGTGCTGCTTATTGCAGGACGGACACCCTATAGCATTCGCTTCACGAAGCTTATCTTCGACAGAGCAAAATTATGCTCAGATTGAAAAGGAAATGCTGGCTATCTTGTTTTCGGTGCAAAAGTTTCACTATTTTATTTATGGTCAGAGAAGCATTAAAATAAATTCCGATCACAAGCCCCTGGAAACAATTTTTAAAAAAGAATTAGCCTCCATTTCACCCAGGCTACAAAGAATGCGTTTGCGACTCCTTAATTATGATCTTTGCATTGTTTATAAGCCTGGAATAGTTATTTTCCTAACAAGTGCGCAAAGTGTTACTTTTCCGCACGCAAACACAGTTATACGAACGACGCGCAGCGGAGTTCGGATGAGTGTTTGCGTGCGGAAAAGAAACTTTGCGCACGTGTTAGGAACAAAATTTTTCCTACGAGCCTCATATCAGGTAGGTAACAACAAAAATTTAAAAAAAAAAACGATAATTTGTTCAATTATTTTCAATTAACCTGAAGCGAAACTATTCATTTATCAAAAAATTACATAACAAAAAAACAGGAAATTGAAATCCTCGTCAGAGCTGTTCATCTTAAAGCGTTTAAATTTGATGCGAAAGAAGTTTGTAGATTCTTACATGTAAATTGAGAACACAAATCTGACAATGTGTCAAAGCTTATTATATTCAGTGTTTGTATAGATGTTGGCTGATACCTATAGAAACAGAGGAAAAATTTGTCATCATGTGTCAAAGTCGACAGGTGCTTGACAATTATTTTTACTTTTCGGCACTCAGTGCGGATAAGGCCCGTATCCGCACTGAGTGCGGAAAAGTGTAACTTTGAGAACGATAATGCGTGCGGAAAAGTACTACTTTGCGCACGCTCGTAGGAAAAATATTTATATATAGCCGATACGTTATCAAGGGCATTTCTGAACGAAAAGGGGCTGAAAAGTGATAGGGAATTTAATTATGTTGTACACGCAATTTGTAAAAATATTCCAATGTCTGACTATAGAAAACAACAATTCAGAGAGGAAACAGAAAATGATTCTGAACTCAGTTCTGTCATAAGTTTTTGTGTAAACGGCTGGCCTAGTAACAATAAAAATGTACCAGCATTTATTCAACATTTTTTTAAAATAAAAGAAAATTTGACATTTGCGGATGGGCTGCTTCTATTTGGAGAGAAAATTGTCGTTCCGCAGGCGCTACGTCGAGAAATGTTACAGTTGTTACATGAAGGGCATGTAGGGATAGAAAAGTCAAAGGCGCGTGCGCGACAGATTTTTTACTGGGCGGGAATGAACGGGGATATCGAAAATGTAAATAAGCTGTGTAAAATCTGCGAGTCTAATGCGCGAAAACAGCAGAAAGAACCCCTCATGTTGTACCCAATCCCGAAACGGCCATGGGAAAGACTAGGACTCGATATTTTTTTCAGCGGGGACAAACGTTATTTGGTGGTTTTTGACTCCTATTCAAACTGGCTTGAACTTTGCCGTATCCGTGATAAATCCGCAAATGCTATAATACAAGCATTAAAAAAGATTTTTTGTAATTTTGGTGTCCCAGATATTGTGTCTTGTGATAATGTTCCGTTTGATAGCTATGTATTCAGGAATTTTGCTAAAGCGTGGAACTTCAAAATCCTCACAAGAAGCCCAAATTATCCGCGCTCCAATGGTCTAGCGGAAAAAGGAGTAGGTTTGGCTAAGAGCCTACTGAAAAAATCTGTCGAGAGCAATGAGGATGTTGAGGTTGCACTGCTTCAGTACAGAAACTCGCCTTTAAAATATGTTGGTTATTCCCCCTCCCAACTACTGAATAGCCGCATTTGCAAAACTAAAATTCCAATTAGTACTGAGCTTTTAAAACCTAAGTTGTGTGAAGGTGTTGAGGAGAAATTTGAATATAAGCGTAGAGCGTATCACAAATATTACGATCATAGTTCAAAAGAACTAACTGAATTGGGACCTAGTGAAAATGTGACTGTGTATAATCATGTTGAGAGAAAATGGGAACCTGGGAAAATTATGGCCGAACATAATACACCACGGTCATTTGTTGTTCAAAATCAAAATGGTGACTTAATTCGGCGAAATAGAATTGATTTAAGAAAGTCACTAAACAACTATGAGCCAGTTTCCTCTCAACATGACCTTGTTATAAATAATGAAAATGAATATAATTATTGTGAACCAGATGACTCGCTGGATGACCAAACCCAAGCTGATACTAATTGCTCTCCAGTTAATGCTGGAGAACAAAGCTCAATAATTCCTAGCTCGTCAGGGTCTGATGTACCCAAGTTCAGAACTAGGTCTGGTCGTCCAATTAAAGCCCCTGTGAGGCTTGATTTATAGGAAGGAAGATGTGTTATAATATAGTTATATTTGGCAACACTGCGTAGCATGTTGCTATCGCCGCACAATGATCCCGCCAAGAATGGTCTTGCCATCTAGAACATAACCTGGCTTTCAGCCCAGCCTTGTCAGCCTGTGAAATATACAAGTTTGTAACTGGATCTAGTCTTGTTTTATTGGATACTTTCCATGCCTCTATCCTGAATAGCATCAGGATATGACAAGCACGTCAACCAAAGTTCTTCAAGGGCATCAATAACATATCTTTCGATTAAATAATCCAAGCCAGCCATTCCAAAAACTGTCTTTTAATGAAGCAGGACAATTTAATCCGCAAATTATTTGAAAACGAACGAAAAGTCAAAAAAACAACGAACATCAAACACAATTTTCAATTTGCACAACGTATTTAGGTAGGTACATAAACAACAAATAACAAATATAACGTATATAAACAAAATAATTAGCATTTCAAAATTCTAAACAATGCGCAGAATCAAGTAAAATCACGTAAAATCGCATGCGAAATGTGATATTCGACTGGTGGAGACCCACTCGAGTAAACGTACACGAACTAAATCGTGTACGGACCGTTCGAAAGTGATTCGAAAATACGGAACCTCAATTTTCATGCGAATTTTGCCTTATTTCGTATACGAACGGCATTCGAATTGTTTCGAAAATACGACCCCTGAACGATACAAGTTTTACAATGCAGTCCAAGAATCAAGAAGAGGATTTAAAGTCATTTGTGGCTAAATTGAAAAATATGTCACAACATTGTCAATTTGGAAGTTTTTTGTCAGAAATGCTCAGAGATAGATTTGTATGTGGTATGAAGTCTATGCATATCAAGAAAAAGTTGCTTTCCGAGGAACAACTAACATTTGAGAAGGCGTATGAATTAGCATTATCCATGGAGTTGGCAGAAGGTCAAGTGACATCAATGTCTGGAGCGTCTGGAGAAAATAGTGTTTTGTCTGTATCTGACAGGGTAGGTAAATTGTCACTGAGAAATAAAAAATGTTCTAGTTTTAGTAAGGATCGAAATGAGGATAACAAAAATCGAAATATCAAGGATTGGAAGCCTTGTTTCCGTTGCAAGAGAAAGCATGATCCTGCAAAATGTCCTGCCAGAGAATGGGAATGTTTTAAATGCCGAAAAAAGGGTCACACTAGTCGAGTCTGTAGAAAAGTAAATGTTCGTATCCTGGAAGAGAGTGATTATGGTTGTTATTTGGCAGTCTTAAACGCGTGTAAGGAACAAGCGGAAAAGGTATAGGTATATTGAAATTGAAGGAGAAAAAATTTGTTTCGAAATAGATAGTGGGGCTTGTCGTTCTGTAATTCATGTCAAAGATTTTCAAAAGCATTTGTCAGGTCTAAATCTGCATAATGTTGAATACGATCTAAGGGTACTTACTGGTCAGGGTGTAAAAATATTAGGGGAAACTGATGTTTTTATAAAACATAATAATAAAGTTGTTACTTTGCCGTTAGTAGTCATAGACAGTAGTCATAAGTTTTCACCATTAGTAGGTCGAAATTGGTTGAGTGTGCTTAGTCCAGGGTGGAGAGAAAAGTTAAATTTCAATAAATCATGTCAAAGTGTCGATGTTAACAGTCAGTCTTCGAGTCCGTCAAGTGCCTCTATTCCTTATTGTAAGGTAATGTCTGAAGGTACTACAAATAAGTCAAACTACTCTCAAGTTGATTCAAAGGTCATAACAGAAAGCGTGTCTCAGCTTAAAAGTCAGTACAAAGAAGTCTTTAGTGATCAATCTGATTCCTGGATTAATAATTTCATGATAGAAATAAAATTAAGAGAGGGGTCTCAGCCTATTTTTCATCGTGCATATGATATGCCGTATGCTTTAAAAGAAAAAGTCGAGTCTGAATTGTTAAGTATAGAAAAGTCCGGTGTTATTAAAAAAGTCAGTTATAGTAATTGGGCCAGTCCAATTGTGGTCATACCTAAGAAAAATTCTGATACAATTCGTATCTGTGTTGATTTTAAGAAAACTTTGAATAAAGTTATAGATGCTGATCATTGTGTGTTGCCCTTACCAGAGGATATTTATGGTTGCTTAGATGGTCATAAATATTTTACTGTATTAGATTTAAAGGGGGCTTATCAGCAGCTAAAATTTAGTGCAAAATCACAGAAGTTAATGGTCATTAATACTCATATTGGTCTTTTTGCATACACTCGGTCATTAGTGCTGCACCAGGCATCTTCCAGTCAGTAATGGATATAATCATATCAGGATTAAAAAATACAAAATGTTATTTAGATGACATTTTAGTATTTGGCACTACTTTTCAAGATGGTTTTGATAATGTTAAGAATGTCTTAAAGAGATTGAAAGAATTTAACGTGAAGATAAATGAAAAGAAATGTAAGTTTTTTCAAACTAAAGTGGCGTTTTTAGGTCATGAGATAGATGAAAATGGGGTTCATCCTACTCAAGAGAAAATTTAAGATATTAAGTCAGCGCCTTCGCCAAAGAGTTTAACCGAACTAAAGTTTTATCTGGGTCTTCTTAATTACTATATCAAGTTTATTCCAAATCTCTCATCTAAATTGAAACCATTATATGATCTCTGTAAAGCTGGTGTTACTTTTTCTGAAAATTGGAGTAAAGAGTGTGAACAAGTTTTTCAGTCTAGTAAAAATTTGTTAAATTCTGATAGTGTCCTCACTCATTACAATCCTAAATTACCTATTTTTGTTACCTGCGATGCTAGTGGTTATGGTGTTGGAGCTGTCCTTAGTCATCATATAGATGGCAACGACAAACCTATAGTATTTGCATCTGGTACTTTGTCTGATTCAGAAAAAAAATATAGTAATTTGGAAAGAGAAGCTTTAGCAATAATTTTTGCTGTAAAAAAATTTAATAAGTATTTATATGGTCGAAAGTTTGTACTGATAACAGACCATCAACCCTGACAGTTTATTTTTGGAAAAAATAAGGGAATACCTGTTTCAGCAGCTTCGAGAATAACACGATGGGCCATTACTTTATCTGGATATGATTATGATATCCAATACAAGAAAGGGACGTTAATTAATAATGCTGATGGCTTGTCTCGATTACCTTGTAAAAATCAAACAGATGTAGCAGATTTTTTGTATTCTTTTTGTTTATTGGAAAAGATGCCATTAACATCTTTAGATATAGCAAAAGAAACAAATAAAGACATTATTCTAACTAAAGTCAGAGAATTAACATTGTCAGGATGGCCTTCAGTCATAAATGATGAAAATTTGAAACCTTTTTTTTAAGCGGAGGAACGAACTGTCTGTTGAACAAAATTGTATTTTATTAGGCAACAAAGTAGTAATTCCAAAAAGTTTGCGAAATGAAGTCCTAATACTGTTTCACGAAGAACATTGTGGCATAGTTCGAACAAAAATGCTTATTCGGTCTTATTGTTGGTGGCCTGCATTAAATGAGGACATAGAAAAATTTATTTCGTCTTGTGATATATGTCAACAACATCAAAATTTTTCAAATACTAGTTCTCTACTCCCTTGGACTAACGCACCATACAATTTTTATAGGGTGCACATTGATTTCTTTTTCAAGAATAAATTTGTCTTTCTCATACTTATTGATCAAAAGTCCAAATGGATGGAGGTGAAATTAATGAAAAATGGTACAAATGCTATTGAAACTATAAATATTTTGAAAGAAATATTTTCAGTTTTTGGTCTTCCAGTCGAGTTAGTTTCCGATAATGGTCCACCATTCAATTCGTCCAACTTTATTTTGTTTTGTCAAGCAAATGGCATTTATCCAGTAAAATCACCCCCATACCATCCGCAGAGTAATGGTATTGCTGAACGTGGTGTGCAAACTATAAAAAAAGGACTAGAAAAAAGTTTGTTTTCACAGGAAGGTGGAGATATATCAGAAAAAAATATTTTGCGAAAATTGTCAACTTTTCTGTTTACATACAGGAACACACCTTCAACCGTTACTGGAATATCTCCAGCTGAGTGTGTTTTAAAAATAAGGCCAAGGACTAGATTTGATTTACTGAAACCTTGCCACAATTCTGTCAAATTGCAGAAAAAGTGTGATTCAAATCCACAAGCTGAAAGGAAAGTGGTTTTGTATAAATTGAATGATAACGTTTATGTCAAGAATAATTTAACAAAATTGTGGCAAAAGGGTAAAATTATGAAAGTTTTGAGCTTTTGTACATATTTGGTAAGAGTTGAAAATGACATTAAGTTTGTTCATTCTGATAACTTGCGTACACAGTTAAGTGTAAGTGTTAACAAACCATTGCTACCAACTGTAGTCTCTCCTGAAATAAGTGAATCTAATGAAGTGCCGAATATAGTGAATAATACCCGAAATGTGACAAATATAAACCCGGAAGTGTCTAATGAAAATCCTTCATCATCTAACATTTTAGAAAACAGCTCTAAACAAACAAATTTAAATGTAAAAGAAGTTGAAATTTCTAAAACGATTGTGTCGAGTCCTTCGAGGAATAATAAAAATATTATAAAAAATTTTTCGAGTGAAATTTCAGCTTCCTCAACTCAACCCCTAGTTACTCGTTCTGGAAGGCAAATTAAACGTCCTTCTAGATTAAATATTTAATAATAAAGAAAGGGGGAAATGTAGTATAAGTAGGCAGTAGTTTTTGTTTAATTGTCTCTATGGGACACCTTGTCATATGTTTTGTCAATGTGTCAGTCTAATATAGAATTATTCAAAAAACGTATTGTTTGTCCGTTGTTCGTTCAGCAAATACACAACACATTTTACTTGTTTTTTCTGAATTTTGTTTTGGCTCAAGAACAAGAACGTCTTTAAAGTGAGAACCTAAAACATCTTTTAACCGGCTCTACTAAAGCTTGAATTCGAAGAAGAAATACACGAGAATCTGATTCAGCTCTTGTTTTTGAGAAATCATAGATAGGGGTTGAAATATTATTCTTTACTGATAATCTTACTAAACTAATAACTTTTCAAAATTACATGAAATTTTTTTTAGAAGGTAAATGCTTGTTTATTTAAATCGATCCATGTATTTTTTCCCAGAAAAAATAATTAAGGCGATTCTTTAAACTTAGCAACAAATAGTTTTCTTTCGTTTTAATATCTCTTCATAATTTTCTGGAAACTATGTGGATACTTGGGTGGAACAAATCAGAATCAAATTCGACTCGTAATTTAAATTTCGGATCACAGCCCAAACAGGACATTTTAACGGAAACACTTTTGCTGCTGTCCGGACATAGGTATAACCATATAAATTGGTCAAATGGCAGCAAAAATCCACAAATATTATTGTTGGTTGGTATGCGTAATTGTGTACATTGTTGAATTACAACACTTTCCTAATCGCCCGTTAACCGTTAATCCCTAAACTAATAAAAAATATAGATAGACGCATATTTTTTACGATGCAAACAAGACAAATATTTGCAAGGGCATTTACATCAATTAATCAATTTGGTTATCAATTAGTTATTCAGTCATTAATAGATAATAAGTCTGTTTTCGGTTTTTAGATAACAAGCCAGGCTTCTGCGTTTCCTGGTGGGTTTTTTTTCCAAATTTATGATCAGGATCTTCAGAAAGGAGCTTCTTCTAGTATTTTTTTTTGTCTCATATCTTCTTTATACGTATGTGAATGCTATACTCATACACTGTATCTTCGTATTTCCCATTAAATTGTAGCAGGATAAAATGATTGAAAGAACTCAAATTCGGTGTCCTTCTAGTCAAACAGGATTCTCGTTTTTAAACTTGTTTGACTATGACTACTAATTTCTCCTTTTTGACCTCTCTCATCTCAATAATCGACTCGTGCCGGTTATTTACCAAACATTAAAATTTAAGAGATACAGTATGATTTTACAAAGAACGATTCAAACATATTGAAATTCGTAACACATCCGCCTGGTACAGCACTGTCCGTGGAATAGTGTGTAGGTATCCTCTTCTCTACTTCAAATTGGTTTAACTGTTTGACTATAGTCTCTCATGGATACCGTTAGCTGTTTGAACCTTAGCTTTTCTCACTTTTCTATCTGTGATTTCATTACTTGAATTACTTTACCTGCTTTACCTTTTGGCCAATTGCACCTGGGTAAGTTCTTGTCCCATATTACTACGATGTCTCCTTCTTTGAGTTGTTGTTTTTGCTCATGCCACTTCGTACGTAAAAGAAGTTTTGGTATATTCAGCCACAAACCTACGCTAACATTTATTTGCGAATTGCTCTCTATATAAATAGTTATTTTTTAAAACTTTGGCATTATCATCAAATTGGTTTGTCTCCATTTGACGATCCTATTAAAAAATGGTTCGGAGTAATCTCTCCAGATTCTTCAGCTTCTATGGGTAGGTAAGTAAGTTAATGGTCTGAGTTTACAATGCATTCTGACGGTTACAAGACAACTGTTTAGTAGTTGATCATTTGGATTTCTGGTAGGTAGGTAATGCTACTTGTCCACTGTCGAAGGTGAGAGACGCAATTTTATTTTCAAAATTTTTGAAACTTCTCTCCGATATTTTGTTACCGCACGGTTGTAGATAAAATACTGTATATAATACGTATGGTAATTAGGTTATTACCACTCTTAAAGATTGCAAATCTCACCTCACTAGCTCGGTTTGCAAATTTCTCTCGCGTACGGTAATAACCTAGTTACCACATTTATTATATAATATACTATTACGAGGTTTTCCCAAGCGGCTCCTGCCATGTGTGGTGATAACGGAGTATTAAAGTGAAGCTTGAGTTCGGAACTCAGAAACGACTTGGCTATGAACTGACTATCTACTTTTTGTAACTTTTTAAAATTCATACAACTAAACTACTCAACAATAGGTTCGTTCCAAGCATAAATATCACCAATTTTTGAGAAGCGACAACTTTTTAATAAATTGCCGGCAAAATATGCCGTTTTCACCATTTTTGAAAGCGATTCCTTGTTAACACAAAAAAATATAGAATTTGAGTGTTTTTTTTTTTATACAGGGTGATATAGGAAGTGCGGTAAAAATTCAAAATTTTTGTTGCCATCCCATTTCTGCAATTATTTTTATTAAATTTTTTCTAGACATATTCGAATGGTTTATTATGTTCGTCCCTCGAACCGTTTTTGGAGTTTTTCTTATATCTTTTTTTGTTTGAAAAATGATGCAAATTTAGTGTTATAATGACACCCAGAGCTTCAAACCCATCGTGAACAAGTTTAAGCAGTAACTTAGGATCCGCTAGTTGAAATTTACTTGCTATGATCACAATTAAATCTAACTAACGTAAAAAAGCTTTCTACAAAACATACAGGGTGTGCGAAGATATTTTAAACTTGAAATTCCTAGTTTTCCATAATTTAATAAAGGTAGGTATTTAATTTGTTTATTTTGTAAAACCGATCATACAGTAAGTGGCATCATCTAAAAAGCATATGATTTGGGGATACACTGCACACAAGTTAAAATTCGTTCAAAATGTTAGCAAGTAGAAATAATTATTATTTGAGAACCTATTGATGGCAGCAAATATCAAGAAATTGGGGAAATAATTGTTTCATAGGTTTATAAATTATGACGTAACTTTGTGAAGAAATTGATGACAAAAAAAACCTCGAAATTGTTTTTTATAATTACATTGCAACAATGATATAAAGCCTTCAAAGTAAGTCAAAATTTATCTTCCGTCTTTGACACTTTCTTTTCTGTAGAAAATAACAAAATTATACAAAACTAGAAAATTTAAGTTTAAAGTATCCTCGCACACCCTGTATGTTTTGTATAAAGCTTTTTTACGTCAGTTAGTTTTAATTGTGATCATAGCAAGTGAATTTAAACTAGCGGATCCTAAGTTACTGCTTAAACACTAAATTTGCATTATTTCATAAACAAAAAGAGATATAAGAAAAAATCCAAAAACAGTTCGAGGGATATATGAACATAATAATCATTCGGGTATGCCTAGAAAAAATAAAGAAAAATAATTGTAGAAATTGTGTGGCAACAAAAATTTTGAATTTTTACCGCACTTCCTATACCACCCTGTATAAAAAAACTCTCAAATTCTATATTTTTTTTGTGTGAACCAGGAAGGTTTTATTTGAAATGTGCAATTCAAATTCGTCTGACTAAGTCGCATTTTTTAGCATTGAAATACCGGCAAAAATTGCGACTTAGTCAGACGTATTTGAATTGCACGTTTCAAATAAACCCCCCCACAGATGATTAAGAGCATTGATCACCTGCAATATACCCCATATTTTATTCAAGGAATTGCATTAAAACTAAAACATTAAATAAAACAATACTTTGGCTATATATTCTAAATTCATTGAAGAATGAGGGAAAGTTATTTTAAAAATTTTGAAAAAAAATTTTTTTCGAAATTTTTTCGCACATTTTTTTTTTCGCGTTCAAATAGACTTTCCCTCATTCTTCATTATTTTTTAAATAATTTATCTAACAACAAGTTTTTGATGAAAATCCTTATTACTTCTAAAACCTTCGAAATCTAAAATTGTTGGATTTCGGAAAAAAAAATACATTTTATACAACTTAAAATATTATTTGGCATCACTGCAACCCTTAGGTTGGCGCTGGCTCCTTGTTGGCGCGGCACGCGGTGGTATTCATTCAGGAAGCGATCTATTTTTATTTAGAATCTGTGAGTGCCTTTGTACGGGATATTAGAGAGTTATTGGAACTATTAAATACTGCCTCGCAGTATTAAGGATCTACGTTATTTTATTAGTGCATCAGCACTATTTTTCCAAGAAAATAACAGTTATTGGAAGACTGTAGTAGGTGTTAAGTAAAAACTTATTTTGTATTCATAATTTCGACAGCTGATAGCTACTTTTATGAATTTCAACCTCAAAAAGTGTTTATTTTTGTTTGTGAATTTCTGCTGATACCCAGTTTTTGATGTTGCCTACAGTAAAATGAAAAACTATTGTAAAAAACAAATTCTCTAAGTAAAATTACGTCATCGTCAAAAAGCGAAACGTTAAAGTCGTCAAAAATGTTAGAAATATTGAAATAATGGAAGTTTACTACCTCGCACTAACCGTACACAAATAAAGACAAGCAGTTACCTTATTAAGGGCAGCCTTATTTTCAGATCCAAATGCGCATGTAATTAAATACTGATTGTCCTTATTACACGTCCAATAACTCTCTATTAAATTTATTTTCTTCATAATTCGATATTCGGTATCATTGTTCAGTATAGCAGCATGGGACGGACTAGCAAAAATTAAAAGTTGTGGCAGAAAACGATTACCTATGTACAGAATGCTGTAATTTGGAGTGTTTTGACAGGAAAAACATACTTCGGCCAGATGGAGAAAAGTTAACCATGGAATCGATTTTCGAGAAACGTCGATTGTCAAAAACCGTAACGCGATATCTTCAATGGACAATGGTACCATTGATACAGGGCCATTTTCGATTTTCCCCTATTCTGAAAAATAGCCATAAGTTTTTTATTTGTCAATTTTTTTTTATTTCTGTGAAAACATCTCTTAGATACTATTTTCAGCACAATCCAGTGGCGTACGCAGTTTTTTTCTATTTCGCTCTCATTTTGATATATTGACTACAACCCGATTTTTTTTAATAGGATACAATGTGTTAGAAAGAGACCATCATCATTTTCCTCACAGATATAAAGTCCTTTTCTAACACATTGTTCCTTATGAGAAAAACAGATTTAATTTTTTTTTCTTCTCGAAAAATGTTAGAGATAAACCTATCATCCCTATCGAACTTTATATCATTGAAATCAGCAAAAGCAGAGCTATCCAATGAGCTATTAATGTCTATACAAGGTGTCTTATTAAAAAAAATCGGTCAATATCTCGAAATCGGAGCGAAATAGGAAAAAACTAAGTACGCCACTGGATTGTGCTCAAAAAAGTATCCACAAAATCATTTTACAGAAATAAAAAAAATTGATAAATGAAAAATTTATAGCTATTTTTCAGAATTGAGAAAAATCGAAGATCGCCCTGTATCAAAGCAGATCGGATCAGCGGTTTCCGAATCCATGAACTAACGAACAAACAAACATTGATTTTTAAATTATATTAGATAAGATAATCAGGCCTATGATGTATCATTTTCTGTTATTTTAACAGCAACGTTAAGTTATCTGTCACTGTTTATTCTATACATCAAAATAGAGACAGGTATGCTGTTGAGCTATAACACAGCTGTTAAAATAATAGGAGAGGATACATCATAGGCCTGAATATGTTGCTCTTTATATTTCAGGTGTTATTTTCAAGTCAATCAAAATTTTATTGTTTTCCAAATAAATAAATTAAATTATTATTTTTGACTTTTAGGTATTTAGTTTTCTTTAATGTTTCTAACTATTATTTTTTAATACTTTACTTGTGAATGTGAAGTAAAAACTCTAACAGATATAACAAAAAATAATTAGATATTTATTTGAAAATATTTGTAATTGCTAGTCCTGATCTGAGCGATGTCCTCGTCTAATAGGTAAAAAATATCAAGTAAACCTTCTTCATCTTTTGATAATGCATATAAAAATACACACTGTTGCCAACGCTTACGGACAAAATTGGCGAAATTTATGCTTGGAACGAACCTATTGTTGAGTACCTAGTTTATTTAATAACACAATAAAGAAGATATAAGTAATAGGTTTCCATTGGAAAAAATATTCCGAAAAAATTGGAGAATATGAACGAAAAATAGAGAAACGTGGTACCTCCTACACTTTCTTGTTAAAAATCCGAACAAACTGGGCGCTTTGTCTTCGATGCGGCAGCAAAAATAAATGCAGTCAGTCTCAATGATTTTTTACTAAGGTCCGAATGTTTACCCTTTATTGGTTGGCATTTTGTGGAGCTTTAGGGAACAAAAATATGCATTCTGTGGCGATATACGTGAAATGTTCTTTCAGTTTGCAATTAGACAGGAGGACAGGTGCTGCTAAAGGTTTTTGTTTAGGGGAATGAATAGAGATCATGTTTATGAGATGAAAGTTATGATTTTTGATGTTATTTGTTCAAAATAATCTTTTTTTTTAATTTGCTAAAAATTTTAATTCTAATAATGCAAAGGAAAAATATCCTGTCCTGATATTATGAATATAATGTCAAAGTTTCATAATGTTACGGCAACATTATGTTGATGATTAACATTCTACTACTACTATTAGTACTATTCAACAACAACATACAATTTTGCTTATTTCATACATTAATTTTGAATCTACAGGGTGTCCTTAGATAAACTGACACATTTTACAGGTGAATATCTAGAAAACGAGAAAAGATAACGAGATGCGGTTTGTTCTGAAAAAACAAGGATTTTTTAAAGTTTTTTTTCATGGTATTAACGAATCCTGAAATTTGGTTTTACAGACATTCGATTTTTTGAAATAATAACATATTACCTTATTCTTACCCGGTATATTTTGTCATCGTCAGAAAGTGTGACTTTTCTACTTTACAAAAATGTAAAATATTTTTTAATTATCATGAAATTGAATCGTAAAAATTGCACTTTGTTGAAGAGTGTACCATCAACTGGCCAAAAAAAAAAAATTATAATAATAAAGAACATATCACACTTCTTATGGATTTCGGTCACCGACAGATTTTGTTGAAACTTTAGTATATTATTTTAGAAGTCGTAATAAGCATTTTCTCTCATTGCACCGACCTTGTAGCGATACAGGGTGATACTGAAAAATTAGGTCAAAGTTTTTTTTTATGTATTATCTACTGGTAATAAAATATTGTAATTTACCTTTGGTTGATAAAATAAAAACAATGTTTAGGTACTTCATAGAAAATGATATTTTAATTTCTAGCATGTACAGGCTCCAATTTGAACACTTTCAATAGGAAAAGCTTCATAACCTTTTTATTCATAAAAATAATTGATTTCCGTAAAAACTGTCTGAAAGCAGTTTTTCAAGCAGAATCCAGTCATATTCTCAGTGTCTTTCTAATTGGCCCCGATTTCGAAAGATCGGGTCCGATTTTTTTTAATAGGTCACCCCATATACAGGGTGTCCCACGGTGGATGGCGTATTAGACGTTTATGGAGAACTAAAAAGCGGATCATTTTGAAACTTTGGCAACCGGGATAAACGACCATGATCTACACTTTAAAAATATTTTTGATCATGCGGTGTTGCCGCTTCTACTCTAAACTAGTGGCAACATCACTATTTTAAATGGAACACCCCGTATGTGATTGCATATTTGTATTCTACGTAAAATTCTGAGCAGATTTTATGTGATATACCCTATACCTAAGTTCAACTGTTTTGGAAATATTGACAGTTGAAAATTGACTTTTTGCAACTTTGACAGGCTGTAAAACCTAATTGGTTAATTTTAGAGGAGAACCGATTTCACATTCCTATCTTAGATTTTGATAAACTATCATTTGACACCAACTTTGAACTTAACCGGAGATTAAATTTAACTGAAATTTTTAATCATGGATTTAATTCAAAGTTGGTGTCAAATGATAGTTTATAAAAATCTAAGATAGGAATGTAAAATCGGTTCTCCTCTAAAATTAACCGTTCAGGTTTTACAGCCTGTCAAAGTTGCAAAAAGTCAATTTTCAACTGTCAATATTTCCAAAACAGTTGAACTTAGGTATAGGGTATATCACATAAAATCTGCTCAGAATTTTACGTAGAATCCAAATATGCAATCACATACGGGGTATTCCATTTAAAATAGTGATGTTGCCACTAGTTTAGAATAGAAGCGGCAACACCGCATGGTCAAAAATATTTTTAAAGTGTAGATCATGGTCGTTTATCCCGGTTGCCAAATTTTCAAAATGATCCGCTTTTTAGTTCTCCATAAACGTCTAATACGCCATCCACCGTGGGACACCCTGTATAAGTTACTTATTGGATACCTCTGCTTTTGCTGATTCAAATGATATTGTATCAAATCTTCAAAGACTTCTGGAGCAGATATAAATTCGGATCACAATCCGCTTGTAGCGAACATCCAGTCGACACTAAAAAGAAAACTAACAGCTCGAGACTGGATCTGACAATACTAAACAACTTAACAACTCTGGCCAAAGTTGGAAACGAATTATATAATAAACTAAACGATATAAATAGGGCAGAGGATCAAGATGTGGAGACTGTGTGTACCTATATCAGGGAAGCCTTTGTTAGCATCAGCTCGGAATTTCCATTAACACTAGGGTCAGGAAAACCGAAAAAAGCTTGGATGACTGATGAAATCCTCGACTTGATGGAAGAAAAACGCCTACAGAAAGACCCAGCCAGCATATCTTCAGTTGAATCGTAAAATAAGAAACAAAGTCGGGGTAGCTAAAGAAAATTGGCTAAACGAACGGTGTGAGGAAGTCGAAGACCTCGAGGCAAAATATGACAGTTTTAATGTGCTTAAAAAAAATTAAAGGAGCTGCTGGTGTATACAAACTTCGACAGACTGGCATTCTGTTGGACAGTCAAGGTAATATAATTTTTGATGTCAACGACAAAGTAAAACAATGGTGCAGCTACATCAAAATCCTGTTTCAGGAATAGGACATTTCTGGAGAGTATTCACGAGAAGGACTAGATATAAGTACTAAGGAAGAAGTCCAACACCATTCAGTTATACGAAAGCGGGAAAGGAGCAGGTCCAGACGGTGTCTACTCAGAACTTATTAAAATCCTAACAAATGAAGAGTCACTATATGCAATGGTGAAGTTTTTCAATATGGTTTACCGATCGGGCATCATTCCCTCTGACTGACTTATTTCAACATTTGTGACGCTTTCATAGAAAAGCTATGCAAAAATATGTAGCGATTATCGGTTTGTTAGCTTGATGAGCCACTTTCTCAAGATTTTTCTAAAGCTCATTCATAAAAAAATATACGCAAAGTGCGAATCCTCCACGAATCCCAATTTAGTTTTCGTAACAGTTTTGGCACAAGAGCTGAATCAAACATCTAGAGATGAAAATTCTCAAGGATGTATGCCTAGATGATAGAGAACTCAAGATAATTGCAAATATCTACTGGAATCAGACTGCACAAATCAAGGTAGACCAACAAATGTCTGACGAAGTACGGATAAAAAGAGGTGTCCGGCAGGGTTGCATCTTTTTCAACATTACTTTTTAATATTTATTCGAATAAAATATTTGAAAAAGCATAAGAAGACTGTACTGATGGAATTGAATTTCTATCAACAGCGTGAACATTAACAATATCCGGTATGCCGACAATACGGTTTTAGTCGCTGATTCTCTGGAAGGTCTTCAATTATTACTTGATCACTTGACTACTGAATTTGGATTAAAATTAAACGCCAAAAGAACTAAATGGATGGTGATCAGGAAGAACCAGGTTGGAGGAGCTATTCTTAAGGTATAGAACCAACAGATCAATTGGATCCAATCATACAGATAATATGCAGGAGATTCGTGCAAGGATTGAACAAGCCAGAGCATCATTTGCAAAAATGAAGTCCGTGTTGTGTAGTCAGGTCTATCCGCTCTTCGTTCGCACTTGAGTACTACGTTGATACGTCTTCAGTATTCTTTATTATGGGACTGAGGCGTGGACTCTAACAGACGCCATGTGTGAAAAGCTAGAGGCTCCTGAAAGGTGGACATATAGACGAATGTTAAAAATCTCTTAGACGGACAAAGTGCGCAATGAAGATGTGCTAACGAGAATAGAGACTTTTTGCACCTCTTATTTTGCCATTCCGCTGTGGTTATCGTTATACTGAGTGTGCGCAGTAGCAACAAAATGTTCGTTGTACTTATTAACCGCAACGAACGGCGTTATTTAAGGAGGAATAACCTTGTGCTTATAGCTATACCTATGATTATGGTAAAACTATGTGCATGCCACATTGAAGAAAATTGAATAGATGTCATCCCGTTTTAATAAATAATTAATTAAAATAATCTGAAATTCTGAAAGAATAAGTGTGGATTATCATTTTGATGTTATGAAATTGGTTTACATCCGAAGGCGCAGGCGCAGTTCATGGCCCAGAGGCAAAATGAAATAACGGAAATATGTAAACGTTTGGCGTTGCAAAATCTCTAATTTTGAAGGTTGTGGTAATCGTTATTGTCGATAAAGGTAACCATAACTGATCCAAAAACTGCTGTTATATTAAGGGGTGCAAAAAGTCTCTATTGTCACAGAGCTTGAAGTTATGTTTACGCTTAAAAAGCGAAAGTGAGGGTACTTCGGATACATACTCAGGAATGGCAAATACCTACTTCTCAAGCTCATAGTCGAGGGAAAAATCGAAGGCAGGAGAGGCCCTATACGTCGAAAAATATCTTAGCTAAAGAATTTGCGTCACTGGTATGGCGAAACCACGACAAGTCTATCACCAGTCGACAAAGTACAGATAACGGCGATAGCGCTGATGATTGCCAACGTTCCTAGAGGACAAGGCACTTGAAGAAGAACAAGAATGATATAAAGTTCGATAGATTAATCTCTAACAGTTTTCGAGAAAAAAAAATTATATACATTATGTTTTTGTCATAAGAAATAATGTGTTGGAAAATGACCTTTCTCATTTTCCTCACCAGATATATTATAAAGTCCTTTTCTAAAACGAAGGTTCTTATGAACAAAAACGGATTTTGATTTTTTTCCCAAAAAATCTTAAAGATAAACCTATCGAACTTTATATCATTGAAATCAGTAAAAGCAGGGCAGCAGGGCTAGCCAATGAGTTATTAGAATACCTATAGGGTTTCCTATTTAGAAAAATCGAACTTTGGTCAATATCTCGGAATACTGACAGAATACCAAAAAACTGAGAATGAGAATGTCATATCGGATTCTGCTTGAAAAAGTGCTTTTAGAAAGTTTTTACGGAAATCAATTATTTTCATAAATAAAAAGTTGTGAAGCTTTTCCTATTAAAAGTGTCCAAATTGGAACACCCTGTACACACTAGAGATTAAAATAATATCACTTTTGGAATATATATTGTTTTATGTCCGATTGAGTGCTACTTTATTTTATAAAGTGCTACTTTATTTTACTAGTAAAATAAAGTGCTACTCAGAGATAAATACTATATAAACTGTCGAGAATGGAATCTCAATGTAAATTTTGTTGTCAACAAAATTGAGCCAAGCCAGCGCCATCTACCATATCGGAAAATCACTATTTACTGGTTTTGCATCGATGCTACAGACACCTACTTTACAAAGGACTTTTTATGATAGATGGCGCCCTGTTCGCATTACTATTGGTCTGTTCAAATTCGTTTATTCTGGACTTTGGGGCATTAATGTTTGCTTAAATTAATTGATAATTTGTTAATTAGATCAAAAGACAGTTTCTTTATCGATGGTTAAGAGTATCCTTAACATATGTATTTATTCAAAGTTCTGATTGATGTTTAATCGAACCTGTCATTTATCTAATCAACAAAGATAAAAATAGATCTTCCAATCTATAAAGTTTGAAGTTCTTCTTGAAGCACACAAAACAACTTTGAAATCACTTAAGTACACTTGACAACACAAAGAAAGATGAAATGCAAGACCGGCGAACAAAAAACATGAATTATTAGTTATGATCAAATGAATATTTTGGCATATTGTCATATGTTGAAATGTCAGTTATCGACATCGGACGTGTTTTTGATGTGCCTCTGGTATTTTCCAATTTTGACAATTCTGTGGTTGTCAGCGACATCTAGAAAAACGGAAAAGAGTTATTATGTGGTTTATAACTGGCAATGAGAGATCGCAGGGCCTGGTGCTACTTTATTGCCTACCTGGACTACCTGATAAGGTGAAACAGGTCCTGACAACCTGCCAAAGTGAAACAGGTATACCTACGCGAATTTTACTTTTTTCATTCAATTTTTTTAATTTTTAACAAAAACCAGTCAGAATCGTACATAAAATTATGTATATAACGCTTACATAAACAGGCTTTATTGACTCATTATTTAATAGCCTCGCTCGCAAGCTCGCTCGGCCATAAAATAATTCGTACAATAAAGCCTTACTTTATGTACTTGTTATATAAATAGCTATTATTTTTGAAAAAATGCCTGATTTTATTAACCAAAGTTAAATTACCTACAATATTTTACAGTACCTACCTAGATAATAAAAAAAAAATCTTTAACCTAATTTTTTAGTATCACCCTGTATCGCTACAAGGTCGGTGCAATGAGAGAAAATGCTTATTTCGACTTCTAAAATAATATACTAAAGTTTCAACAAAATCTGTCGGTGACCGAAATCCATAAGAAGTGTGAGATGTTCTTTGTGATTTATATGCACTTATTTGTATTTATTACTTGTATTATTAGTTAACTATGCGCTAATTAGTTAATAAAAGCATTGAACACAAATTAATTCTCAATTTTTTCTTGTTTTGTCGATGGTATTCTCTTCGACAAAGTGCAATTTTCACGATGCAAGTTCAAGATAATTGATAAAAAATATACATTTTTGTAAAGTAGAAAAATCGGGCTTTCTGACGATGATAAAATATACAGAGTGTTTCATCAAAAATAAGGCAGTCATTTTATTTCAAAAAATCGCATGTCTGTAGAACCAAATTTCAGCAAATTTTAGGATTCGGCAATAATGTGAAAAAAAACTTTAAAAAATCCTTATTCTTCCAGAACAAACCGCATCACCTTATCTTTTCCCGTTTTCGAAATATTTACCTACAAAATGTGTCAGTTTATCTAAGGACACCCTGTATAAAAGGTAAGCCTCAGCATTGACTCCATTTGCGAAATTGCTATATCATTTTCGTCTGGTGGAATAAGACAAAGAGAGATAAAATGCATTTTTCTCATTGAAAATATTACGTATCTACTCTAAAGGCATTGTTTGTTTTACTTTCTGAAACTGATTACGAAATGAAATATTTTTTCTTTTTTTAAATTAAAACAGAAATATAAAACATTGCTGCTCCATTTTTTTTTTCAATTCACGTGAATTGGAACTTTTTCATAGCATTTACTTGTTAAATTTTACTTTTGACTCCTTATTTTTGTACTTATTTTGATGAAAATAATTATTAGCAACGTAGGTACCTTTGCTAGATATAGAGCAAATTGAAAAAAAAAAAAAAAAAATCCACAGATATTTCAAAAGGAAAATAAATTTATCCATAATACATAAATTCCCACGAGCAGAAATTCATTATAATCATCAACGGGCGTCGGTGCACCTACTCCATGTGCGTCGCGACGCTTATAAAACCGAACTCGCCATGGCGTCTGCCTCTATTCAAATTGTCCTTTACCTGTTGAACAGTTCAACTTACCACCACGAGACTTCCGAGTCCCACTCTTCGAGTGTCCAGAAAGTTTTAGTGTTTTGCTGCTTTGGAGGTTTTTTTTTTTCTTTCTGTGAAGAACTTCGAGCAACAACGAGGTAAGTTTTATTATGTTTTTCCGTCTCAAATTTTTCATTTTGTGGACAAAATCTACTCATCTACTCATCTAAAACTCAGTACGTTTTCTTTTAAATTTTTTTCACATAAAATAATAATAATGCTTTAGATAGGAATATGAAAAAATTTAAAAGAAAAATATGACCAAATTTGTATGTTCCTAGGTATATCAGGGACTAGGAACATTTTAAAAGTTTTCAAGTCAAACTTTCATTTTTGGAAAGATAAATTCAATAAATATATTTAATTTTTCTCAAAATTCAATTACCTTTCTTTTCTTCTTACAACATCTCGTGTGGCATGACTAACTTTTTAAATCCACAAATTTTAATTTTACCATTGTTTTAGAAAAATAGTTTGATATTTTTTAATGTTTAGAACAAGTTACCAATTAATTATCATTTTTAATTTATATTTTTATTGGAAAATTATTTTTATATGCCTTATTTATATTTAATTGCATTCTATGTGTGAAACTTATTCGTTAGTGAGTGTTTTGAAAGAGTTGTTGTTGAAAAATATTAATATATTATATTGGCCCAAGAAAAGTTTCCTGATTTTAAATCAACTTTTTGATGTAGGACTCAACTATGCCTATTATCTTGCCAATTTGATTTTCAAAATCAAAAGTTATAGAAACTCTTGATGAAAGTTGTATATAAGTAACTTTTGCGGATATATGTTTCGTTTCTGGGTTTGGAAACTTTATTTAGGATTATTTTTATTCAGTTAGTGTACAATAGTGTACGGTTCTCATCTTCTATTTCTAGAATCTCAGTTTTTTTCCATCATGTTTGGTTTTTCATCAATTTAATTTGTCAAAACTTTGGCATAAAGAAAAAATGCCAAAGTCTTGACTTAGTGATCTTGTCATTTTCAGCCATATAGCTATTATAGGCAAAATAGTAATTTCTAGTTTAGCTGTCTAAACGTTTAGTTTTTGGTGTAGCTTGATCTACAATTTGGGTGATAATATCTTCTAAGATTTCTACGTTTCCAGACCCAAACCCAGCATTTGTAATACCCATTTAGAATAACCTCATCCTTATTTATCAATCACGAATCAGATGAAACAAAAAATTACCAACAAAAACGAACGTCGATTGCTAATACGTCAATTTCATCTACAAATAGGAAATTCCTAACCTAATTTTATTTGTGTGTCAAGAAGCGACATACGTTTTGTCACTAAAACGACAGGTACTTAAAAATAGGTATTAAAAATACTATAGTTGGTCATACCTTCTAATTGTTTTACTTCTGCGTCAAATTTTCTAGTTTTCCCGAAATATAGTATACCGGGTGCCCACGAGATTACTTCCCGGCTGCCATTTTTTTATTTGTTTATCGATATCAACGAAATTTGGAAAGCTTGTTACATAGAATAAGGTTTAAGTGAGGATACAGAATGGTAATTCCCATGTTAAAAAAAAAGTTTATATATGTGGAGCCTCTATAGGCTTAGGTCAAAGTAAAATGATTTTGGCGGGATATTTGAATTTGAAACTTTGTTTATGGATGACCTTTTTAGGCCTTGATTAGATTTAACATTAGTTATTATATCGGGTCTTCAAAAAAAAAACCAATCGAAGTTTGCTTTGAATACGAAAACGTACGTCGCATTACTGTTTCTTTATTCGTCAGGATTTTTAACAGGATATTTTGACATTAAATTTCCTTGACAAAATTAAAGACAAATATTGCTAAGACATACGTTTAAAAAACCATAGCAATCTTTGATTGGTTTTTTTTTTTGAAGACCCGATATTTTATCCCTCATTATTAGAAATAAATATAATATGTAATAACCAAGACTGATCTAGTCAACGCCAAAAACGTTTTTTGGATAAGATAGAAAAATAAAACTCGTGTCTGTCAATCGTTGGACTTATAATATTTTTATTCAGGTACCATCGTCACGAAAAGTAACTGGGACACAAATAATGCATAATAATCTCCTGGACTAATTCTACTGTCATTTATTTCAATGCATTCAATGCATAGTTTGACAAGTATTTGACAATACAATTCATCTAATGGGACAAGAGCTAATGTGATGCTGTCCCAGTTACTTTTGGTGACGATGGTACATATATAAAATGATAATTAAACTTTTTCTGTTTGTCTTCACATCAATTTCATCACCAATGGGATTGACGCCATGATAAAGATAAAACTTACCTGAACTAAAACTGGGTAGAAGTAAAAACACTACAACTAATGAAAATGTTTCATAAAAAGTTTGACAAACTAAAAATTGTTTGACAACCGACCGACCAGTATGACAGCTGATAGCGTCAATATCCAAAGGCGTTCACTAAAATCGATTACCAGCGGCCAGGATCGTTCAATACAAGTTGGCGTACCGCTTGTTATTTTAACGAAACGTCATTTTTGTGCATCCACGACAAGTTTTCCTGACTTCCGGTTTCGCGCTGTCATTCGTTATGTCATTCGTCGTCACGTTTCGTTATGGTTAGGTCGTTATGTTTTTTATGAAAATTAATGAAAAGTGTGAAAATATAAATAATCTAAATTTATTTATTTAATCCGGCCATACTACACTTCATTAAATTCTAAATTATTATCAAATAGGTGACTTAAGCTATATCTACACCAAAGAAACACAGAGACACTTTTGTTGCTAGTTGCCGCAACCTGTTTATGGAAACAGACAGTGGCGTACACAGACATCGGTCTTAGGGGGGATAAAAAATAATGAGGGCAACCAGAAGCCAATTTCCAATGAATTGTCGGATTAAGGTTTTTATAAAACAAAATCTAGTCGCCTAGATCTTTTTGCCAGTTCATCTATGATTTTATCTTCACTTGCACATAGTTCTCTATGGATTGACATCATTGCCAATTCATTAAGCCTGTTTTGACAAACAATTAGTTGCGAAGATAGGTTTTTATTCTTTTAGCCATGTGCAGGTGAAAAAAAGATTAATAAGGACAGTGACAATTAACCAATCGAAAAAAAGTTACTGTCTCTAGTAAAATCTTTTATAATTTATCTTTATTGTAACTTTCAACAACTAAGGGCGGGTATTATAAAACTACGTTGAGAGTTAACTTAAAGTTAACTTTGGAATTACATGTAATTCAAAAAGTTAACTTCAAGTTAACTGTCAAAGCAGTTTTATAATACCCGCCCTAATATAATCATTATTTCTAGTTTATTGCACCCTTTTCTAAATTATGCCCAGTTTTTAAATAAAATTTACAGTCCTCCTAGAACAGTTAAAAACATTTGGTCTTTCGAGCCGGATCCAGTTTCACCAGCAAAAAAATGATAGGTAACAAGAAAACGTGTATTGTACTGTTGTGCAATAATTTTTGTGAAACTGTTTTGTATGTTGGCAACACTGCCCTATTTTCTATTTTTGTGAGGTTGGCACCTCTTCTGTCATGTCACCGGGGCTGTCAGCCAGGATTGACATAGAGGCCAGCTTGAGCTAATTTATATTAATTAATGGTCATAAAAACAAGTCATAATTGGAGGGTTGAAAAGGGGAACCAAAACAAGGTACTTTTCAGGTCTCCCTGAATCCGGCCGTGGCTACCCTAACCTCAAAATCTTGAATGGCATTATGGGTCATGTGATACCTTGTTTTAAAGGTCTTTTAATTCTGTTAATGGATCTGCAAAAAAAATTATCCAGATTTGAATGTGACTCTCATTTTGATGAAAATCTCATTTGATTGGCTGGAACAGGTAAATGTGGTTTAAAATCGATTTTATACAAATTGAATAACAGCATGAATATTTTTGAAGAAATCATCAAGATTTTATTTTTTTGAACCCTTTTCCCCTCACTGTACCTGACAGTGTTCACCTCCTCAAGAGAGCAAAGTTGTTAACTCGAAGCATGCGCCATTTTGTGACAATTTAAATTTGTATCTAGATAATTTTTTTTTGCAGATTCGTTTAGAGAATTCATCATATTAGTTAGGTTAGAATCGCAAATTGGCGCGGGTTCCTAGTTCAAAAATTAATACATTGATGTCTTATGGGGACTTAATTTTGAAAGCGTCTGTAGACGTGATAGAACGTTTGTTAGGGAAGTGAGTTGTATAAATAGTTTTTTTAATGTGTTAATTAACTGAGAGAGTGTTTGAAAGTTGAATAAATATTGTTAAAATAAAAATATTACCAATTTAAGAAGCCGATGTTTGTATAAAATACGTATGTCGTTGCTTGATCTATAAGTATATATATGGGTACTTACCTATAATTATTATAATAAAATAAAAGTGTACCTACATATTTGGTTAGTAGATGCTTACTTCAATAATCCAAAAAAATGGAAAAACAAATGACTGAACTAGTGATAAATAAATAAATAAACAATTCACCAACAATCATAACACAACACACAACCTCACTTTCTTACAGCTGGTTTTAGACCCGATGTACGTCCACCGAAAACAGACACTTTCAATTAAAGTCATTTGTATTTTTAATTCATAGGTCTAAAAAAACAATTAGCGAATAAATTATAGAGAAATATGTTCAAAGTTTGACGTATAATAGGTTCAAATACTAAGAAATGCCCAGAACCCAAGATATTCCCGTCTGAAAATCACTCTTTTGAATCCCCCATAAGAAATACATTGCTGTCAAATTTGTTGAAATGTGTTTAGGAACCCATTTCAAATTTCGCGCCTCATTTTTCCTAACCTAACTGATATGGTGAATTAAAAAACCAAGGTATCACATTTAAGATTTTGAGGTTGGGGAAGCTACGGCCGGAGGGGTGATTCAGGGAGACCTGAAAAGTACCTTGTTTTGGAAGAATTTGCTATAATAATTGCCTCCAAGCGCGATAATCCCAAAAGGCTTATCACCTTTCGATTCATATGGGAATAATGTACAGTGAGTTGTATAATCCTCGGAATTATCTATTGAATTGCTTTTTGGATAAGGTATCTTTTATTTTTTAATTATCACTTTGACTGATGCTGGTATGGGCATCTGGGGGGAGGGAGAACGGCCTTCAAGGATGCTCAGTCAAATAAAATCATTTACAAACAGAGCTGGGCAGTAGCTAGCTACCAAGTAGTTAAGCTACTAGCTTAGCTACTTTTTTGGTAGCTAATAACTTATTCAAGCTACTTTGAAAAAAAAGTAGCTTGTAGCTGTAGCTTTTGGTAATGTGTTTCAAGTATTCATAAGCTACTGTGAAAAGTAGCTAGCTACTAAAACAAGCTACTTAAGCTACTTTTGGTAGATAGTTAATAGTTATTTAGGTATTAATGGCGGAAAGTGTCATTTACCGCCCGAGGGTGTAGTTAACGATACTCAACGCCCAAAATACTTATTACGTTTTATGCGCAGCGGACTCTTCTAGTTCAAAAATAAAATAACCATACCTATAATATAATGGCATCCATTCGACATTGGTCGCGTTCACCAGTACTCAACATGTTGAGTGATTAGTAAACGGCTTTGTTCCAACAAGTGGAATACACAAGGTAGAACAGTTTTGATTGGTCTAGAGCTGATTTTCATCTGTTTTCAACAAAGCCGTTAACTAATCACTCAACATGTTGAGTGCTGGTGAACGTAACCATTGTTTTCAAAAATAAACAGTTTTCCCCTTATAAAGGCTCGTTTCCACCAACCTATCGCCTGCGTTTGAATTTACCGCTCGATAAAAGTAACTTTATACTTTAATTGCTTAAGTTAATATGTTATTTTCGTATGATGATATTATAAAATTAAATTAGGTAAGGCATGTACATTGATAAAAGTAGCTTAAATAGTAGCTTTCACTAATTCAAAATGAAGTTAAGTTACTAATAGCTTACCTACTTTTTCAAAGAGTTAGTTGAGCTACTGAGTAACTTAGCTACTTACAATATAAAGTAGCTTGTAGCTTGTAGGTAGTTACTTCTTCCAAGTAGCTTGCCCAGCTCTGTTTACAAACAAATTCCCTGGCCTTAGATCAAACCATTGAGGTAGAATAATAAGGAGACGATGTCATAATTTGAATAGTGCAATAGATAAGGGCATCAGTAGGCGTGGCTAAGTGTAGGAACAATATGGCTACTTAAACAGAGCCGAACTAAATGGATTCTTTATAATTTTTATCTAAAAACGTGAAAAAATCGAATTTACACCAAGAAAGAAAAAGTGGCTTCAAAAATTTTTCGCATTAAAAGTATTTTCGGATAGAAAATGCGGCCCTGATGGAATTCTGACGCGTTGCTATGATAAGAGTCTGTGATAAAAGCAATGAACTATAAACTACACGTACCTGGAATGGCCCGGCAATGAAATAGAGAGAAAAAGGGATCCCCCACTATATAGCTTTTTTTGGACGCACTAAGAGAGATGCCATACAAATGCCATATACGACAATGGTCGGTGCCATTCCAGATACCTACGTGTAGTTTATAGTTCATTGGATAAAAGTGACAGAATTCCAGAAGTATAGTAACAATATGGCGGAAGTGAATACCCTTTTTCCTCCTTATGTCGCCTTCTTATTATTCTACCTCAATGGATCAAACCTTATGAAAGGAAATGTTTCTCCATCATCTTCCGCCAAATATCAAGATTGGGTTACTTGCTCTAAAGGACAGTTTGGACATCCTGAGAACTCGCAAAAATCTTTGACAATATTTTTGAATCTTTTGATCAGGCCGGTCGTCCTTTAGATTCGTTTCCGTCCGAATTACATTCGTCAGAAATCGGACGAATAATTCCATTTCAGTGGCATCGAATGACGATCGTTCATTGTACCCGCGAAATTATTCGTGCGAATTTGGACGAAAACATACAATTGCGAAAAATGGGATTTCTCGCAGAAGTTCTGACGATTTGTGTGTGTTGACTGGGTTACTGACAAGATAGACATACTATGGATATCGAAAAATTGATTAATTTGATATGAAAAAAAAAAAAAACCTTTGTGGGATATGACCGTCAAATCATATCACATGAGAGACATGCAGAGAAAATTCATCCTTCTTTGAATCATCATATAAACGATGAAATTCTCCGAATTATTTTTGTTCAGTTTCGTCTACGCGCCCTGTATGTAGTTGTAGGTTAAATTGGGTATTTAGGATGTCAAATCCTATTTGGGAATGGAAATTGATTCGATTTTTTCTCTTAATTTTTGTTTTCTTTTATTCTAATTGAATTGCGCGTGCTATATGCCATATATGCCTAGGAATTGATATGACTTTGCTAAATTTGGCTTTTGAAAATGCGCGCGTTAAATACTGAAATAGGATAACTGCAAAGTCCTTACACTTTACACTAACGAGTAAAATCAGTCGCCAAAAACACTTCGACCGATTCGTGTGATTCGATAGAATAGACCCACGGTTTTTCGCTTGCCATAACCGGTTTCGTTTGTAGGTACTCTTTCGCATTGGACTTAAACTTCCTGCAAGAGTTGGCCTGCTGACTGGAGTTCGGAAGTAAAGCCAGGTAAGGTGAAAAAATATTTTTTTTCTGCGATTGACAAGAAATGTCACCATTTTTGACCGGTTGACAGATCGCAAAACTCAAAATTCTGGTATTTTAATTATGTTTCAATAGTTGCTAAGATATCAATGAATAACAATACGAGAATCACTTTTCCGGCCTAGGCCGGGAAAGTGATTCTCGTATTGCTGAATAATTGGAACAAAAAGACAAACATTCAACAGATATTTAACCGATCGCAGAAAAAATAGTATGTATATTTCGGTGAAAAAGCACATTCTCGGCATTCGGTGTTTGCCGGCCTCGGCTAAGCCTCGCCCGTCAACTTACACCGTCGGCCGAGAATGTGTCATTTTTCCACCTAAATACACAATATACTATTTCAGTTTCGATATATTTCAATTTAAAATCTTTCATCGATTATCATTCTATCAGCAACCTGTGGATTTTCCCGTTTTAGTTTCGCACAATTTTCGTTTTCGTAATAGTTATTTGTGCAACCAGTTGGGAAAAGCACTATTTTTCGTAACGAGCAGATTTCTGCGAAACGAGCGAAGCGAGTTCCGCAAAAGAAAGCGAGTTACGAAAAATAGTGTTTCCCAACGTGTTTCACACAATTTTTTTCCTAATTTTGTATATTATGATCTGATTCATTCAAAGTCGAGTCAAAAACATAAATAATGTCCCTTCTATAATTATTTCTAAATGGTCAAGTAAGTTCAGAGATGTTTCCTATTCCATTGCTATGGAAGGCAGTATTGTTTATTGCACTGTCAAGTTGGGCGACTTAAACCGGTCATTACTTTCGGCGATCATCGACTATACCTACTCTGTAGATTCTGTGGATGATTTGCTGAGAATTAAATAGCATGGGAGTGGAAGTCCAATAAAGCCGCTAAGGACTATGTGGAAAATTCCGTAACTATAATAAACAGAAAATTGTCACCAACATCCTTGGAGAGACTTCCATGGAAAAAACATTCAATTTATTCATTTGATTAATGTTACACAGAAAACTATGTTGTCAATATCATATCAATAATTGTTCAAATTGTGTTAAGTATTAATAGTCATAATTAGCTTTTTTCCCATACATTGTCATAATATGTATATAACTAATTTTAATAAAATTAAATCTCCATAATATGTACGTACATACATAAAGAACAAAATACTTCAAGTAGTTCAGCCTCAAAAGTATCACAGATTTTGTTCCTGTATTTTTTGCAACTAATGGTGAAATATACTTTTCCTACGAGCGTGCGCAAAGTAGTACTTTTCCGCACGCATTTCCGGGCTCAAAGTTACACTTTTCCGCACTCAGTGCGGATACAGGCCTTATCTGCACTGAGTTCCGAAAAGTAATTATAATTGTCAAGCAACAATAAGTGCACCTGTCGACTATGACACATGATGACAAATTTTTCCTCTGTTTCTATATCAGCCAACATCTATACAAACACCAAATATAAATTAACTTTGACACATTTTCAGATTTGTTCTCTGTTCATATGCAAAAATCTACAAACTTTCTCATCAAATTTAAACGCTTTAAGATGAACAGCTAACTCTGACGAGGATTTTCTGTTTTTTTTTTTTTGTTATGTAATTTTTTGATAAATGCATAGGTTCTCTTCAAGTTAATTAAAAATAATTAAACAAATTATCGTTTTTTTTTTTTTAATTTTTATTATTACCTACCTGATATGAAGCTCGTACGAAAAATTTTGTTCCTAACACGTGCGCAAAGTGTCTTTTTCGCACGCAAACACGTATAACTGTGTTTGCGTACGGAAAAGTAACACACTTTGCGCACTTGTTAGGAAAATAACTATTTCCTACAGCCGTGCGGAAAAATCGATGAGTTTTCCCGCACGGTGCGGTAAAACTTTTTTTTTTGACATATCAGTGCGGAAAAAGTTTTTTTCTAATTTTGACATTTAAAGTGACACTTTTCAAAACTCGTTGACGTTATCAAATGCCTTACGAAAACGCCAGTTACGAAAAGTAAATTCCGCACGGCTGTCAGTGCGGAAAAAATTTTACCGCACTGATATGTCAAAAAAAAAAAATTACATTTTTTCGCCTGTAGGAAAAATATTGTACCTAACACTTGCGCAAAATATTTTTCCGCACTCGGCTGCATCACCGAACTCCGCTACGCGTCGTTCGGTTAACGGCATGCGGCAGCCGCGTGCGGAAAAATTCATTTTCCGCACTTGTAAGGTAAATAGCTATTTCATCACCAGTTGCGAAAAGTTTTACTTTTCGTAACTGGTGATGAAAAGTAAGGCATTTGATAACTTCAACGAGTTTTGAAAAGTGTCACTTTAAATGTCAAAATTAGAAAAAATATCATTAGCCCAGCACTTTTCTCTTTTTAACAATGGCCGTCTAACAAGATGCTTATATTTTCCAAAAGATAGTCCTTCATATTATTCCACTACGTAAAGACTGTGCGAAGTCTGCAATACCAAGACTTGTTTAGTGGACGATATCCCGTATGCAAAATCTGACGAAATTATTCGTCCTATTTATGACGGTTGCAATTCGGACGAAAACACATCCAAAGGACGACCGTCCTTTGATCAGCAATCACCCATGTCTGCAAATGGAATTACTACTAAATCATCGGGATTCAATGAAAAATTTGTCAATCTAGCAAAGGAAGTAGCTGAGTTGAAGAAACTCGAGCAGTCTATATTTGTTTATATCATGGTAATTATAGGAAGAAGGCGAAGAAGTGTGTTCAATTACCAGATGCAGTGGCGTAACTACAGGGGGGCCTGGGGGGGCCGCCCCCCCCCCAGACGTCGCTAGGCCTAGGTACCTATTTTATGAAAGCTACGTTACGTATTATAATTTTATGATATTACCTACCCTATCCCAATCGACCCTATCCGATCCACCAACGAACGGACTGTGTGCAATTGTGCAACCCAAAGGTCAGTGCAAATTGCAATGTGCAGAAGTGATACAGTATACCAAAGCCATCAAATTAGCATTAGGTAACAGATTAGTTTGGGAGTTTTTTATGATATAAGTGCTAAAAGTGACATTTTATTTTGTGAAAAGGGAAGTTTGGGACACGACGCTGAAGGCGGAGTGTTCCATCCCTTTGAACAAAATAAAATCACTTTTAGCACGAATATTATACACTATTTTTACTACAAACGCATTAAAAGTGATTTAGCACTAGTGCTAAAAGTAATCACTTTTAACACCACTGTCATAAAATGGCATTTTAGACACTGACAGCATCCGTTAAAAATGACACTTTTAGTGACGTTTGTAGAAAAAATATTTTTCCTGTGAATCCGCGAATCAGTGTTGCTGATATAATACTTTACAGTAGCTGATAAGTTGGATTAGCTAGGTAAGTGATTTAAGCCCGCTTTAGTCAGCTAATCGCCTATAATTGTACTGTTCTACTTTTTTAAAGATTCCAATAAGTCGCAATAACAAGTCCTAGGCCACTGGCCCCAACTACAAGGGGGCATTTATTGCAGGTGCTCCCATGAGCAACCTCTCATGGGTGCTCGGAGCTCTCGTAGAGAATGCGAAAGTACAATCGTATTTAATGGTCATTCTGTTCTGTGTGGTAGTATCAGTATCATGTATGTAATTTAAATTAACACAACTTTGTATAAGAATTATACAAGTCGTATTAGTCTTAGATTAGGGAGGTATTAGTATTCTGTCCTTTCGTTATTTGTGGTCAGTTCTATGCTCTATTACTTTATATTGCTAATGTTGCTATTCTCCATTTTTATTCTTTGATAATAATCGGGACATAAGGCATTTAGGACATAAAAGGACCAGGCATAATTATTTTGATAATGAGTGATATTCGCACGCTCGTAGAAAAAAAAAATATAAAAATATACAGTGTGATTTTTTATGTGTGCAACATATGGGGATTTTTTTTAGTAATAGCACAACCCAAATACAAACAAGGCCAAAAGTTGGTGCATGTCTCATAATCATATTAGGTGCACTTAGAATGGTTGCAAGTCAAACAGCATACAGGGTGGCTCAAAAAGTACCCTTATTTTAGAAAATTCAGCAAAATGTTATAGAGAAAAGTTGTTTGGAATTAAAAGTTATGCCTAAATACCAAAATATAGCCTCCTAAGATTTTTTTTATTTTCTTTCGAAAAAAATCTATAATTTCTATATTTTTTTAATTTTTTATTTCCGCCCTTAAGACTTTCAAAAATTAATTAAAATCAAATCAATTTTACATAACTTTGTTCAAATTCAAGCATATTTGTAAAATTAACTTAGAATTTTAGTTTTTTATGGAATCACAAAATTCATGTTTGTTGCAATGATATTCAACACAACTTTAAAATGTCGCAATTTTTTTTTTTTAACAAGTTAAAACATTACTAATCATAATAGCCATATTGAAAAAACTCTCCTTAAAGTGCAAAAGTTTAATTTCATTTAAGTAAATATTAGTAGAATTTTCATATTTTTTGAGCCACCCTGTATGCTGTTTGACTTGCAACCATTCTAAGTGCACCTATAATATGATTATCAGACATAAGCCAATTTTTGGCCTTGTTTGTATTTTGATTTTGCTATTACTAAAAAAAAATCCCATATGTTGCACACTTAAGTAATGACACTGTATACACTATAAATTAGACGTTTTTAGGCGTGGCATCCGGAAAAAAAATTTCGCCTTCGCCGGCGCCTACGGCGAGCTTTCCATCCCCCTATAAACAAATTTATAAAAATATTATCCTGCGCCTATGAGGACTTTCAAAAATCAACGCCTCTGCCAGGCCCACCCTAGGCCCCCCCAGGTCAGATGGCTAGTTACGCCAGTGACCAGATGGTAGGAAAACGAGGGAAACAGCAAGCAATAGAAGCGACTCGTGATGCCGTAAAAAAACATTATACCTAGTCGCCTAATCTTCATCAAAGACTCCATTAACAATATTTCTGGAAAACGCTTTTTATAAATAAAAACATGTTTTCGTTTATTTCTGCTGCAAATAGATTTAAAATTTCAACTTTTGCAACTTAAACTTGATAGAGAAGGCATTTTTGAATGGAAGAGTTCCTAATAACAAAAGTGAAATACCCGATCCTTGGAACAAACAGTAGGCAGTTTACCCGGGTTCTGGACCAAAACAGAGACGAGATAAAGAGTCATTCCATTCAAATGTACATTTGCATATTATCGATCCGTTGCCTTATTATTCAAAAGGATGCTCCTATATTCTCACATGTATTTACTTTTTCTCTTGTTGGCCAGAAGCTTTTCCGATTAGCGATATCACTGCTTCTTTTATAGCTGAAACATTCATTGCTGGATGGATCTCAAGATTTGACGTACTTTCTACTATAGCAACTGATCGCTGATCTCAGTTTAAGTCAGTTTTTTGGAAGGAGTTTTTGAAAAAACTTGGTTCATGTAAACTTCGAACAACAGCATATCATCCCGTGCCAAATGGCATTGTGAAACGTTTAAATAAACACATTTTCACTGAAATGTCATTGAAAAAGCTATAGTGGGATGATATTCTTCCTTCAGTTTTACTTGGTATTCGTACATCTCTCAAGGAGGAGTAGGCTGCAAAATTTCTGAACTCGTCTATGGGACAACGCTAAAATTTCGAGTAGTAATATACTTAACTAGTGCATAAAATATTTCCGGAAATTTTTGAAAATTTTGTCTGAAGCCAATTTTTTAACAAAATCATGAGTGCATAGCGCCTGAAAAAATCCCGAACCCGAAGGGTGAGGGATTTTTTTCTTTGGCGCTATGCATGAATGGTTTTGTTTAAAAAAATTGACTAAAGACGAAATTTTTGAAAATTTCCTTCAGGAAATATTTTATGCACGTGTTATATTTTGATAGGAAATTGCCCGAGTATGAAGTTTATTTACTATAAGTTGTTTCGAATATTTTAAATATGATGATATGTTCTGTGATGGTGATTTTTATTGATCTTCCCTATTTAAATTGCGTTTGTCAAAAAATATACACTTTGACAGATTTCTGACATCAATGCGTTTTAAATGGAAATGCTGGTCTCAATGCCAAAAATGACAACCTAAAGCTGGGTTTCCGACGGTCGCCGCGCGGCATTGTCGCATTGGAAATTGCACCCGGAAATATCCCGCTCACCAGGGATATTTCTACTTATCAATTTTTGAAAATTACGAGGTAAATTTCTAGCTAAATATGCACAAGGGAAATTTCCTGGAGAATTTTTTGAGGAAACAAAGAATCATGAGCCACTCATTTTTGCTGAACCGTTTAAATGTTTCATAAGGCAATTAAAGTTTCTTCCTTCAAGAAAGAATTACAAAAAAGAAACATTTGTTTCTAAAGATTTTTCATTTTCCACACATGTTTTCGTTCGGAATGATGGTGTCAAAAAGTTAATACAAGCAGCTCATGATGGACCACATAAAATTTTAAATAGAAGTGATACCTACATATTTCACCGCTTTACTTTTTTGTGCTGAAGCGGTAGATTTGCGAGCCGAATGTAGTGAGGCTTGCGATACTGCTGAAGCACAAAAAAGTGCTTCTACTCCGTATGTAACACGCTATTTTTTCTCCAAACGAATGGGGTAAGCTCGGGGGCAAGTGGATGGTTGAGCGGCAGTAAAAGTACGAGCGGCACTAAATGTACTTCTTCTGCCGTTCCAGCGGCACTAAAAGTACTTTTGCTGCCGCTGGGGTTGCCAAGCAGCATAGAAATTGAATTTCTACCACCTCGACAGCTGTTAGCCCGCTGGATTTGCCTAGCAGCATAGAAATCAAATTTCTGACATCTTGACAGGGGTTAACAAAGTGACGTTTTTCTGAAACTTGGAGAAACAAATTGTTTTTGCGATAAAGTATTGAAAGGGGGAGTAATGTAGCGATTTCCATACTGTTCATACTTCAATTATCCAATCCTACTTGACAATGCTTCTTTTATGGGATGTATTCTTGAAATCTCCAAAATAAAAAGTCCAGGCTAATTTTTTTCATACTTTCAACTCATTCAGTTCATTTGCTTCATTTTTGGACTGCTCACTTAAAAATTGAAAGTACTTTTTCGAATCGTGCATGTCTTTTCTGTAAAAAGTTTCTGTGGTTTATGCAAATTAAATTTTGACGGAAAGACGCTCCATCATAAAATATCTTCGTTGTTTATCCTGGATCTGGAAATTATGACCCAGGAAAACCAACGGAGATATTTTATCAAAAGTTGTAGCCTCTATCGCTTCCAGGATCTTCTTATCTCTCTTAGTCTTGTCTTTCTTTTATGGCGGCATTTTGTAACGTTTTTATCCTTAATTTGTCGAAAGGCATCAACCCGTTGTAATTATTGTATTACTTCTTGAAAAATTTGGAAAAAAAATCGTGTAGAGCTGAAAATGATTTCAAATCATGGGCATTCCAAATACGGGTGATATGATTTTGCGATGATTTCTGAGTGAGCTAAACTTTTAGGACGAAAACTTGGAACTTTCTCCAGTTTTTGGCTCATAACATTTGAACGATACACCCGAAAGAAAATTTCAATACGTACCAAAGTTAAATTGTGTTTTCACGGTGAAAATACTCATTGCTGGAATATTGATCAAAGTAGGTATTAATCTTTTTGGTGGGAATCAATGTGAGAATTGAAGTCGTGGTTCCCCGTTTTTATTATTCGTTAAATTATAATTAATTTAGTGAAAAAGAAAACAGCAATTTTATAAGATCCCCAGTCTGTGTCATTTATGGTTAACATAATGAAATTGTTCATTAAATCCTCTAGAAATTTATTTTTGAGCGATGTTAATGACACAAAAGAGGAAAAACAACTGAAAAAAAAAATCAGTAGAATCCACTAAACGTATTAAAATTTGTCATCCGCTAACGCAATTACAAAGAAATACAATTTCAAATCCAAACTTGCAACGGCTGGCGAGTCCCTTTTATTTTCATTCCCCCATTCTTCTCACAGCGTATAGTAATTCCATTATAAGACACACAAAACCATGCATGTTTTTGAAGAATTTTTATTTTTAATATCAAAACTACTCATGTATATAGTATAGCAATTTCACGATAGCTTAAGGGCCCTTAACAATTTAAACGCGGTATACTGTTTCCTAAAATAAACGTTGGACAAATTGGTCTCTGTGTCTTTGGATGCGTATTTTATACGTTCAATTTAAAAATTTCATGAAAAATTTAGTTTTAAATACACAATGGTTTGAAAATGCTTTTGAATTTTTTTTTTTTTTTATTTGATAACACTGGTGGTGTTTTTCTCTTTTTTTTTATTCTTTTTTTTATACGTATACCAACCAACTAAGTGATTGTGGGTGGCTTCTATGAAAAAATAAAAATATGGTAAAATGTACAAAAGCAAAAATTTTCAATGTATAGCATTTTTGTGTAGTTATCTATTGCCATTCAAACAATATATTGTAGGTTTATAGAGTAAATCAATTTTTACAAAATAAAATTTTGTCATTTTCAACAATTCCTATAGAACGATTTACGAGCAATTCAGGCCCAATTATCTGACTGCAATTATTAAAACAATCGAAATAGATACTACCGTTGTTACTATACTTTTTTAAAGGGAAATATAATTTTAACAAGATTTTTCACAAAATGGTTAATAAAAACATACATATTACCTTTATTAATAAATTAGCTCCTTCGAGATGTATCTGGTTAAAATAAGTGAGAAATAAATTCAATTGATAGGCTAAATACTCATTTTACATATGTCTATAGCGTGATGTACCCTTTAAATAACGCAAGATACGCTTAACTGCTGACCAATGTGCAGGTCCTGGTTCATAATTCGATCGACTGACAATTTTGACTGCGTAACATGTCTAGAGATTTATGCCGCAAATAGCAAACTTCCTACAGCTTCTTGCTAAGGTTTGCTTTTCATCATTTCAATCTCCTTTTCTGTCTTTGGAGATTGTACTTTACTTAGCTTTTCTCCTGTTACCAATGGTGTAGGTGTATCTACCGGGTTTGCATTTTCCATATTAAACCTCCTGAGTAATTTTTCAATATAAGCTTTTTGATTAATCCATATTTTTCTTCGTTTTCTGTCCCTTGTTATCTGTATACCCAGTATATGTTTAACTTCTCCAATATCCTTCAGTTTGAAATTTCTGAGTAGTTGATTTTTCAGTTCTTCTTCTACCCTTTGGTCATTTGACAAAAGAATAATAATGTCATCCACATGAATTCCAACTATTAGTTTTAATTTTTCATTAATCTTATAATAGGGTGTCCCAATAGAAAGTGACCGATTGTAAATGCTTATAACTTCTAAACCAGGTGTGCTAGCTACCTGCAATTTGCACCATTCGACTTCTCTTGGCCTAAAGTTTTTGTCAGTGTTTCAAAATTTTCTCACACTTATACAGAGCGAGTAAAAAAATGCCGTTTTTCAACATCGAAATTCTCCACTATTTTTATTGAAATACCATGTATGTTGCAACGCCAAAATCAAGAGTCGTGTACAAGGTATTGATGTATCAATAAACATTGGGCATGGAACTTGAAGTTTTAGCCCTAAAAAATTGAAATAGAAATCTGACCCAAAAATAAATGCATTTTTTTAAGTTCAAACAAGGCCGACGTTTATTGGCAAATGAATACCTTGGTCACGACTCTTAATTTTGGCGTTGCAACATACAGGGTGTTCCATTGAAAATAGTGGAGAATTTCCATGTTGAAAAACGGCATTTTTTTTATTCGCCCTGTATAGGTGTGAAAACAATTTGCAACTAACTGTAAAAAAACTTCAGGCCAAGAAAAGTCGAATGGTGCAAATCGCAGGTAGCTAGCACACCTGGTTTAAAAGTTATAAGCATTTAAAATCTGTCACTTTCTATTGGGACACGCTGTATATACAAGAATCTGACTGACTTTAAATCAATAATTTTCATAAACTTGTCTAAGTTTTGATTCCATACTCTACTTGCTTGCTTTAATCCATAGATAGACTTTTTCAATCTGTATAAACTTTGTCAGTTTTATCAAAAGATTCTGGAGGTGTCATGAAAATTTCTTCAGTCAACTCTTCTTGTAGGAAAACTGTGACTGCATCCAACTGGTCTATATATAAATATTTTTAAGGAGATTGTGCCTTGTGTTAATAGATAATTGAAGTATATCGAATTACTGGTGAGTATCTATGTTTCCTCAAAATCGATGCTTTTTTTCTAAGCACATTCTTTAATTACTTACTAATCGAGCCTTATACTTAACTCTATTTTCATCCAGTTAGGTTTTGAACAAACATTCACTTTTAAGAGGTTTTTTGTCTGGTAGAAGATCGACTAATTCCCATGTATTTTTCAATTTGTGCATCACTCATCCCGCAAAGTCTTTTTCCGTTGTTCTTTATCTGACCGATTGAAAAGCTTCATCAAGATCAATAGGATCTTCTTCATCTGTGTTAATAACTACTGTGTATGTAACATCATCCTTTAAAACTTTTTTCTCTCTCTCTCTCTCTTTCTCTCTCTCTTTCTCTCACTCTCTGTATGATCTTCTAGTAAAATTTCATCATCATATTTTTTTTTTTCTGAATAAGTTTTTTTGGATGATAAAGCATATATGCCTTCGACTCCAAACTATAACCAACAAAGATAGATACTTGGAATTGCTTCCGGATCTAATTTGTTCCTGTTTTGCTGTGTGTCCATAGGCTTTGTTTTGCATCCAAAAATTCTTGCACATCGACTAGGAATTCTATATTAAGTAAGTACACATATGTGTTTGCTGCCTCTGCCCGAAAAATACCTATGTGGCTAACCAGCCTCTACCAGAAAACAACGAGTTTTTTTAGAATTCAACGATGCCTCTCGGCTTCACCATTTTGACCTGAACAAAATAGTATAGGGTATTGTAAGCTGATGTTGTATTTCAGCATTTTCTAAAATTCGAAAAAGCTCAATTATATCACAGGCAATTGGTGTCCCTCGGGCCGATTCCGAAGGCCCTCGGGACACAAACTTTGCCCTGGGGTATTAACACCCTCATAATTCCCTTGATACATAAATAACTATTCTACTTAACTATTATGGATCCATAATACTTACCTAGGAAACGGAATACATTTACATACCTATAACAACCTGATTCATAAAGCCCGCTTTTGCGGGCGTTATGATCTATAACGCCCGCTTATAATAGGTACCCTGAGCTGTTTTTGTTGTTGTAGTTTTATTAATTTGCACTTTACCCTAGGCAGCCACTAAATGTCTGACCGAAAATAATTTTCGGTCTAGCTAGGGGCCTTATTCTGTAAGGAACGAACCTTTCGATTCGGTAGAATTCCTTCGATTGTGACGTCACTTTCGGTTTGGTTTTCGCGCTACCAAACCGAAAATCACGTCACAATCGAAGAAATTCTACCGAATCGACCGGTTCGTTCCTTACAGAATAAGGCCCCAAGATTCGAACCCAGTCTACCATCAACGTTTCCCATGTAGTCCAGCGCGTTAACCCACAGGACCACCACCGTTGCCTTGCCTCATGAGATATTTATAGATATATCAATTTATTTCGTTTCTAGGTACAGGTCACAGGTACAGGTACAGGTCACAGGTACAGGTACATGTCAAAATACAAAACAATATTCTGTCACACAAGTTTAACTGATTTTTTTAATAATAAATTGATGAAAGAACATTGTGTTGAGTAGAAAATAAAGCATTGTATGCACCACGGGGATTTAAAGATTATAATCCCCTTGGTACATAAATAGCTATTTTTTAGTAATTGAATCATTATTCTATGAGTACTTTTTTTGTATTTTTAAGTTACTAATGAAAAACAAACAATGATGAGTAAAAAACCGATATTTTTTTTTTATATAATTGTTTATGATCAAAACAAGCCTTTGTTTTTTCGTGATCATTAGAAAACCGCTAAACCAATTGTTTTCGGAATCGGGGATTGAATTAGGAATAAAAAGACCTTTAAAACGATATATCACTCGACACCGCCTTTTATTTAAAAAAACGTTTCAAAACTCCGCTCATCTGTCATTTTGACAGCTGAAGCTGTCATTTGCAATTCAAAAAATGGAGAATTTACTCACATATCACCATTCCAAATTTCGTTGCAATATACCGACCAATTCAAAAGTTAGAGGGGGGGGCGACGGACTTTATGTCCTCACTGTATGCCATTCTGTAATACAGGGTGTCCCATGGTGGATGGCGTATTAGACGTTTATGGAGAACTGAAAAACAGATCATTCGGGAAATTTGGCAACCGGAATAAACGACCATAACCTACAATTTAAAAATATTTTTGTTTATGCGGTGTTGCCGCTTCTACTCTAAACCAGTGGCAACATGGCTATTTTAAATGGAACACCCTGTATGTGATTGCATATTTGGATTCTTCGTGAAATCTGAGCAGATTTCATGTAATATACCCTATACCTAAGTTCAACTGTTTTGGAAATATTAACAGTTGAAAATTGACTTTTTGCAAGTTTGACAGACTCTAAAGCCTGAACGGCGGTTAATTTTAGAGGAAAATCGATTTTACATTCCTATCTTAGATTTTTATAAACTATCATTTGACACCAACTGTGAATTTAATCCACGATTAAAAATTCAAAATTCCACTCGGAATTCCAATTAAATTTCCGGTTAAATTCAAAGTTGGTGTCAAATCATAGTTTATGAAAATCTAAGATAGGAATGTAAAATTGGTTTTCCTCTAAAATTAACCGTTTAGGTTTTACAGCCTGTCAAAGTTGCAAAAAGTCAATTTTCAACTGTCAATATTTCCAAAACAGTTGAACTTAGGTCCTATAATTACCTCCGTAGAATCCAAATATGTAATCACATACACGGTGTTCCATATGAAATAGCGATGGTGCTACTGGTTTAGAATAGCAGCGGCAACACCGCATGAACAAAAATATTTTTAAAGTGTAGATTATGGTCGTTTATTCCAGTTGCCAAATTTCCAGAATGATTCGCTTTTTAGTTCTCCATAAACCTCTAATACGCCATCCACCGTGGGACACCTTGTATATTTCCATTTCATTTCATGTCCTTAAATTCTTATATTAATGTTCTCAAATTTAAATGCATGTGCAGTGTGTCCCATTTTGGTTGTCCATAACCAAACATACGTTTTTTCAAATGAGTCATCTTGTATATTGATAGCTTATTGGATCTGTTAGGAAAATGAGAAAGGTCTCTTTCTAACACATTGTTTCTTATGACAAAAACAGAAAAAAAATGTTTGCTCGAAAACTGTTAGACATAAACTTATCGAATTTTATATCATTTAAATCAGCAAAAGCAAAGCTATCTAATGAGTTTATATTATATAGGGTGTCTCATTAAAAAAAAAAAAAACGTATGATTGGTTCAGTATCACTTCTAGAGGAAAACTGATTACGCCACTGGAAGCGACGTACAAATATCTATAAGAAACCTTTGTCACCTTTTCGATAATTTATGAGAGAATCGAGATACAAGGGGTATCCCAAAATGCAACTTTTTCGAAAACACCTTGTATCTGAAAAACAAAAAGAGCGATGACAATTCTGTTGGCGCCATCTTTCGTTTGACAAAAAAGTAGCCAACGTTCGCAGAAGCCACATTCTTTTAACTCTAATAGCAACCGAGTTATCCCTTATGGACAATTAAAATGGGACACTGTACTACTGTACCAATGACCTATTAACACAGATAGACAGAACAATAAACAATAATATCGGTTGACTACATGCCAGGAACCGCATCTCTCCCCACTACTTATTAATCCTTGTGTTATTTTGTATCTTTCTCTAACACGTGGAAAGCGATTATTTTTCAATCAAAATTAGCAACGCTGCAAAAAAATAAATCCCACCTCGAATTCCACCTTCCACCAATCAGCGGTTTCCATTCAATTGTCATGTCAAAATGCGACCTGCAGGTATTTTATGACAATTTCCATTTGTCAATCAGTGCGCAGTGAGTGTATCCGCATCTTTTTCTAAAATTATGTAAAATATAAGGATAAAGATACACTTTTGAAGCACTGATTCTGGTTTCATTTTCAGAGTTGCCAAGTATGCGATAGTAAAATGGGGGCGGAGTTAGCGGAATCATTTGAATCCCTACTCCTAGCCGCTCTCACAGCTCACCCCCCCTAGCCCATAAACATGTAGTCAACCAAAACAAAGCTATTTTATCAATGGGATGTTCTGTCTATCTGTGCTAATAGGTCATTGCACTGTACACTTGGCCAAACATAAAACTGGTACAAGCATATGTGTATTTTTTAAATTTGCCTAGTGTGAGTCAGGCTTAACAACAAAAAGTCTGTCCTGAAAAACTTAGATCAGACAGTTTTTGTCAACGTCAAACCTGAACAAAGGTAAATGCAACACGTTTTTATGTTATGATTGGTTTAAATATGACACTGACTTGACTCTTTTTGTCATTGTTGAGGTGATAATAAAGGTCGATTTACACAATACAACACAATAGGAAAATGCGTACCAGTTTTATGTTTGGCCAAGTGTACATCTATCACATTACTTTACCATATTTATAGTTTAACTAGCTGACCCAACCGCGCATTGCTGTGGCTCAGTCAGTGATCTTTGCTGAATTTGAAGTATCCGATACTTTACTTAATTTTCAAAGTGCTTGATGGATACTCTGGATACATTTTTTTCTCACGCTCCACTATCCTCAGAGTGAATACGCAAGAATAAGATCTAGCGAGTAGTGGTAAAATTATAAAATCCTTTGAAACTTACAGAAATGCAGCGTGCGGATTTGTATTTCGTACGAAATTCGTGCGCTATGCTACATTTACATAGACTTTGTGACTGTTATTTGTGGGATTTTACGATAGTTATGCGTCATTCCCAATCCCAATTCAGAACAAACCCAACACATAGGTTCCAAAGTATCCGATACATTTAGTTCAAGTATCCATTCGACACCGATACTACTAAGTATCCAAGTTGTACATCACTACTAAAAATGTTACAATCGATCTGAAACCCTACGGGAATAAGAATAGAATGTTAAGCCATAATTCAAATATGATTGGTATGAGAAGTTTTGGAGAGTTAAATTAAAAACAAAATTAAAAATTTGAATTAAAAACAAACCTATTATAATTATTGATAGGTAACATAATAATTATATGGTGGTTTGTGTTTAATTTTAACTCTTTATCGCATTTTTGACAGTAATGTGCTACATAACTGCATTCAAAATTGAGTGGTAAAGTGCTACTTTACCAAGATAGCAACACTTTACCACATAGCAACCATTACCTGTATAATACCTGTTCTTTTTTATCGTTCCCTTATAATTTTTAGAGGTTTCTAGGCCACCCTCCGCTGTGAATGTCATTTCAAAAATTATTTTTTTTACTACTAACCTGAGAAATAGTCATTATTCAATCTATTTTTCTAGGAAAAAATTGAATTTCTCTTCCTAGGTTAATAATGAAAATAATGAAAAAATACCTAGGTTAATAATGAAAATGACGTCATGATGCAAGGATAATAAAAAAAAGTACAGATTTTTGTAGGTACATAGAAAAATTAAGAAGAAAACGAAAATTCAAGATCCGGGAATACACAAAATATGAGATGGAAAAATTGAAAAATAAAGGATGAATAAATATATAGGTACTTAGATAATAATAATATATTAATAATAATACATTCAAAATCTGCAAGAATATGGCGGCGGTACCGAATTTCTATTTGAAAAGGTTAAGTTACTGAAGGTGGGCCGGGGCCATTGGAAAGGGTTGAAAAGGAAACAACCAATCAAATACCTTGACGATACATAAACCCCGGAAAGGGGCGGGGCTCAACTAACCAATTAAATGCCCTGCTGATATCACTCGCATCTGATTGGAAAGGGGCCGGGCTTATATCCAACCTATCAAAATGCTTTGTTGATATCCTTGCGTTTGATAACAACTAACGCGTCAGCCACAGTGTTGCCAGCTTGACGAATTTATCCCCTTTTTCCCTTTTTGAGGAAATTTTCTATTTTCGTTCGCAAAGGGTAGAAGCGGAAAGTGGAATTTTTAAATTCTGTTTTTTTTTTAAAGATAGAAGTCAAAATGACATTATGTTGGCAAAACAATGTTAAATAGGGATGTTCACAAAATAAAAAAATCCCGTTTAACAATCATCAAATTATTAAGCATCGTTTCTTAAGTAAATTTACAAAATTTTACGAAAATCAGAAAATTCTTTCCATGAGAAAAACGGAGACGAAATATCAATACTCGTTTAAAAGCAAGAAACGCTCGCTGACGTCATAATGTGTAACGAGTTAGCGCGCGCAAGTACAGTGGCGCTACTTTCTACTTGGATCAGCCTTTGTGACGTTGCTTCTGCAATTTTTGTTGGCAATAAAAAATATTAATATTATTATTACTATTAGTGTCTTTTTCTTTCATATGCATTTAGATAAAGATACTGATGAACTAATTGGTGGTTGAATGTTAGGAAGCACCCTGGATAGTGAACTCAATTAATTGTCCAAATTCTTTTTACAATGAGCGGAAAAGAGACAAATACATTGTAGGCAATTATTATATCGTAAATAATTCCGCAACGTGACGTCACAAGCGCTACTCTCGCCGCAAGGGGACGTTTTGCTAGCTTCGCTAATTTCGTTTTTTTGTTTTCGATTTATTAGAAAAAATTAAGGGTGTCTAGCTGTTTTAACGTTTAATACGTGTTTTGTGGACCTAGAACCACCACTTTTTATTACAATTGAAAAATAGTGAACATTCCTATTGTCGATGCTTTCAAATTTTTTATGTAGAGAAGGCTTATGTGTTGCCAACATAGTTACCTACTAAATTTTTGACTTGGGGAATTATCTTTGAAAAAAAACAGACTTTAGTTTTTCTTTTATTTATTTAGTTGCAAAATTTTCATATTCAATGAAAAATTGGTAATTTTAAGTTTCTAGCACACGATATACAATGGGTATACAGGGTGGGCCATTGAACTTAAGACATTATTAAACTTTTTTTTTCAAAAACGTGCCCTTTTCGAGATATTGAAATGTCTCAATTTAAATGGACCACGCTGTATAAGTATGGGTACAACATCTCATTCCCGACTGTAAGTGACGGCGCAATAATTGTTTTTTTTTTCACTACCGCGCGTAAAGTACTTACGTCACGCACCTTTTAGAAGACATAAAATGTCATGCACCAGTGCGTAAAGTAGTTTTTTTACTACTAACCTGGAGAAGTAGTCATTATTCCATCAATTTTTCTGAGAAAAAATTGATGAATTTCTCTCCCTAGGTTAATAATGAAAATAATGAAAAAATACCTAGGTCAATAATAAAAATGACGTTATTACGCAAGGATATTGTCATAACGTAAAAGGTTTTTATTGGTTTAGTTTCAGTGTCAAACTGTTAATTTTAAAAAAAGCAGGTTCCTGTATGTACATTATAGGATATTACCGTAAGCTGTTGATAGAGGGCAGCACTTCCGACTAGAGAAAATAATTTGGGCACAGGTTTCAAGCCTATTTCTCATTTTCCACTAGCAGTAGTAAAAAAAATTCTATATATCCCTCGGTTGAGAAAGTCATTATATACCTTACGCATTATAATGACCAACTTCTTTACCTAGGTATATAAAGTACTATCAATGTCGTGTCAAAAATAAAATAGTATATTATATACCTAGGTAGAGAAGTTGGTCATTTATAATGTGTAAGGTATATAATGACTTTCTCTACCGAGAAATATATAGAATTTTTTTTACTACTACTAGTAGAAAATAAAAAAAATATTCAAAATCTGTGCTCTTAATTATTTTTTTGAACGACCTTTTGAAAGTGCTGCCCACTAACAACAGCTTATGATAACTTCCTATATGTACCTACAGAAACCTGTATTTTTTTTGAATTGACGTATGAAATTGAAATTGGACCAATAGAAACATGACAATATCCTTGCATCATGACGTCATTTTCATTATTGACCTAGGTATTTTTTCATTATTTTCATTATTAACCTAGGGAGAGAAATTCAATTTTTTCCTAAAAAAATAGATTGAATAATGACTATTTCTCAGGTTAGTAGTAAAAAAACATATTTTTAACGATTTTAAGACAAAATGCGATAAAATAGTTTAATCAACGCGTTAGCAAAGGGTTTTACCAATTTCGTGAGGCCTTAGAGCACTCGCTCGCTTCGCTCCCTCGTACACAAAATTGGCCACACTCAATTGGTAAAACCTTACTTTACTAAACTTGGTGCTTGATGTACTATTTGCCAATCACATTTAAATTTTTGCCCAACGTTCTATTCTCAATCCGGAAGGGTTTCAGATCGACTGAAACTTTTTCAGCTTTATTAGTAGTGTAGCAAAACGCTCCAAGTACTCTATGTAAATTAGTTAGATGGTAAATGGCGAGCGGTATATTGATGGTGTTTATATACTTGGAGCTTGCTATCTAAAATCTGTAGAAGAGGGTCTATTTGCAAGAGAGAGAAACAAACTAAGGAGGTGTACTAAATTATATTTTATTTCACATAAAACCCAAAAATCAATCAGCCAAATATCTTCCAATATTTTACGTCCTTCTTCAGTTCTAGAAAGTCAATACTTCACATCCGTTCTATATTGTTATTTTACGGACCACTGAATATCCCTACTAAATAAGAAACGCCCTATTCATACTATTTCTCAAAATTATAATTCAACTAATTTTACTACATCCGAATTATTCCTAATAACTATCCTTCACCTAGTCAAATAATTCCTTAAAATCTCTAAGTCCTTTACCTATGAAAACCCAAAATAATTACCTATTTGTTTATCAACTAATTTATTCTCATAAAATCTTACAATAACTTCTACTTGTAAAATAAACTCCCTAATTCAAAATTCCTTTCATGAACAATAAATTCTTTTAACAGCTTTTGCATATTCTAAGACAATTCTATTTCATGAACAAATTCTAATATAAGTTTCCTTTTAACAAGTTTCCAATATTGCAAGAAAACAATTCCATTTTATGACATCAAATTTCTTTTCAAAATTTCCTATTGCAGTTAATAGTCTATCAGAACAAATTCTATTTTCGGATTCCTATGCCTAGCTAATAAATTCAACTGTTTAATTTCATAATTCCAACTCAAAATTGTATATTGTTAAATGCATTATAAGTACTCTTCATATTTTTGTTGCACATTTAAATGTCATTATATCAGAAGGTAATTAAGTTATGCGATAATGTTTCCTTTATAAAACACTCAAGTTATTAAGTTTATTGAAATAAAGTTCCACCATGATTAAAATCAAAAGTTTTCTAGTAAAATTCACACAAAGTCATGTTCATCAAAAATAAACCTTGTCACTATAGAGTACTTACATTTTGTCCATAAAACACACGTAAAATTACTTAATTAATTACTCAAAATATTTAGCTAGCACGCACATAATTTATTGAACGAATTTCAAATGTTATTACTTTCACGATTTTCCGTAAATTTTCCAAGTTAATTTATACCCGAGGCCATAAGCCATAAAAGGTAACTTTTCGCGAAACTGGACAGACTTTAACTCAAATGGACGACTCAACTGTTTTCTGGCAACTGAAAGGATGACGTCACATTTAGTAAGTTTCTGCTGCCAACCTAACAAAACTAAAAGTACTTTTTAACGCATTTAAAGTAGGGGAATTTCGGATGTTGTTGGTTGGCAACGGCGCGCAACGTTGCATGACTTGTATAAACATTTTCATTTTGTTATTTTTAGCTGTCGTCAGAATTATTGACATATGACGTAAATTATAAGAAAAAAAATAGGCATCGACAACATTGTCAGTCCTTGTTCGATGACGTCATCCTAAATATAACATAAATAACCTATATATATTTTTTAATACTACATCATAAAAACATAAAAATAAAAAATGTCCAAAAAATAAAAATAAAAAATTTGGGGTGGACCACCCTAATCACTTAAGGGTATAAGACAGATTGCCAGGCCTACCGAATATACATATAAAATTTCATAAAAATCGGTCAAGCCGTTTCAGAGGAGTATTGTTAAAAACACTGTGAGTTGTGACAACAGAATTATATTTTATTCTAACTGGAGTAACTGGTATCAGTAAATTCATTTTTCTGATTGAATCTTCTAAATGAGATTTTCTCAATCCATCTTCTATGTTTGCTGTCTTTTCCACTTGATGGAGAAATTTGTTTTCTCCATAAGACTAAGACAATCTTCCTCTACTGATAATGAACTATGAAGGAGCTGATCTGAGCGACAGAAATTACGTTATATTTAGGATGACGTCATAGAACAGACTGACAATGTTGTCAAAGCCTATTTTTTTTCTTATAATTTACCAGAATTTCATGTGTCAAATCTGTCGAACGAAACGGAAAATAGGTTGTTTACAATTCTCGCAGCAGTGAGCAAGAATGGTCCTTCATTCTCCTGTTTGAAATACGATATTAGGTATGCTACCATATCCTACGAAAAAGTACCGAGTTCTTAGAAGATTTTTTTTTTTTTTACTGTAACGTATTTCTGGTAGGTACTTACTTAATTAGGATTATACAAAATAGTTAATAATAAATTATCAAGACCACGGACTGACAGTCAAAAATAACATGAATCACGTAAAGTCGCGTGCGGTTGCCAACCAAAAACATCTGAAATTCTCCTACTTTAAATGGGTTAAAAAGTACGTTTAGTTTTGTTCGGTTGGCAGCAGAAATTTACTAAATGTAACATCATCCTAAATATAGTGTAAATATCCTATAGGTATAGTCTTCCATTTTCTTTCATCTAATTTTTCTTTGAGCCATTTCCATACGAATTCTATGTAATTAAAAACAAAATTGAATTTTTTAAGGATTATTTTATTAGCTGGATAATTTGAAAATAATCTGAATTTGCTTTGTGATAGAAAATGTACATATAATTAAACTTATTCAATTAGGTTGGTGTAACGTGACGAAACTAAATATGCTACGTATAATAAATTCGGTTAATTTATTATTTAAATGAGAAAAAAAAATATTATTTTACATGCCTAGTACTATTTAATTCTAGAATTAAAAACAATTTGCTAGCATCAGAACAATGAAATATTATCGCAGCAAACTACAAAATTAATAATATTTATCATTGGCAATTATAAAAATCTATAACCAATTATAAAATTGCAACAAAATAATTGAAATCAAATATTATACATTTTGCCAATTATTGTTAAACTTTTTGTTTATGTATTGTTGAATAGGCATGAATTATTACCTAAACTTAAAATAACTCAATAAATCAGCAAACATTGAAATTTTTTCTTTGTTTTAGAAGGCCAGGTTTAAGGAAACCAAAATCTGATATCACAAACCATTTTTGACATGAAAAAATTTAAATTAAAAGTAAAAAACTCAGAAAACAAAAAGATAGTAAGAAAGGTCGAGCTGACAAAGCAATTTTAAGAGAAAAATAATAGATTGTTTTAGCAAAACTGTCTTTTATAATGGATTGAATTAGAATTTCATCATTCTAATCTTTCTAAATTACTTTCTCGTCAGTCTTAATCATTTTTTCCGTACTTTTCAAACACCTACTGAGTGGGCTCTCATTATTTTGATATAATAATTACGTAACAAGATTGATTCATTTTAAATAGAATTAAAACTTATAATCATGTTAACTTGGAACAACTACGACTGAGATTAGCCACTTTTGGAAATGTCTTGAAACTCTTTTACTTATTGCTTAGAAAGAAAATTACCACGCAATTAACAAATTGTATTTTGTATTTGCTTGAAAGTTTATCTACTTCAGTGTGACGTGATGAAATGCAATTTCAGTAATTCTCTATAGGTTCAAGCTTTGTTACTGAGAACCTGACAAATGTATTATTTCTTGGACAATGAAGCAGTTTTCTATTAGAACACTTAAACTACTTGTTGAGTCAAATAATTTGAGTATTTCTGAAGATTAACTACACTTTAGAACTATAAACAAACCATGCTGAATTTCGTTTACCTTATAAAGAAGCTTTTAAAATCATAAAGTTTTATCTTGTATACGTATTACCTGCAAATCAAGCTTCGTTAAAGAATACCGAAAAAGAGCATTAAAAAGTTCTGAAAGCGCAAACAGTGCCTTCTTGCCCGAAAAGTCGGACTGCCATGCCATTAAACAAAACCCAAACAATGTAATTTGAAAAAATTAAGAAAATCATTTTAATGTCATAATAATTAACCTGCCACAAAGAGCCCATTAAGCTAATTTGAATATTTGGGGGCGACCAAAGAAAATTATTCCTAATGCGCACTCCGAAAGTTTATAAAAGTTTGACGGGGGGGGACGTGATTCTTTATTTTTTAATCGCAACTGTAAATTTTTGCCCCTTTTTTTTCATAATTTTGATGGAGGTGATAAGCACTTTCATTTTTTTAAACAGCTTAGCTTGTCAATGGAATATTTCAGCAGAAGAGTCCATTTTAATGTGTAAACAGGTTTTATTGAGGTCTATTATAGCTTTGTACGGTAAATATTTATTCTGATATAAAATATGTACATAATTTTACGACTGGTTATTGATACGCAATTTATTATATTAGCACATTAAAATTCGCGAAGTTCATATGTGATGAAATTATAACATTTGAAGGGAAAGAATAGTAGAAAACATTCTAAAATATATTTGCTGCTTAGGTGCGTCACTAGTGACTTCCACAATGTTGAACGAATAATTTATCCTTTTTCAGTGGTTTTGTGCTCTTTATAAGAACTCCGTAATGAAATGATTCTTCTTATAAGCTGAGTGATCTGAAAAACCAAATTAATGATACTGTCCGTCGTTTTTAATGTATGAGGAGCGAAAGGGTGAAGCATATGGCAAAAGCAGATTTAAATCACAGAACATGTAAAATTCAGGTGACCATTGGCGTTTTGACGTAGAGAGCGACCAGGGATAATACACACTACTAAGGATTGCTTATCGGCCTCGTTTATGGTAATCGCCGCCATATTGGTGTGTCACCATTTCCAACGTCATAACAAAGTCGTCAGCTGTTTGCACTAGCGGTCGTAATTTAGAATTTAAATTTATAAAGAAAATTATTATTTAATTTTCATTAACATAATAGGCACAGAGGAAGATGAAAACGAGATCTAGAAAAGAGTTGTTCTAGAATGTTAATTATTGTAGTAAAACTAAGTATGCATAAAGCAAAAACCCGCGGAGTCATAACCTGAAGTGCGAACAGCCCACGTCAAATCGAGAAACGACATGCTGCCTAAGTCACAACTAGTGATTTGGTAGGTAGGGGGCTTCAGATTTGTTCCACATAGGTCTTATGGAAGGTAGGCTATCCTATAGTAGTAGTGGGGAGCCACCAGCTCACATTCGTTTGGAGTATCAGATTAAAAACGACGGACTGTACCTGTACGGATGAGATCACTGATACGCCTCTCGATGTTTCCAAATGCTTCTCATTGAATATCTATGGCAAAGTGGAAAAAATATAGAATTCCGCAAGCAAGTATCGCATGTCTAGTTGAGTAAATTGCCACGTTTTACATAAAGTTATAAATTACCATCAGATTTTCTACAACTACCTATTATTTTTCAAGTATATAGAAAACTATCGGCATGTCTCCTCAAGTTGACTTTCACAGTTATAAAAAATACCAAACTAACATAAAAATAACGTCAGCGTTATCACCGTCTATGCTGCTAAGTATAACCGTATAACTTCAAAGTTGTCTCGATGATGTGTCGTAATCAATAATTCGATACCTATTGCTCAGTCAATAACATTATCGCCAAATGATCCGTTAACGATAATAGTTTGGTGTAATGCAATTTCAACCAATGATTATATCCGCTTTAATAAATGCTATACGTACCTACCTAATAAACAACATTTGCATTTCTAATTTTAGTTTCATTGCAGTTTTATTAACTTTTGTTTACTTCTTCTTTTTATCAATTGAAATTTCTTACAACAACTATTCAGCAACCATATTGTTCCTGAATTCTTTAGTAAAATTTGTTCTCAAGAACAAACAATACTACAAATAAATCACTATATTATGTAATTCTACATTTGTGCATTTGTGGTTGGTTGAACTAACAATTGCTTCAACTTGAAAATTCCATCTAGATTATTATGCCTATAGTCTATTCGTATCCACTAAGTATGTTTTAAAAATTAGTCATTATAGTGTTTGTAAGATTTTCAGGTAAATTTTCAATCTGCTAAACTGTTACAGCAAAAGGCTTGCACCTCACAAAGTTCTGAAATATGTATTTAAATATAGTTTTCTCTAGAGAGGAGGTATATTATGTGCACTATCCAAAAATGAACCAGAGTTTATGTTACACCACCAAATATCCAGACACGAATTTTCCATTTTCTATAAGTAAAATATTTTAGTCAAAGAATTTTTGAATGTTGAGACGCAAGGAAGTGTTTGCACAATTCTATATTTCTTGTCAAACGGGTGGAGATATAATTTTTGATACTAGGCTAGGTTGGGTATAGTAGGTACCTACTTACTATAAGAATAGCTATTTTTTCCGATCCTTGTATGATATATCGTTTAGAAATTTTGCTAGAACAGATTTCAACTTTCTTAATATAAGGATCCCAAAACAATTCCTATTTTTTTTCTATTCCAATGTTTCACAATTTTATCTAAAATTTTACCAGCCGTATGTATGAAACTACCTCTAGAAAAGACGAGTATTGGAAAAGGACATTATTATTAAAAACATCACGTTCAGATCAAAAAAGCTACAAAAATGAGAGAACAAACATTTGTGCGAAGTGAAACTGGATAGAGCAGAAGAAAAAGAAAAGTAAAATATAAATAAACTGAAACAACCTAAAGAAAAATATCTATATAAACAATAAACTGATAGCAAAAACACAAAGACACCCAGAAAATGTTGAAACAATTTTTCAGTTGAGTGGAAAAAAATTCAAATCCTCATAATATCTTCAAATTCTATAGGGTATATCAGGTTTGACTACAAAAATTTTAACACGTGAAAATATGGTCTATTTTGAACAAAAAAAGTTTATACAACATGGGGTCCAAATTCAACCATTTTTAAGAAAAAGGCCTTAAAAGTTTTGACATTTTTTAACAAATATTTTAAAGGAAAAGGAAGTTTTAATCATTATGAGATCTAAAAAAATTTAGTTAATTCAAATATTAAATAATTATGCATTTTTAGTCAACAACAATAACAAAAAATTGAAAAAACAACATACAAATTTCACTTATAAATCGGTGTCTGAACATATGGCAACATAGCACAATAAAGAATAGGTGGTTGAACGTTGAACCTTGGTGGAGCTGAATAAATTGATTCTTGATTTGTCTTGTCTAGCTGGAAAACGCGCGTAATTCAAATCCATTCTTTTTTGAAAAGGAAATGTTTAGAAACATTATCGAATATGCAGATACTTTTTTAGGCAGAATCGTTGCAAAATGCTCATTTAGCCATCAGAATTTACAGGGAAAGATTTCTCAAAAAAAAGCACCTACCTGATGAAAGAACATTGTGCCATTTTACAATGATTGCGTGATACAGGAAGTGTGAGTTGTGAGTGTGCAAAGTCTGCGTGTTGATTTTAGTGTTTTGAAAACCTTTTAACAAAAATTATTAAGTATTTTCATAATAAGGATTTGGCGAGTAGCTGAGTAAGTATTATTTGATTTTTCTCTTGAATGTTTAGTGCAAAAATGTCATTGAGTGCTATTCACAACTTAATAAAAAGGCACATTTTTTATTTTTACTAGGAAAGTGATGAAAATGCAAGTGATCATTTACATTATTTGAAAGCCAATAACGAACCAAAACCTAAACAGATAGAAATAAATAAACTCCGTGCAAAAATAGCTATTTATACAATAAGTTACGAAATGACCGTCTTTTAGGCACGCGACGTGAAAATTGTCCAACGAGGCAAAGCCGAGTTGGACAACACGTCGAGTGACTAAAAGACATCGTTTCGTAACGTATTGCATACAAGATTTTTTCTACTGGCCTTTTATAATAAAAAAACACAATTTTATTTCATGTGAATAAGCCGATCAAGCCCAAAATCTTTGTTACCTGCTTTTGCTTGACATCTGATGCGATTTTTTTTCAAGATTCGACATCAATAATTAAAATCCTGGAAAGTAGGTAACAACAAAAAGTTCTGTTTTGAGTAGCCCAAACGTTCAATTCAATAATTTAATTTTTAATATTCATAATAAATACAGATCAAAATAAATCTGTGTTTAGTGTGTTTTTTTATTTCTGAACAATGAATGACACTTTTAGGCACTAGTGCTTAAAAATCACTTTTACGCACCTAAAAGTCACTTTTACGCATTCAAAAGTCACTTTTACGCACTGAGTGCCTAAAAGTCACTTTCACGCACTCAGTGCTTAAAAGAATGTCGTTTTGAAACTGAAATGACAATCGAAAAGTTGTTATTATGAAACGTCAGTAGAAAAAAAACTTTTTAAAGGACCCCGCACACTTCTTATGGGATTTCTGACCGCGGTCAAATTTCACCAAATTTTAGTATGTTATAGATCTGACCTTTGTGATCAATAACTACCATGGGCTCAACTCAATCCTATGACTAGTTTTTGAGATACAGGGTGTCCAATGTGTGAATGTCCAATATGCATTATTACACCATGGAACGCATTTTCGATGAATATTACTATTTTTACGATAGTTGTTATTAATTTTATTAATAATAATAATAATATAGAGGCTGTCATCATCATTATAGATGATCACTCGATACTGAGTATGATTATCTACTATTCTTATTGTCGTCGATTATGAGTTTTCTGATGGCCATATATACATTCACGAATATCTGTCATTTTTCAGGAATAACCCTGACTTCTTAGTTTTGGGAAAAATTAATTAGGATCCTATTAGGGCACAGAAGAATGCATTAGTTGTTAATCCATCATAAACTAAGGCTATTTTGTTTGGAAGGAATATAGATGCGAGAGATTAGCTGCTTGCAGGTGTTGAGGCATTGTTGCTAGATCCTGCTGTATCTTTTACAGGGCATGTTAGTGCATTTTGTCACAACACATGTTTTATTTTAAAGAAGTTTTATGAATTTGAACATCTTCTTCCTACTAATACCAAAATCATGTTATTAGAGTCGCTAGTCTTGGCACACTGCTATTATGCAGATTGTGTTTATGGATCCTTTCTAACAGAACATAACATCATAAATATAGACTACAAAAGATTCAGAACAATTGTGTACGATATATATTGAACATAAATAGACGAGAACATGTTTCTCCTTACATTACTAACAGTGAAATGCTCAAGATGAGAAAAAGAAGATTTTTACGAATGTATTTTCTGATTTTCGCACAATAAACCTCGAGCCACATGCTTTTCCACAATCTTGGAACACCCAACCTTTGACAGCTAGCAGCATTGTTTCTTCCTCTGTTCTCTCGCTCCTTCCTCCAGGTCCCTCTTTTCGGTCTCGTGTCTGCGTCGCTGCTCTTTAGAACTTTGTGGTCCATCGTAGACTCCCAGCCATCTCCCAGTCCGGTATCGTTGGTATCGATGCGGCACTTTGCCATATGTTCCTATTTAGAACAACTTTGTAGCGTTTTTGTTGACCTCCTTGATTCCGTTTTCCCTCCTTCAGTTGACTGTCCTTCAAAACACTACTACTTCTAAATGTACGTTCGCGGTCTTGCCATTTAATCTGTAGGATCCTTCTCAGGCATTGCTGGTGATATTTTTCTAGGCTTTTTATGTGTTTTCTGTAGGTGGTCCATGGTTTGCATCGATATGTAAGTGTTGGTATTACAACTGCATTGTAGACGCGAAGTTTTGTCTCAGCACTGATGTCGTGATTGTCGGAGACTCTCTCTAGAAGTCGCCCGAGTGCTGCGCTAACACATTTCAAGCGATGTTGAATTTCAGCGTCAATAGCATTCGCTGACAGATGGCTCCAAGGTATGAGTAGTGTTCTACGTTCTGCAGAGAATGATCATTCATAATTTTATGGTTATTTCTGGGGCTTGGGGATTAATGCCTGATGCAAGTTGGTGCAGAATCTGCGTCTTGTTAAAGTTGACTTCTAGGCCGATTTTCCTGTACGCCTGGTTGAATGCATTAATATTTGGTTGAAGATCTTCCTCTGTATTGGCCATTACGACGTTATCATGCATATTGAAGTTCAATTGTGGATTTTGTATGTACAGACAAGTTGTACCAAACAACCTGTTAAAAATGCAGAAGCTATCATAACTAAAAGTAAGAATAGAATATACATTACCTACTATTAACAGTTGATTAAAAAAAATTAAAATATCTAAAAAAACTATTGGAGTAAGATATGTCTGTCTGCAGCATCTTGTACTACATTTAGAACCGTCCTATTAGGTAATCTAATGACAGCTTCATGCCTTGCATATCCCAAATACCAAATGACAGCTGCGATATGTGCGCATGAACCTATGGTTCGTGCACCTGTTTTGCACTGGCAAAAGTGACCTAATATAGGCCCATTTTCTATTTCTTGCTCAATATTGTCATCAGCTACATGTTCCGGATTATACCAAATAACTAGTTGGTATTTTACTTGATTTCTGTGCCTTGACCGAATTCTCACACGAATATGATTTGGCTGATTAAATATGGTATCAATTTCAAAAAAAAGATTACCATGCTCTTCAATATTATCCTGTATATAGGATGGTGATAATTTAATTTGGAAGGTTCCATACATAATGTGTCTTAACTGAACCATATTTAAAACAGGAAAATCTCCAAATTGATTTTCTCGTAAAGGTTCCACTGACAAAGGTTCCCATCTGCCATGGCGTCTTAAAAGTCCCTCATTTTCTAATCTGGCTTGAAGTACATTGGGTTCGTTTACTCTTTGGAGCGTTTCTTGAGCCAGTTGTTCCGTGGCTTCCTCCATGTGTAGCGTTGGAAGAAAACGGTTAATTAGGGCACAAGCAATCCGGAAAAAGCTTCCCAAATTATTTATTTGCGTATTTGGAAAAATGTTACGAAATATTTTAAATATTGATTGGATATGTCCGTTTCTGCTTTCAATTACCCACCTTTGTTTGGTAACAATTCTGCCAGCATTAGCCTCTGCAGTTGGTAATTGATTTCTGCCTTGTAAAGCTGGTGAAATTTGTACCGATATGCCAACATTGTTCAAAAACTGACGGGCATCACGATAGCCTCTGTCAACAATTAATACGTCACCCGGTTGAAGCCACTGTTGAAGTTCTTGATCTCGATCGTATTGACATCTTAAAATTGCTGCATCATTGTTCCTTGAATCTGCGAAGAATGGGCCATGAACGTCTAAAATATAGCCATCTGGGGCGACCATAAGTACTGGTTTTACAAGGTGACAATGTTTATGGACTGAGAAGGACTGTCTTAAAGTTTGAAAATTTTTACTGCGCTGAATATGTAGATAGGTGCCATCAATACAAAGAATTGCTTTTGGATTTTCAGGTTCGTCATTAAATAATTGATTAGCGAAAACTGTCACGTGTTGTGCAATAAACTGCTCCCGATTTATATGGGCAAGACCTAAATTATGAGGCACAAAATTAAGAATTAAAGACTCTCTCACCTTGTTCATAGCTAAAGACACAGATTGTCGACTACTGTACGAAAACATAGTTGCCAAGAAAATATCGGAAAGTCCTTGTCTTAGTTTACATAAAAAACATAATAAATCTTTTTTCGTAATTGTTCTACTTCTCCCATAAATATTTACATTAGCGCAAACATCGAATACCTCCCGAAATTACGCCTTATCTAAAGAAGATAATGCACATAGTTCTTCATCACTAAAATGATTTTCATGTGAAAAGATAACATCTCTTTGGCTACTTTCTTGCATTTTGGACATGAAAGAAGAAAGCTCTCTTCCTTTTTATTCGTAAGGCCTTCTAAGGGATCGAATTCCATTTTGTACGGGATAAAGTAAAAAACCATTATCGTCCAGATGAACAGGACAAATCCTACAGATGCTGGGTATGTATATACCTTTTTGTATAAAGGTTGAAACTCTTGTTTCTAGCGATAATTGTTGAATGTTTTCAGGATTTTCGCAAATAAGACATTGATGTGCACTATATTTTAAAGTTAGATTTATTATCGTTGGATCGGCGTCCTATTCATAGGCATGAATTTCCTCTAAAATGCTTCTATTGCAATTTAGGCATAGACGACTATTACCATTCACTTCCATTGCCGCCGGTAGTGAAACTTCTTCTCTTCGCCTCTTGGCAATATTCACTTTTTGGTTATCATTTTGCCTTAGGATGGCCATCTGTCTGGGATTACCCTCCACTTCACATATAAAACACTGAATTTGCAATCTAAAAGCCATTTTTAGGCACTGACTAATTTTGACAACTTTCTAAAGACAAAAATTGGTTATAAAATGTTATCACATAACCATGGTTATTGTTAATTTAATATTCTCAGTAAGCATTGTTTCGTGAGGGTTCATACTGTTTGCCTTCCTTTTTTAACAAATGGAAATTGACTGGAACAAATCAATGACGTCAAAAACGTTTGTTGGTTCTTAAACTAGAAGTCATTCGTTTTAATTTGTCAAAAAAATTGAATATGTCATATGAATTAATCTACGACAACCCTTTTTTTCCAAATTATGGCATTTTCGATGTCAAAAGTATGAACCCTGGTGAAACGGACCTTACTTATTTATGTGCCTCAGAATTTAGGGACTACATATGGAGCAAGACTCGGAACAACTGGCTCAAGAAAGTAGGCTATATAGTAGTCCCTATCTCAGTCATATAAACTGCTGGCAAAAAAAAAAACGGGACAAGTAATTTTTAGCACCATATTCCATTTGTAATAACTTTTTCAAAATTATGTTTGTTTTAATGAGGTTTTTGGTATTCGAAAGCCCATGTATATCTCATTAGATTTTTTTTTTTTTTAAGGACTGCATTTCTCAAGTAGGTAATATACTGGGTGAATAATAAACTAATGCAAAAGAACAAAGTTGGATGTCTGTCATATTTCTTTTCTCGGATTCGAACAGCATTGCAGGTTTCGAAAGATTATTTTTTTAAAGGTTCCGGGACACTTTTACAGTGGGGGAAAACGTTTCACAATCCATTAAAACGTAAGCCACATCGTTTCAAAATGGTGGTGCTAAAATGGATCTTCAGGAGGTTTTGCAAAAACGATCCGTCCAAATCGTCTCCGAGATATTGGCCCAAAGTATCGCCTAACCAATTTTGAAAGCAAACAAAAGGCATATAAACCAATTTGAATAGATTTTTAAAAAGAACAATTATCATAATTTGCCTAATTTGAGGTGTATGATTTTCTTGACCCCTGGTATAATGTGAACAGGGCCAGCTGCAAAAAAAGCGAGCGAGTCGTGGAACCTCTAAAAAAAAAGCTTTCGAAACCTGCAAATATGTTCGAAATCGATGCAACCGTTTTCAAGCTACAGCCTTTTAAACATTGTGCTTACAAGATTTTGCCAACTTTGTCATTTAGTAGTGTATCTGCTGCCAAAGGGCACTTATCAAAAAACTGGCCAATACGTCCGGACATCCAATCAAGTATACGGAAATCCGAAAAAAAAAAATTGCCAATATGGCATCAGACATCCAAACTTTTTGTACTTTGCATCAGTCTATTATTCACCCTGTATATAACTTGAAAACTGCATTTCTTCGAAAAAAAAAATATTTTTCTCTCCTGAAATTCAACATGGACTTTCGAATACCAAAAACCTCATTAAAAAAAAAAATAATTTTAGAAAAGTAATCACAAATTGAATAGGTGTTAAAAATTTCCTGACCGGTTTTTTTTTGGCCAGCAGTTTAATTCTTGCATTTGAGCCCGGTTGTTGGGTAAAGCCTGTAGTGTATAGTATAAATAAATAATAATAATTATTAATAATTATCGTAATATTCATCGAAAATGCGTTCCATGGTGTAATAATGCATATTGGACATTCACACATTGGACACCCTTTATCTCAAAAACTAGTCATAGGATTGAGTTGAGCCCATGGTAGTTATTGATCAGAATGGTCAGATCTATAACATACTAAAATTTGGTGAAATTTGACCGCGGTCAGAAATCCCATAAGAAGTGTGCGGGGTCCTTTACCAGTTTTATTTACTTATATTTTTATCCTGGCAGAGATGATATCTCTACAGTGTTGTCACGTTGTTAACATTTTTCTAAATTTAAATTCTTTGATAACTCCGAAAATACTAACAATTGACCCATGGTTGATAGGACAGTTTTAGCTTGAAATGGGCCATATTATTCCATATTAAAATATTTATACTCATACCTGATACACCCTGTATAAAAAATGTGATTGCCTGTATAAGACTAAGGGTGGGACACCCATTTTTTTTCCCCAAAGAGACATGGAAAAACAAACTTTTTATACACCATACAAATTTGTAATTTCATAAGCTTCTCAAAAAATAGGTGTGCCATTTGAAAAAAAAAGTCAAGAGTTGTAAATAGGGGATAATTTTTTCAAGGGATGATTTTTTAATATTTTTGAAGAGACCTTAATTAGCCATTATTAATTTTTTTTGTTTCAAATTTTTATTTTTGAAAATAAGAAAGTTATGGCCTGTAACGTTGATTGTGGGACACCCTGTATATGTTTCTCAAAGGACTCTCTCACTAAAAAATAGGTATACATATTTGTCCATAAAATGCTCCATTTTATATAATTAGGGTACATTCGTAAACTTATGAGGAATAAAGAGTTATTCTCTCGCGTTATTATAATCTAAAAAATTAATTACTACAAGCAAGTAGCTACTCTACTATAAAAGTGTTCTTAAAAAGTTTTTGATGTGTTTTTATATTTACGTTTAATGTTCTGAAATGGAGCGTTTATATGGTATATTAAAAGTGTTTTTGACTTCTGAATAAAAAGCCGATTCTCTACGGAAAAGAATATATAAATTTTCTTCTTTAGTACTTATTGTAAATTGAAGTTGAGTTCGGAAACTTTTATTTCAAAAAAAATTGGTTCAGGCTTAGTGACAGTCGAGTAAAAGTTATATTTTTGCCATTCTCCATAACCCTTTCTTACTTATCATGAACCATTATACTGGGTGTTAATAAATAGTGGGATCAAAATTCTAGGATAAATTAATAATACTCATTAAAATAAGAAAAAAGTTAATAGAAACATGGGTCCGAGAATGCTTAGTTTTTGAGATACAGGGTGTCAAAGACCAAAGTTTGAAAAAAAATCGTTTTTTTAGCTGAAAAATCCCCATTTTTTTTTTCTCAAATTTGGTAGGTTTGAACAAAAGGTATTTTTCGAGTGTATTATGAATTACCTAATCTGAAAAAAATATCAAAGTTATAAAAAAATAGTGACGTGCCATTTTTTTTTCGCCGTGTCTAGAATCCCGGTACCGGTAACACTTTTTTTACCGGTAGTTTTGATGCCGTCACCTATATGATGAACTAGGTACCCGGGATTTAAGCAAATCCCGGTAAAAAAATGTAGTCGTTGGCGGTTTTTGTTTTATCAAAGTCCAACTTAACCTAACTTTTTATGTTTTTAACTTGTTTTGTTGATGTGTGAACGTAAAGTTGAGTGTTTTCGTGAGTTTATCAACGTGAAATTACTTTTGAAATGGTTTTTAATGTAGGACAAACATTTAAAAGTTATAAAGAACTTGAAGAGACTTTGACACGTGAAATGTGCCAGTTTGTGTGAAATACCCAAAATGTGGTACTTACCTATTGTTCTGATTGTAAACTTATAAATAAAAAATGAGAGATATTCATTTTAATTTACATCCTAAACAGTATAGTTACATATCGGGTCTTCAAAAAAAAAAACAATCAAAGATTGCTATGGTTTTTTAAACGTACGTCTTAGCAATATTTTTCTTTAATTTTGACAAGGTCAGTCAATGAAATTTAATGTCAAAGTGGCATGTCAAAAATCCTGACCAATAATGAAACAATAATGCGACGTACGTTTTCGTAACCAAAGCAATCTTTGATTGGTTTTTTTTTTGAAGACCCGATTGCTTGAAGTAAATTAATAAATATTAAATCCGATTATAAACTGCTATATAAAGTGACATCATTTCAAATTCGTTTAAATTCTCAGGGATTTTCTGGAATAACAACCCTAGTTTACTATCATCCGATTGCAGATTACTTCTAATCTGGGATGAGTTGTTCGACATTTCCGAACGCAAATCATTTATATAAGGTATTTCAAACATAAACTAACTTTTATAGTTTGAATTGTTTCAAAAAAGTGACGAAAACATTAATAAATTAACCTAAAATACCAATCAGCTGATAAATAACGATAAAAACAAAATCAAAACACCGGGATTTACTTAAATCCAGGTACAAGAGCTTCATATCGATGACGTCATCAGAACTACCGGTAAAAAATGTGTTACTGGCACCGGGATTCTAGACACAGCGTTTTTTTTTCTACTCTTACCAACGTAGTAACTCTCTGCGGGCGCCACTGAAATAATTACGGTAAATCTAATCGAGTCAAAAGATACCTTTTGTTATTACAAACAAATCTGCCAAGTTTGAAGAAATTCGGAAAACGGATTTTGAAAAACCGATTTTTACAAGCTTTGATACCCTGTATCTCGAAAACTAAGCATTCTCGGACCCATGTTTCTATTAACTTTTCTTTTATTGTAATGAAAACTATTTATCCTAGAAGTTTGATCCCACTATTTATTAACACCCTATATAGGTAGTTTGGTGAAATAGCAATACTACAGCTTACCAGCTCCTCAAATAATACAGTATTTTTTATTTCTGGCAAATCATGTCTTGATTGTATTGGAACATTAATTCTGAACTACAAATACTTTATTGCCGGTTTATTCATCTTCTGATAAACTGTCAGATATGCAATCTGGCGGATAACAACCCAATCTGCTGCAATCCCGTTGGTCGGCCAGTTATCCGCCGACCAATAGAATTATTGTATAGGAACGGTAAATTTATCTTGCAGACAGTTACCAGGAAATTTATCTAAAAATTTATAAGCCGGGCCTAAATGCGAACAAATTAAAATTAAATATATCAATATCAAAAATCAAATGTATGTTTATAGGAAATTATAAACATTAAACAAATTTGAACATTTTTATGAAAGACTAATTGGAATTTATTAGGTAGGTACGTAATTAGAGTATTCAGGTATCCCATTTGATTCAAAGTTAAAAAGCTTTTGCAAAATAGAGCGATGTGTACTTATTATGTTAAATAAAGATAAATAATATACAAAAATTACTTTGGTCAATAAATTGCAGTGGCTTAATGTGAAAAATTCAACATTACTTACATATATCTCGCTTGCATGTTTATTTACAAAATTATTCATAATATTTATTCATAATTTAAGTCATTTATGTAATTATATGACTAAACATTAAGATATTCATGACTATTTCACCTGTGATAATACAAATTTTTGTTTAAATAAATTGTTCTAAGGGTTCTATACACATACATTTATTTGTGTATGTATACAGGGTGATTTACGTAGCCCGCGTGCATAACAGGTGGATTAGATTCTATCTCTACTAATCCACCTGCAATCTGGAAAACTTCTAATGCATGGGGGGCTCTTGTGTGTTGACCAAAAAAAAAAAAAAAGCTGCGCACAATGCGCATGTTGCCACATTAGAAATGACGAAATATTTTAGGCTCATGTTACTATAGCCAGAGTTCACCGATTATACCTATATACAATCCGGCAATTCAAAATATCTACCCACAGAGAAATTGCAGATTAAAAAATAATACCTAGTGCTCTATTGATTAAATTACGCATTCGCTTTTGATGTGAAATACTATAATGTGAATAATTTATTTTTCTAGAAATCACCATCAGTTATGTCAAGTAAACGGCTCATCGTTCTAACATCGCTATTGGTCGTTTGTCTGTGCAGTACCCAAAAGAAAAGCTGCATGAGGCCTGACGTGTTCCGAAACGTCGGCGAAGTGGCCGACTACGTCAAATGCATCAAAACGATTACTGGATCACCACCGTAAGTTTTTTCTTTCAACAAAAAAAAATTATCCAAATGCATTTATATTTTCATTGATAGCGTTATAAAATATAAAACAAATTGCATTTTTGGACAATATTAAATACATTTGCATGGGATAAATGATGACATTTAGTGTTAGTAGGCGTAGGTTTCATATCAATCATTAGCATTTTTGTATTTAACGGAATTTGAAGCCGTAAAGTTTAAAAATAGTTTCATTCCATACAGTTGTGATTGCAATTTTTATATCTATTAGCAAAGTAATTAATACAATCGTGTAATTTATGATGAACCATTCTTCTATGACGTCACTTTTACACTTTTTGTTTTTAATTTCAGTTATGGAAAACGTTCCGTTCCAAATTCGAGCCCTTTCTTAGAAAAACTGCACCCAATGCTCCGACAGTACGATCCCGAATACCTCGAAGAACTGATTTATCATATTTTGAAAGCCGAAAGGGAAATGATGCGTCGGGAATAAATTAAAAATTTTTCAATTTCTCAAATATGTAATAAATCTAAAATACTTTTGCCAAAACGTCTAGAAGAGTTTTTATAAAAATTGATATAGGTTTTAAAAGCGTTAGTGGCTGGACGTTTCTTAAAATGATTTGTAAAACTTTTTTAGACGCAAAAAAATCTAATCTAATTATTGTGAAAGGCTAATTATTATTGTTAATTTTTCAATTTAATTTATTTATGAAATACGATGTTTATGTAAATTCAATAATTATTTGCATGAAAATCCCTGAAATGATTTTGGGAAAATGTTAAACCTACACAGTATTTTGTATTTTAATTATTACTATTTTATAAAATTATTAAAATCTATTAGTCATTTATTACTTTGATAAGTCCTTTATTGTAACAATTTTTTTTAAATGTATTTTCATCATTGTTATATTACATTATTAATAAACTGAACTGTATTGCAAAATTTAAATCCTCGCATGAAAACTATGTCTGTACCTAAATTGAGTGTATGGATAAAATCCCATTAAAATTTGCTTCAAACTAATCTCAAGCCTTTTCTATTTTTGTGTCATTTTTCAATAGATAATGGGACAACCCTATTTCTTGGTTCTATTGGTGAATTTATCTTCCATAGTGAATTTTGAAATCATCCTACTAACACAAAATATCTGATATTTTTCTAAGTTTGCTTTTTTAACGCCAGGAACTTCTGACGACTATTAAAAAGTCCAAAAAATCATAAAAAATGTCCATAGTTCAAATAAAACTGTATCATCAGGACCAATTTATTATGAAACATGTTTAATTCCACTCGTTTTTAATACTACTGGTGATTGGTTAAAACGATTAGAAAATGTTTAAATTAGCAAAATTATAAAAATAAATAAATAATTACTTATTCAAAGGAAATTTCTTCAATATTACGTAATCAAGCTTCGTTTCCAGTGGCGGCACGTGACTTTTATTTTGAGGGAGGCAGCCCAAAAAAAAAATGAGCGTCATAGGTAATTTTTTTGGGGGGGTTAAAATTATATAAAAATACATTTTGTAGCATTTTTTAAAGGTTTAGTCAGAATATCAGCCTGTTGCTGATTTCTATAGGTACTCACATACTCCAAAACAATTTTTCCTACAACTGCCTCTGAAAATGGAGTTTTTCGCACGCTAGGCAACCTCTGAAAATAGAGTTTTTCGCACAGTGTCCATAAAAGTTTTTCACACGCTGCTCATTAGTTTTCTATTTATTTTGGTCCTATTATCCTGACATGACATGACATAAATTGCGATTTTCACCAATGGCAGCAAATATCCAGTTAAGTTCCTCAACATTTTTTAGAGGGCGCGAGTGAACTTGGAGTGTTTTAAATTTTGGCGGTAAATGTCAATAGTTTATAACTGATTAAATTGAGTAGAAAGAAAGATGACTACCTATGAACAATGGACAATGGATAAGTTAAAATATCTTCTAAAGCGTTCAGTGGCCCTTAGAGAATATTTTTAAAAGTGTCAGCGTCAGCTTGTCTTGAAACCACACATCAAACTTCAGTTTTGAGGTTAGAATTACAATCGAATTTTTACGCGCCAAAATTTAAAGAGATCCAAGTACAGAAGCGCCCTCTTCAACTCAACTGTCAATATTACATGCCATTTTAAAGTATTAAAGTCAATGAACTATAACCAAAAACTGGAATGAGCACATATATTGACGAACGTGAAGCCTAGTGCCGCTGCTGCGGAGGGATACCTGTTTTTGTCGTACTCATTATGTTAAATGGCGGAAATTGCTTCCAACACGTATTCCAATTGATGAAACCTGTGAAGGTAAATATGACAAAACTTTCGAAAACGTCATATGTCAGCGAGCAACAGAAAAAAACAACATTCCCCCTTGTTGCAATAAATAGAACAATAACATTATTTTGCTTATCAGCCTATGTCTGTAGATGGCTTGTTATATTGTTGTGAGGCTGTTGTTATGAACCGGCAACACCGCACTGTATTACAGATTTCTTTAAATATTTAAAAGATTGTCAAAATGTCAATTAGTTGTCATGTCGTTTTGTCAAGTAAGGTTGGCGCCAAGATACTCATCCTGTTGTAACCTACAATTTTGTACTCATGTTTTTAATAATTAATAAACGATAATTAATACAAGAAATAACAGCGAGTTGAGTCGAATTATTACAGTAAAAATCCACCCCGTAGTGCTCTGCTAACACCCCTTGTGGCATTTGTCTTTCATGGCTTCATTTTTTTGGCAGATATGGCAATGTGTACCTACGCATTCCAGTTTTTGCGGCTATAGTTCATTGATTAAAGTTTAGTTCGTTCTATAACCTTTTGAATACAACTCGATGTTTCAGGATAACGCGTTTCGTGACAGGTAAAAGTATTATCCGGTAATCCTGAAACCTCTTGCGGTATTACATTCGAGAATTTCATACATCTGTCAAAACTGACATTTCAACAATAAACTGGTATGTTTTGATTGTTGATTTGAACCAATCAGATTGGAATTACGCGATAATTTGCACTAGTGCAAATTATCGGATAATTGCATAGTAACTGGTGCGAGAACTGCTATTTGACATTTTTTGACAAACAAATTAAATTTTTGATTCATGAAATTCTCTCATTAAATACAACTCGTGCAATGGAAATATAGGTATCTATAATTTTTAACAAATATGCACTCGTGCGTTTTTAACTGAAAAAGGCACTCGTGCACTACGTCTACATCATTGCATGGTATGAATAGGAATTATCCGAGGAAATATCCCTACGTAGATTTTCTTGAATGTCTCGACAATTACTAATCCGATTTTGACGTTTTTGGGGTTTGATACCTACAAAAATCAAACCCTGCGTTTTTATCCATATCAAATTTTACCGATGGATCTATCTCCATCATTCTATGTCAGTCATTGTCATTTTCCATTCACTTAAGAAAGATAGCTAACTCATCGGTGAAGTAACCGATTCGAATAAAAACGAGGGGATTGCTAAACACCCAATACACATTGACATTGACAAGTAAGCAAATGTTGGCGGAAAAATGAATGTTTTTATACTTATCGTCCATCTGTTTTAATTGAAAAAGTCAATTTGGATTTGTTAAATAGTATATTGTAGACCTAGGCAGTAAAGTGACATTTTTCCAGGCTGAAAGAAGCGGGCAAGCTTCAGCGAGCCCGGACAAAAAGCAAAAAAAAAAAAACAAAAATAGATTACTTATACTTACTATATTTTTGTGAAATATCTGATAAATACGCCAAAATCATGTTCTCACTGTACGTTTCAACGTTTTTAAGACTACACCAATCCATAAATAACTTATACTGAAGGTGGTATTTGCCTCTTGATTTTACTGGCAGTAAATTCATCGAAACTTTGATTGCTTTGTCGTGAATTTCAGGTGGGGTACGATTCTATTTCCTCTTCATTAGGCCGCAGGGCCGTAGCTAGAGTCAAATTTATGATAGGGCATGACAAATTTGACATAGGGCATACACTACTTGCCCCCCCCCCCCCCCCAATTTTTTATAGGTAAACAAAATGGGGCTAATGGCGCCGAAGGCAAATTTTTCAATAAATCATGGTTCAGGTTGTTTGGTAATGGATAACTTGATGACGCATCTGATTTGGGAAACTTTAAAGAGATTTGCATTATGTGGAGGCACCCCAGATGACGTCATAAAGTTACCAGGCAACCTACCTCTCTCGCCTCTATGAAACAATTTTGCAATAAATAACATCTCTGGCAAGTAAACAAAATGGCGCTGATTCGCACTCTTTCAAAACAAAAAAACTTCCTCTGTGCAAACGTCAAACATTGTTCAATTACATTTAAGGCGACTAAGGCGTTTTCGGAAACATTCATCCTCGTTTACTCGATTTCAGGCTTATCTATTTCAGACATTTTCTAAATAAACCTTAATGCATGTTAATTTTTAAAGGTAGGGTTCACACAAATAACTTCAGCGCCTAATCTCCGCCCACCCACCATGTTTTGTCGAACTTATTCAATAATGTATTTGTTCTTTCTTTTCTTTCTGTTCTAATTTTTTCTCACAAAATAGTCAATAACAGGCACAAATAACAAAAATAAAAATATATTAACACAAAATTGCATGAATCTCCATAGAATCAAACGGTAAACACAAATAACTTTCGACAAAACATAGCCGATATTCTGCAGCCAATCAAAAATGACTCCCTCTATTGTCGCCACTGTCTTGTATAGAGGCACTGTAGCCATTCTGTCAACTTTTTACCAGAAATCTATATTGGATGGTAATCTTATATTACAAAAATTAAATCATAAATAACCTCTTATACTAGAATTTCATAAAGTAGATATAGTATAAAACTATCACAGCTTTTTTGAATTGAAATTAATCAAAATTGCGAAAATACGAACAATTTTTTTCAAATTTATTATTGAAGCGCCATCTATTAGAAAAAGTAAAAAATAATTTTCTCGCATAGCCATTTTGGAGTGTTTTGCCGGGCTAGCCTTAGACATCTACTTTCTCGTCCCTAGAGAGGCAGTAAAATTCAATTTTCTCATAGTGTTCGAAGAAAAATAAGTTCTGTCATCGTTCTAAACAGTTGCAAGTCTTTTCAACAAACGTATTGCTTTGCAATTATGTTTTGAGCGTTACAGTAGGTACTTTATTTTTAATAAATCTAAATAAAATAACAGTTGATAATTTAATTACTTAAAAAAGCCGCTTTTCCACTGTCGGTAAACAAGAAACCGGCATTCAAACAATTTTCACTCTTTTAGTTGCTGTCCGTAGCTCACTGTATCCGTTGCCACCAGGGGCGACATTGTGCGACTTAAGTATAGGGGTATGACTTCTCTCGTACTTTACTACTATTATATTTCTCTATGAACTGCCCTTCACTCAAAAAATTTCTTGAAGACTTGTTAAATATATAGTATGTACTCACAAATGAAAAATGAGAGAAATTACCACAGATTGGCAACCCAGGATTCGGTAATTCACAGGTTTCATCTTGAAACCATGAAAATTTCATGTGAAGTTGGGCTTTTGCTTTTATCACAAACCACCAATACCATTTAGATAACCAACGGCCATTTAGGGTAGAGTGGGGCAGGTTCGGACGGATTTTGTTAAGGTGATACCGAACTTTTATTTCAGCTAATCTTAATGTTCTAAAAACACAAACATATACCATAGCAATTTCAGAAAAAAACTTGCACCATTTTTTGTGAAAATTAAAATAAAAAAAAGTTGCCATTTGTCCGAAGGTGCCCCACGGTGGGGCAGTTTTGGACACGCATGGGGTAACTCCGGACATATACTTCATAAACAGTTTATTTTTTGACAGCAATTGCATACAAAATTTTTTCTACTACCAATCAAATATGTGTAAAAAAATAAATTTGGACAAATACTTTACGCACTATAGTGCGTGAAGGATTTTCACTTTACGCACTAGTGCGTGAAGTGAAATTTTACGTCTTCTGAATAGTGCGTAAAGTGATTACTTTACGCACGGTAGTAGACAAAAGAATTTATTTTAGATTGAAAGAACTAAAATGTACGTTGAATTCTAAAAATTTAGCCATGCGAGCATTCCTAGCATGAGAAGTTGATAGTCCGAATGTGCCCCACATGTACAAAATGTGAAAAAAACTAAAAAAACTGAAAATCATGTCTGGCGATATGGAACAAACACTGATAGGTACCAACTGTTAAAATGCCGAAACGCGTTTAGTTTTGGAAGGCGCCGGTAAATTCAAAATGTCCGGAGGTGCCCCATGTCCGAACCTGCCCCACTCTACCCTACTCTACCATAACAGGCCTATTCGGGTTTGGAAAAAGTACGGTTCTAGAACGATCCAAAAGCATCGCACAGTTTGGTATTTATTGATATTTGTGATAGCCGAGTCGTTGTCATTTTGTTGATTGATAAACTGTGCGATTGTTTTGAACTGTTCTAGAACCGTCCTTTTTCGAAACCCGAATAGGCCTATTAAAACTGACCTATTTTGCCGACATTTGTAATCTGTCCCCAGCAAAATGTCTGAAGTTTAAAGCAAATAATTACAGGTTTCTTTTTTTTTTCGCCCACTGGAAAATAATTCCTTGGATAAATGCCGCCAAAGCATTTTAAAATACAATTATTTTATAAAGTAGTCCTTTTTATAAAGTTTGCACAATTATTGTGCTGACTTATGCAAGTTTTCCACCAAACCGACAAAACAAAAACACTACTTAAACTCAGACAAAACTCCAACTTTCCCAAACATTTTCAAGATTAGCGTATTTTGCCACAGGTGGAGTTTTGTTTTTCGGGTAATTTCGTGTTTTAAAACATGTTTTAAAACAAAAACTCAACAGTCCGTTTGGTGGAAAACCGGCATTATGGAACGAAAAATTAAAAAACCGTTCCAAAAATCAGTAGTCTGCTAGAACTTCTTAACAAAGTAATTGTATTTTATTTGCAATCATATATGTAATCTTGACATTACTGGTTTTTTAAAAATTTGGAAGTGTCACTTTACCTGTGTCACTTCCCCCTAATAACACAAAGACATCCCAGGAATGTTCAAAGAATATTTAGTTGGGACAATCAGAATATTCCTGGAAGATTCTGTTTAGATCCTGAAACATTCCTGGAACATTCCAGGAGACGCTTTTGTCATCAAAATGGATGTTCTAGGAATGTTCTATTGAATCATTCCTGGAATATCTTCAATCATCCCACATAGTATATTCGGGATTTTTGTGGGATATAGGAGGAACATGCACAGAACATCCCACAAATAAACTAGTGGGACACACTTTTGTTTAGGTTTATTAATTATAGATATTATTCAAATTATAAATTGTAAATTGACATCCAACACTTGCATCAACAGTTTCCTAGAAAGTTCCATTTTCTGAAGAGTAATAATGCGTGCTGATACTTTGTTCAGGTAGAACGGTAGAAGGTATCTGATTAAAATCTTCATAGAATCTTAAGTAGCCAAGTAAAATGTCCTCTCAGTCATAGAAACGAGCGTAGAACTAGAGAAAGGATGCTGCCTCGGGTTCTGATGCTCATCTTGTAGATCAGGTTCTGAATGACTTGATTGTTTGTTCCTTTGACAATAATTAGTTGCTCAACAATACTTTTTTCCTGTAGGATCCATCTTCAGCACTGTAAGCACTCTAAAAACCTCTTAAATAAATTACTGAACAGGCTACATGTAGTACTTACCTAACACAAAAATGCAAAAGGTAACGAAACCTCGAAAATTGGAAGAGCCAGTGAAAAATTATGTGGGAAATTCGTGGAAAAATCTACGAAAAACCATATAAAAACACGAGCAAACCAAGCACCGAACGTTTTATTGTTCAAAACCGACCACCGATAAAACGATTATTTTGTAATTAAAACAAAACTAAATTAATAACAAACAATAAAATTTGCTGACTTGTTTTTTCGGAGTGAGGTTAGGTTGTCTGTGATGAATATGAAGTGAGGTGCCGTGGCTTGTGACGTGCGGCTTTTGTTCGACGTTGCCAGTTGTCACGTATATTATTTTTGTGTAACGAGTAAAATATCGCCAATATAAAAAAATATACAACCTATTAATTGTATTTTTATATACAAATATTACATATAAAATTCGAAAACTTATGAAACTACTAGGTATATTTCATCATATTTATATGGAATAAAATCATCCAAAGAAATCTGACAACGTCGAAAATGGGTATCGTCATAATCAACACTGCTGGTTGATAGACGAACTGACGAAGCGCAGTTGGGTCGTTGGTCTTGTTGGTCTGAATCTGGCAATGGGATTTTTTTAAAAGTTTTTTCTCTTTATATGCTGCTAAGCTGAGAATTATAAATAAGAAATCACAAAACAAAGAAACAGGAATATTTGAGGGCAGTGGCGTAGCCAGCCTTGCGGGGCGGAGGGGGCAACATAAAAGGGGCGCATAATTCTTAACGAGGGGGGTGGGGGGTGGAGGATAACAAATAAATGTTTGTAATTGTATGCTTTCGTGATATTTGCTTATTGGGGGAAGATATCGACGACGAAACGCCCGCCGGAGGCGAAAAATTTTCTCGAGTGCCACGCTCAATTTTTTTTATTAAAACCTTCAAAAACATTTTTTTTTTCGGGTACATTTAGGTATTTTAACTAATTTTAAGCCTTACAAGAAATAATGTGCGGACTAGGCCTGTAGCTAGAGTCAAATGTGTGATAGGGCATGACAAATTTCATATAGGACATAGGTACACTACTTGCCTCCCCCCGTCTTAAATTTTTTATAGGTAAACAAAATAGGGGTAATGGCGCCGAAGGAAAATTTTTCAATAAATAACATCTCTGGTAGGTAAACAAAATGCCGCCCATAGGCAACAATTTTTGAGGAACCTCTTGTACTACTTTTAATACCTGCACCTAACAACTTTCAGGCCTATTCATTATCTCCTCTTACATTTCCTAGAGAAAACTGAACGGATGTTGTGTTTCAAAGGTAGGGCATCATCATTTGAATTGTGGGATTGCCCCCCAATGCGCCCCCTGGCTACGGGCGCTACAGCCCTGGTGTGGACATGCCGTTGAAAGAGTGAAGAGGTCAATAATAGTTATTTAGGTATCAAGGGAATTATGAGGGTGTTAATACCCCAGGGCAAAGTTTGTGTTAGTTTGGGTTAGTTTGGGTTAGCCACCAATTGCCTGTGGGTATTAACACCTGATAATTCCCGTGGTACATAGATAATTTTATTTCCTACTGAATTTACTGTATTTTGTCCATTTTTATAAAGAAATAAACTATAAACCAAAATTTCTATTTTTTGTCAAAGTTTCACCTATTCAAGGTAAAAGCGGTACTCATGGAAATCCTTAACTCCCTTGGGAGTTATGATATCCTTAACTCCCGCGCGCGGGAGTTATGAAATCCTTAACTCCCTTGGGAGTTAAGACCCTGTTTATGATTATCGTAACTAAGATATTATATGGTTATAATAGTTCAGTAGGAAATAAAATAAATAAGAAACGGCATAATTTTATAATTTCTTATTTTTGGCTTTTGTTTTTCAAGAGCGGTAGGGGCGCCATACGTGTGGGGGCGGGGGGGGGCCGTCGCCCCCCCTGCCCCCCTACTGGCTACGCCACTGTTTGAGGGATGTTCCTTGAATATTACATCTAAATATTCCAGTTATATTCTATCTGAAACATTCTGGGAATGTATTATCAAGGTACGGGACATTCATACTTTCATAGTACATTGGCAGGATATCCCAGGAAAATCCTGTGTTATCAGGGCCCTCTTCGATTTCCCTCAACGATTTCCCTATTCGACTTCTCTCACCGATTTCCCTCACTGTAATTTATTTACCTTTGCTGGCAACAATGAGAACATGTCAGGTAAAAACGTCAAAACAGTGAATGACAAATTTTGGCATGTTTGTTTTATTTTTTTAATATTAAAAAAATTGAATAACTAATCATAATTAATGGTGTGATTGCAAATAAAATAGTATACAAACCTCAAAGGAAAGTTTTCATTTCTGTCTCGAGATTAATAGTCAATCTCTCGACAGTAATGAAACACTTCCCTACTCGGTATGTAAAATACTATTATTTGCAACCATATTATATGTAATCTTGACATTGCTGACTTTTTAAAAATTTGGAAGTGTCACTTTACCTGTGTCACTTCCCTCTTCGATTTCCCTCACTGTAATAAACCTATCTATTTTTACCTGGTATGCGCGCGCAACACGAGGCAATGTCTTTTTATTGGCTAGCTAATACAGGTGTGAGGTGATCGTTTTGCACGCTGGGCATCTCTTTATCCTTGTTCATTGCATGTGGTTTGACAAGAATAAATCTAAAGTTGATAGTCAACTTGACAAGTGTCATACAAAAGTTGTTTGACATTTTCATTGACAAATGCACAACACGCGGTTTTTCTTCTTTCCTTTTTATCCTGTGCAAAGAAGAAGGACGGATTGCTATACGTAAGTCTAACATAATTTGGTACGTTTTGCCTCGTCTTGCGCAATGAGCGTTCTGTGTCTTTTTTTATTTATTGAAGTTTTCGTATTATTACCTCTTTGTCTGGTAAAATAGGTAGGTCTATTTATTTACCTTTGCTGGCAACAATGAGAACATGTCAGGTAAAAACGTCAAAACAGTGAATGACACATTTTGACATGTTTGTTTTATTTTTTTAATATTGAAAAAATTAAATGACTAATCATAATTAATGGTGTGCTTGCAAATAAAATAGTATAAAGTCTGTTTTTTTTTTTAAAGATAATTCCCCAAGTCAAAAATTTAGTAATTTTGTTGGCAACACAACCCTTTTCTACGTAAAAAATTTGAAAGCATTGATAATTTTAAATTGTATTGCCAACATAATGTCATTTTGACTTTTATCTTTAAAAAAAAAACACATTTTACAAACCTCGCAGGAAAGTTTTCATTTCTGTCTCGAGATTAATAGTCATGCACGCAATCTCGACGCTTCGAGTCTCGATTGACTATATAAATCTCTCGACATTAATGAAACACTTCCCTACTCGGTATGTAATATACTATTACTATATTAGGTAAGGACCTACTATACTTAAAATATGGTATAAAGAAATACAATGCATCTCACTAATTAGAAAATATTAATATATAGGATTTAAATGGACATCTATCATAAAAAATTGAAATCGACGTATTTGATGGCTATTATTAGGTCCATCAAATACGTTGTTTCTCATGGTTTATGATGGATGTTCACCCAAATCTCATATATTCATATTTGAAATAAGCAATAGGTGGGAACAAGATGGCCGCGTTTTCAATATAAATATATGGGATTTTAGAACCAATCAAAAATAAGACAGCAATTGTCGCCACTGTGGGTAATAGAGTCACTGTAATTTGCAGTGACTGAGAGAGACATCTAGCAAAAACTGCACGAAACAGTTAAATACTCGCTAAATATGGATTCCTCAATTTTCCACAAAAGCTACGCCCACAAGCCAAGATTGGTTTTGACACTTACACACTTACAAGCCATGAAGTTGGAAATGACGGCAACGTCGCGTATGGTGCTATTTTGTTATCGAGGTTTGTTTCTGTGTATTACGTTCGTTGTGTATTGTTGCAGTTTAGTATTTTTGTGGGCATTATTGACGAAAAAGTGGATAGAAACACACCGATATATTGCCCATATTTAGTTGATACCTGTTCCTTTGTGCATTGATTGCAAATTTTCAGCAAATGGGTACAGCAGCAAAAATGAAGGTTAGGTAAGGTAAAACAATAAAAACAATATTAATATTTGCGTACAAGAGCATAGGTCTCGATATATTACCTAAGATATTTAAACTTGTTCCAGATGCCATGAAACTACTGTGTTCCTGGGTGCAAATCGAACTAGGAGTTCCTTAAAAACTGAAGAAATGCAAACATTTATTTCCAAAAAAATTCTGAAATGCAGAAGTTTGTGGATGAAAGCAATACACCAAGATAATTATACCCGAGATTGGCGAGATTATACCATAACGAAAAATTCTGTGGTGTGTTGTGAACATTTTGAAGAAACCGAAATAATTAGATTTGAAACAAACAAGAATAAAGGAGTAATTCGAGAGTTCAAACTAAAACGTCCAACTCTTAAAAGTACCTCTTATTTTCGGAAATCAGCTCAAGTATTTGAATAAACCTGCCTTCTGAAAAAATCCCGAAGAAAGAAAAAGTTAGATTTTCAAAAGACATACTGAAACATAGGCTTATAACACTTTAGAATCTAGAAATATATTCATTTAAATCAATTATTTACTGTTCTTATTTACACATATAGTTATATTATTCATTGAATTACTGTTTTTGACCCTTTAGTACAATAAATGATGCATTTTTTGTCATTATTATTAACAAAATAAAAAATATATACTTATAAAAACAAACACCACCAGCACCACTTGGCGGTAAGATTGCGGTGTTGCCTTTTTAACTTCATGGCTTGTTAACTGTAGGAGGCTGTGCCTGTGAATATATTATTGAGTTAAAACTTTTTCTATCTCTTTTGTTTTAATGTAAATGTATGCGACAGATATGGCATGAACATGTAAGGATATGGATACATTTTTTTTGCACTCGTTCGACAAATGGAAAACGCTATCAGAAGTTGACATGTTTTGATTTTTGTTGTTGATGTTTTTTTTTTGAATATTTAATTTAGATAAACAATACAATAAAAATTAGAATTTGGAAATCAAAATTTTTGGTTTTAACGCGAAAATGTCTCGAGTCTTCCATATCCAACGGAAAATTAGTCGCGAAAGTGCCAATAATTATAGTCAAATTTTTGGTTAGGCACTGGCGAAATTTGCCGATTTCAAATTAAATTGCAAACTGTAATGACTGAGACTGCTTAAAATTGGATTGTGCATTTGTAGGCTACTTAGGTAAGTTTTATTTAGATTCAAGTATTAATTATGATGGTTGTCAAATACACTTTAAAGACAGGATCCTCTTAGGGCCGGTTTCTCAATAGCAAGTCACCACCAGGTTGAGCATAACTCCAGGGTAAACATCGCAACTGGCCACGTTTACCCTGGAGTTAAAACCAACACATAGGAGACTCACCATTGAGAGATCGACTTTTATTATTACATTTTATCATTATTTTATGTTATTTTTTCAAATTGGAAGTTCCAGACAATACAATGTTTCAGTCTCGGTTTCAGTGGTTGAAAAACGAGTTCAAAACTTCTATGTTAAGCTCCAAGCAAATCACAAAAGTTATATAAATTTATAAAAAATCATTTGATACATTTCTGTAGTGGTTGTTGAAGTATTATGTATTAGGCAGCGGCGGATTTAGGATTCCTTCTAGGGGGGGGGCGATCCATCAGGGCCTCAGGCTCAGATAAGAAATAATAAAAAAACGACTTAAATATACAGAGTGGCAAAAAAGTCGCGTTTAATACCTGTAACTTTCTAATTATCTCGTATACGAAAAAGTGACCTTAATGAAAGTTGCTCAGTATATTAGGGACATAAAGCTTCCGTATTTTTTGCTCGGTATCCGTATCGGTATCGTACTGCGCATGTGCAGAAGCGATACGGAGGCCGAGATACTGTACGTACAACTACAGTGACTCTATAACCCTCTATAATGTAAAGGTTTATTTAGCCACTGTACGTACAACGTAATGTTACGGCCCTCTCGCGGTATCCGTATCGGTAACATATCTTGACATTCCTGACGCATGTGTCAAATTTCAAATGAATATAACCTCCCTTTTCTTTAGGGTTGATTTAATTTGTTTAGTTTATACTTTCTTGAGTTTCTTGTGTGTTTAGTGCTTCTCTATCGCAAAAAAAATAACAATTTTAAGGTTAGATATAAAAACGCCGAAGTTTTGAGACAAAAATGTCTAGGTTATGAAATGCGTTTACGTTTACCGGAACAGGGAGCGCTTTAACAGCCTTTTCGCTTGTCAACGTATCTAGTTGCGTTACGGATACCGATACCGATGAATTATTTCAAGTAGCTTTATGTCCCTAATATTTCCCACAATTCTACTTAAACGTATTGCCTGTGTCACTTCTGGTTTGTTTGCTATCTAGACCAACTTTCTTTTTTTCAAATAAAACACCCTGTATGTGATTGCATATTTGGATTCTACGTAAAATTCTGAGCAGATTTCATGTGATATACCCTATACCTAAGTTCAACTATTTTGGAAATATTGACAGTTGAACATTGACTTTTTGCAACTTTGATAGGCTGTAAAACCTGAACGGTTAATTTCAGAGGAAAACCGATTTCACATTCCTATCTTAGATTTTCATAAACTATCATTTGACAACAACATTTAATTTAATCGGAGATTAAATTTAATTGGAATTTTCAATTATAGATTAAATTCAAAGTTGGTGTGGATTTACGTCATCCGCAGTCGATTCGCTCCCAGCTCGCTGCTGCAAAACGTATTTAAAAGTATTAAAAATTTGGAAAAATAGCAAAAACCATATGGAATTTCATGTTGGATAATGCTTGATGAATATGCTAAATCCGCCACTGGTATTAGGTACAGACTCAATATATTTTCTTTTTTCTTTATTGCCTACACCTACTTACCTGTATTTAAAATGACAAATTATAGGTATCATTGTATCATTTGCAAAAGGAATTATTATTTATTATTTTCCCTATAAAATTGGTAGGAAAGGCTCGAGGAAAGCGACTCTCTAAATAAATAATTACAAATAATCGAGGTCCGAAAATTATTGATTCATTATTTATTCACTTATTTTATTTTTTATTTGAACATTTCAAAGACTTATAGTAGGTAATTACATGTAAAGTAGAAGACTAGCACATACGAGTTAAAGTTAGTAAAATTGAAAAATTCCAAATGGGTATTTATTATTCTTTCTAATGTATAGATATCTCAGAAAACGCTTTTGCACCGTTTCAATTTTATCCTGATTTGTTATTGCAATTGAAGACCACATTCAGCTATAGCATAGTCAGTCTAAACTATTGCGAGGTTGCTGCAGAGGTGTTCTCTGATTCGACCTCAGATTTGACTTTGTGATTCACAGAGTGCTGCCTTAGAAACTTGAGCTGTGTGGTCTAAGGGGAACTGCCCTAGAATGATTTCGTTTAGGCGTACAGGATGTTAAATTTAATGGTGGTAACTAACTGTAAGGAACTTCGTATTAGTGTAGGCATACCTCAGGGCCTGGAATTTGGTCCCCTGCTTTTCCTCATTTATGTGAATTATCTACTACAACTGCAACTCCAGAAAACAGGTGGATTCACAGTATTTTCAGACGATACCACTATCCTCTGGTATAATTCAGATATTGGTAGAATTAATGTTCTGAACACTTCTATACGCTCGAGGCAACTGATTGTAAACTAAAATCAGTGAATTCTTAGCAAGAGCACTTTTTGTTATTGGAAGCCGAAGTTCACCATCAGCTCTAGTACTCTAACCATTTCCATATTCCATGTTTTTATATTTTTCATGAATTAAGATTACGGTTTCTAATATAAAAAGGCATGGTAATGTAAGTATTTTTTCATTTTCAAAATATGGTCTACAATGATCTCTTGGTTTTAATCTACAAAGATACCTTAGCCTTAGAGCAAGCTTCTGAAGGATAAAAACAGATTGCAGTAGCTGTCCGCTACAAAAACCCCCCTGAGCAACCCTCGGTCCAACCTAACAGCATAGCAAGCTGAGGCCATTTTTTATCAAGAGCATTGGCATGTACCTACTTACTGAAAATTTTAATTACTTGTCAATATGTAAACCCAAAAATTTCACATCACTTCTATTTTCAGAATGCTGTTTTCCAAAGGAATACTGTCCAAATCACATTTGAAAGACAAAATATTATGTTTGCCAATGTTTAAAGGTAGACAATTTGCATCAGACCACTTTGTTATGTCTCTTAACATTGAAGTGTTGAGCCGATCTGGGTACTGACTGATCCAGCCACAAAATCGTGGGCATCATTTGCAAACAAAGATAGGTGACCAGTAATATCAAGATTTGCTAAATCATTGATATATATAAGGGAAAGGAGCATTCGCAAAACTGAACCTTGGGGCACACCATAGGAATTTACAAGCAGTTCGGAATCGCTTCCCTGCCATCTAACCAGCTGATTTCTGTCCTACAAGTACGATGCAAGCCATTTCAAAGTACCCCCCCTTTGTACCCATCTAATCCTGGAATCCAAACTGACAGTTTTCTATTATTTTTGAAAATATATAGGCAGAATCGATATAGAACAGTAACATGACGGATTCTGTACGTCCCCACCTTTAAATAGAGCCCTCACTAAGTAAACCAGTTTTAAGACAAGAGGGGTAAATACCCAAATCAAATGACTTATTAATAGCTTCAGCTCAGCGAGTGGACCCATGGACTCTGATAAGTTTTGAAATACTCTCAACAACATTTCATTTAAAACAGCAGAATTTTTACTTTTTATTTCTCCAAGAATGTTTTTCAGCCTATATCCGTGTGTACAAATTAAATGTTTCAGAAACAGATACACCATAATGAATCTACCTGCGGATTCATTTTCTTAATAATGTTATCGGCAATAGAGCAATAACACGTTTGAGTTGTCTGTAAGTTCTGGGCAACTATTTGGATTTGATTTCTCTCTTAATTCATTTATTATGTTTCATCTTTCCTTTGCTTTATTTCCAGCCGACCCTAATCGATGTTCATAGTGCTTTTCCTTTGCTGCTTTAATCATCTTCCTATGAATTCTTTTAGATACATTAAAATAGTTATGAACAAATTCAGAGGATGAGTATTTTCCCTACGTATGAAGGAATCTTAAGTTATTTTGTTGAAATTTTAAATCCCTTAGTAACCCACTGCTTTTTTTATTTTTATTTCTTATTTTTCTAATTGGAATTTTTTTATAAAATACATTAACTTCATTATAGTGTACAACTAAAACAACTTGGAGGGTCTGAGCCCGGCAGTAACAACTGTCAATCAACTAGACCAGTCTCGGCTCTAAAATTGCTAAAGTTCCTGGCACTATAGTGACATGATGACAAAATAAGGATAACATTTCATAATTTGGAATGTAGCAGGGTACATCTAACATTTAACCAGTGTTTTGTAAGCAACAAAATATCTGACCGATTTCCAGATTCCAGAAGTATTGAGACCTCGATCATCTATTTTTTTTCTCACAGACTGAATAGTCACAACAAAAAAATAATTTTTTTCAGCTTTTATACATTGGTTTTACCTTGATTGGAAGGATCTCCTAAAAAAGCATCTGATACATTTTCGTTGTTTTTATAAACGACAGTTTTTCGTTCCCTAACCTGTTCAAGATCTATTTCCCTTGTTTCGGATGTCTGTTTGGATGGAATATTGTCAGAATTCTTATCCTTGTTTGTTGCTATAAAATACTTGGTATTTTAGAACACAATAATAAGGCACTATTATTTGGTTTATGAAATAGGAAATAGGTAGGTTTATTAATAAGTGAAAATGATTAAATTTCAAGCCCGATAAGAAACAGCTTCATATACCGTCAGGAGTCTGTTTCATACTCAGATTTGTACCTAAGTAAATCCTTAACTTAAGTACCTACAATACATTACACACCCTATCTTTATTTAAAAAAAATAAAAAACAAATTCTAATTGACAATATAAGAAAAAGAAAATAAAAATAATCTTGAATATAAAAATGAGAATAAAAAACAAATTCTAATCGACAATAGAAGAAAAATAAAATAAAGATAAACTTGAGCATGTTAGATGGTTCTTTTTGAATCATCAAGTACAATACATTCACTCGCCCCATTTTTAACAAAAAAAATAAAATAAAATAATAGTGTAATCAAATCAATTATATAAAAATAATAAAAATAAACTTAGGTAGACTTTTCGCCCTTTTTCTTTGTTGCCTTTTCACATTCTCGAACTTCTCCATCGGAATAGGGACATTATTTGGGACATTTAATGAAGATTTTATGGGCAAACATTCTTTCACAGGTGACTTTGAAGAATCTAGTGGTTTCGAATAAAATCTATTGCGTCTGAAGTCTCGTCCATTAACATTTACGGTGTAGTCCTTCGGTCCATTTTTGGCAATGACTACACCAGGACACCACTTTCTGGTTCCCGATTGGACCAAAATTCGGTCACCAATGTTAAGTTCTGATAGTTCTTGTGAAGTTTTATCATAATAAGATTTCTGGAGAATTTGATTTCGCTCAAGTTGTTTTTGGACATACTTTGTGGAATACCTAGGATTTAAAAAATCACTTTTTACTGGCAAGTTTGTTTGGATTCTTCTGTCCATTAACAAATTACAGGGAGCTGGAAAGTTTGCTTTCGAGGTTGTATTATTTTTTTTTTTTTTTTTTACGGATATGCGCACTCGCAAGGAAATGTCCTATCACGCTCGAGAAGCGGCAAGTGCGCGGAAATGTCGGTGTATGTTGGTCTTGAAACGGTTCAGGTTGTAACCTGAAGGGAAATAATCCAACAAAGCCAAAAAATGCTTTGCTTGTAGTTACCAAACAGTACACTTTTAGGTTATTTTCCAAATAATCAGTATCCAAAGTCAAATTAAAAGGGTCCCTGCTCAGTGTATCAGGTACTTGTCAGTTTTTTCCCGGTAAATAAGTCAACGTAAACTGAAATCTCAATAGTCTCATGGCCAAACGCTGGATTCTTGGCGACATTTCATCCAAGGGTTTTTTTAGTAGTCCCAAAAGTGGTCTATGGTCCGTTTCGGCTTCAAAAGTGTTGCCATATAGATAAAAAGAAGAACGTTCACAGCCAAAGACTAGGGCCAATAATTCCTTTTCTATGTGCTTGTAGCGGCGTTGTGTTTCTGTGAGCGAGACAGATGCAAATTCGATGGGATATCCATCCTGAGAAATTGTGGCTCCAAGACCATAGGGGCTGGCATCTACTGACAGAACTGTTTTCTTTTTTGAGTCAAAAAAATGCAGAGTTGGTTGCTGAAATAATGAGTCGCTTTATTTTGTCAAAACAATTTTGCTGTGTGGGAGTCCATTACCACTCATTTTTTTCACTCAAAAGCTGCCTTAAAATTGCAGTCTCATTGGACAAATTTGGTACAAATTTAGCCAAATAAACAACCATACCCAAAAATCTTTGTAAGTCTTTCTTGCATTTGAGTCTGGTGATATCAAATTCGTTTACATAGTGGCCCAAAAATTGTATCTGTGTTACACAAAATTTTGACTTTTCTAGATTCAAAGCAAGTCCACTTTCTTGTATCCTTTCCAAAACTGCACGCAAATTATTGTTATGTCACTCGATAGTACTGCCAAATACCAATATATCATCAAGATATGCAATTTGACCAGGTAAGTTTTCTAAAAGCTCATTCATAAATCTCTGGAACATCTCTGGTGCACAGCTAAGTCCATATGGTAGCCTCAAGTACCGAAAACGACCAGACGGTGTTGTAAAGGTACACAAAAGCGAACTTCCATAGTCTAGCGGCAATTGTAAGAAAGCAGATGACGCATCCAATTTAGAAAAATATTTTGCGCCCGATAACCTTGAAAATAGACAATCCTGAGTCGGTATGTGGTACCTAGGGCGTTTGATTGCTCAATTCAAAAACAGAGGGTCCATGCAGATACGAATATCAGCATCCTGATTTTTTGGTACCACCACTATTGGATTCTGCCAGTCCGTTGGCTCGGTGACAGGTACGATTAAATTTTCGCTCACCATGTCATTAATTTTTTGTTGCACTTTTTCACGAAGTGCTAGAGGAATTTTTCGCGCGCCGCTGATAAACGGTACCGCATTTTCAGTTAATGTGATTTTAAATAGTTTATTCATTTTGCCTGCAAAAACTTTTTTAAAGTCATTCAAGATAGTGTTTATTTCAGAGTTCACAGTATTTACAGAAAGGTTTATTTTTTCTCGTATGATATTCAACTTTTGAGTAGCCAGAAGCCCTAAAATTGACCTTGACACGTCAGAGTTCAATATGTAAAAAAGTAGTGGGATTGAAATATTTTTAAATTGAAATCTATTTTTTTCTACAACTGTCAAAAAATGATGATGTTCGCACACTCATGACAGTTTGCGAAGTGACACTTTTTTCCCAGGTATCGATTTTTTAACGTTCCCATGACACCAGTGCGCGAACTAGCTATTTCGCATACTAGTGCGCGAAATAGCTAGTTCGCACATTGGTGTCATAGTGACACATACCTGTCAGGAAACCAAAAATAATTAAAATTCACCTACCTTTGATTGGAAATGCATTTTTGGCTTCAAATGATCGATATTTAAATGGAGTTGTAGAAAAAATATTGTTTGCAACTCGGGCGCGAAATACTTTGGTGATCTCGACTATTTTTTGTTTACATTTTAGGTTATTTAATGTCATTACTGCCATTTGGATTTGGTTCAACTATAGATTCACCTACTTCAAGGTGGGATCCGATTCCGAAAAAATAAAACAAGTGCTCCTTCGAACCATGCTTCTTTTTTTCATGTCACTGTATGTGTTGTTAATTTGTGTTATTATTATTATTATTATTATTATTATTATTATTATGTTTATTAACGGACTTGCCATTTTACTAAATCTACTTATACAAAAATACACTTAAAACAAAAGACTTAAATTAACACAATTACTTGAACTTTGATTACATTACATTACAATAAAAGTTTCTTAACCTGTTGAATAAAACTAGGGTTTGAGCAATTGATAACATCAACATCATCACCCACACAGTTCATCTGGCGGCACATTCTCGTTAAAGCCGAATTCTGGCCATAGTTAGTACGATGGTATGGGACAGAAAATAAATTTCTACTTCTAGTAGTTCGCTGGGGAACCGCAAGTCCAACACCTTCTAAAAGATATGGACAATCGACAGTGTTGTTCAAAAGTTTAAATAAAAATCCCAAATCAAGAATTAAACGTCTTGTTTGCAGCGATGGAAGCTTTAGTAAGGTTTGCAATTGATTATAATCAATTTGTTCTGGTGGGATTTTTAGTTTGTAAGCAACAAGTCGAAGAAATCGCTTTTGGACCCTTTCAAGCAAGTCTATGTATGTAGAGTAGAAAGGTGATCATACCTGTGACCCATATTCCAACGTCGATCGCACAATTGCACAATACAAAGCCCTAAAACATTCAATATTATTAAAATCTTTAAGGGTTCTGCCAATAAAACCAAGTAACTTTCTCGATTTGTTATAAATGCTCTCAATCTGTAGATCGTATCTTAAGGGACTATCTAATATTACTCCAAGATCTTTATGGAAAATTTCAGCGGATAGTATTTCATTTTTTAAAGAGTAGTCAAATATAATTGGAGTCTTTATTCTATGATATCTCATTACCTGACACTTAGAAACATTCAGTTCTAATCTATTTCTTTTACACCAATCCAAAAATGCATTGAGATCTTTCTGGATCACCTCACAATCGTCTAGTTCCTTTACTGTTTTATAAAGTTTTAGGTCGTCTGCATACAAGAGATAATTACAGTTTTCAATTTCAATCATTAATGAATAAGTTAAATTATGTGACCACCTTGTGGAACACCAGATGTAACACCAGATGTAACATTTATGGTCGAGGAAGTAGCATTATTTATTTTTACCACCTGCTGGCTGTTAGTTAAGTAACTGGTTAGCCAATGGAGTAGTGATCCAGAAATGCCAAACTTTTCCAGTTTTCTTGACAAAATGACGTGATCAACCTTGTCGAATGCCTTGGAGAAATCAGTGTAAATGACATCTACCTGTCATCTGCTCTCCAAAGCATTCGAGAGGTACTCCTCAAAGCAGAGCAAATTAGTAACTGAAGACCTACCCTTGACAAAACCATGTCGGGCAGGAGTTATAATACCCTCAAAAGCCAGCGTAATTTTATTAGTAACAATCTCCTCAAAAATCTTACCAATCACACTCAACTTGGATATTGGGCGATAGTTTTCTACCTTCGCTCTGTCAGAGGTTTTATGCAAAGGAGTGATGAAGCTTAATTTCCATTTATCTGGGAAAGTGCCAGATTTGATTGACCAATAAAAAATTTGGAAGAGTATGGGGGAAATAATGAATCTGCAATTGAATAGAAAATCTCGTGGTACGCTGTCAGGTCCTACACCTAGATGTGGCTTTGTATTCTCTATAGCATTAAATACATCTACTGGTGTAATTGAAATGTTGTTTAAATCGACCGTATTGTAATATTTGTAATGTATTAGTTCGTTTTCCGTTACAAACGAATTGTGCGAATCGTGCAAATGGTTGTGGCTTTTCACCTTGCTATAAACTAAACCAAAAAAATCAGCAAAAAGGTTAACTATTGAATCAGTGTCATTCGAGACTGTGCCACCATACGACATTAAATTAGGTAATACATAACAACTTCTTTTATCTTTCACAAATTTCCATGTTAATGTACGTTACTTAATTTGAATTCTATTCTTCAAAAATAACTATAAAACTATTGCAAGCATTTTTCCTCGCATTTTTCATCCATTCCAATTACAGATAGTTTTTCTGATAACTTTTAATGTGAAATTGCATCAAAAGTCTTTTGAATAACCATTAATAATCCATCAAGTTTTGGGAATAATTTAAGTTTTGAAAAATTTCATTACTGAATTTGATTATTAATGAGAAAAACTTTTTTTTGTCAAATAATACATCAAAAATCATTTTTTCAAAAATTTGTAATGTAAAGCAATAGTTAAGTACTGAACTATACTTGGATTATCTTTTATGTGTTGAATTGAAAATTGACAAAAGATTACAAAATATCATAAAATCAAACCTCCAAGAATAAATTTGATTAATGAATTCAATTTTTGTGTCATCCAGCAACCCGTGCATCCAAGGATCTGGAAATGATTAATTTCGCCTTGGCAAATAACTTGATTTATTGCTAAAAAATTCAGTTTCAGGGTTAGTAATATAGCGAGAAATGCTGCGTTCGTAAATGTTATCTACTAAAATTGATATTCAGAAAAAAAGCTTGACCTTAAAAACAGAAATTGTGGAAAAAATTCTTTGATATTATTGCATTGTCCAAAAGAGACTTGTTATTTCAGCATAATCCTAAAAATCAATTCCATCGCTTCTGGATACAATGGCGGAAGAATAATTTCATGTCACTGGCCAATTCTCATTACCTAGTTGTTTGAAAACCCTACTTACCACTAAATTTTGTGATTTTGAAATAAATTGTGATTGGGTGTTTGTGATTTAATAAACTGCCATAGTCCATTTAGGCAAATAAAGCTGTTTGTATATATTTTTTTTTTCACTTCTACTTTTTATCTTGCTACAAGTAAACTAAAACTACTTTGAATTATTCTACAGCCTAAAATACAGATTAGAGACCAACATTCCTTCTGTATGACTGGAATTTAAAAACTAATAGATTATCTCTATGCTCTACCACTCAAGTCAAGGAAATCCTTTTTGCAATTTGCCAATCATCATTCACCAGGAGACAATCGAGTTCTCGTTACTCTTGTTAATCTAAGTCCTGATGCGGATATACTTTATTTGTCGGTTGGTTCGTTATCTGTTATCTATTCTCGTGACCAGACTCAATTTGTCTTGAGCTATCGCGATAGCTATAGGACTTGGGAAATTTTATAACCATATCGTTTTGAAACGGATTTTTCGCGTGACGCTAGCCTCTCTTTTCCAAGGTACTAATTAATAAACCAATAGAGGTCTATAAGAGATTATTACCTGTAATTAGTTAGTTAATCATTGGATTCCTTGTGTGTCTTTATCAGTTTTGTTTAGTTGAAATCAACCCATTATATTCAAAAGAATTATGAAGATATTCAGTGTGATAAAAGTAGTATGTATTTATTAATTTAATAATTATTCGAACTGAATTTTGTGCTACAGGCTACATCCATCCAATAACAGCTGCAGAGGCGAACGATCCCGTTCTCTGGAAAAGTAGAACGGGGTCAACCACCGGAAGTTTTCGTTGCTAACCGAATGACCTACATTCGGGAAGAGTTGAACACTGAGTCCGCAACAAATCTGGAAAATACATACCGAGTATTTTTTTCCAGGAAAATCTCTCGCGTATTTTTCTCTGATAATAACCATAAAGCAAAACGAAATATCCAGGTATCGCCTCGGAGAGGTTTTAATTGAAAATTCCGTATAAGCGTTGTTTAAACCGTTTTCCAGAACGAGCATCGAGCTTTCTTGTTTTTGTCTCTCTCTCTCTCATTATTTTCCGTCCAAATTTGCACAAAAGCTTTTCCGGGATGCACTCAATTATGTATATGCACCTGATGTAGGCAAGTAACCCCGTCAATCATGACTTTATTGCGCAACGGGATGTTTTCGGAATTGAATTGATCCAGTTTCCCAATATGCCACATCTATAGATAGAGTATATGTATATCAATAATCAGTATTGAAATGAATTTGTGCTGCATTTGACGTAAATTTGTGATTCTGCTCTAAATTACATATTACCAAAGTTAAGATTTGTTTTTTTACTAAATGTCAACTCACTTAATTTGATAATATTCGAAATTCGTAATCTATTGTCTATAGACCATCATGATAATCATACAATTTATTATTGTTCAGCAACTAAAAGATTTTATCACATACATCAAACTATTAATCATTTGCGCAAAAACTTCCAATACTTACTAAAAAAGCTTTTAAAAATAAATTGATGCACCATTAATCAAAGTTGTGCTTAGAGTCGACAAGCATGTGAAGGATACACGAACTTTTCAAGCTTGGATTTTACATTATTTTTGAACAAACTTATTGAACCAGAACAGCGTCTCTAGGAGTTCTACGATTCATCCTAATTAGTTTTATATTTACATTAGTTCCTATTCTTGTGTTATTTTAATTGTATCTGTGTCATTCTGATGTTTGATTTTCATCACTGTGATTGATATTTTAATGTGTGTCTAGCACGAGGGGTTTTTCACCTTGTTAATCGGTGTACAAATCACTGGTTAATATATGTTAATATCATTGGTTGATACCCATTGATACCATCTAAATACCTGTGGATATGTCAATACCTAGAGTTCTGGCGTAACAAATATTTGATTTTAGTCTGTCAATAGCATGGCAATACCTGGTAATATGTGATAATACTAGGGAAATACCTGGCAATATGTGGACATATTTTGTTAATACATGGAAATAGTTGCCAATAACTTGTTATTAGGTACATAGAAATATGTGTTATTACATGGAAATATCTCAGTTAGTACTGTTAATCAGTGTACAAATTTTGTTAGGTGAAAAACCCCTCGGTCTAGCATAATTGTAATAACCTATAACCTTGAGCTCTGAAGATTTGTTTGCTATTTTTATTGACTTTCTGTTTTTTTCTGACCACCTTTGAACTTGCTGTTGCTTTAACTTCTTTTTGTCAAAATATCTCTTTTATTCTTCATGCCTTTTTTAAGGTCTTCCGTGATAACTTTTGAGCTACATTATGAATTTAGTTTTTTTTATAATTTATGTGGGTATTACATGGTAAAACTTGAATACATATTTCATATTTTTAATTTCGAAAACCCTGAGCCCCTTTTTATATATACCTACAATACTTGCATAACGATTGTTTAATCGTGCTGGAACGAAACTAATTATTAATTTCCTGAAATTTTAGTAAACCCTGTTCCAGTACATAATTAATTATATTCGTTGTTTTACTATGATCTCGCTCGTGAATATTTCCCTCCCTAGGTCCTCTTTGTTCCTCGGAAAGCCCCGGTCTGTTCGGAGGGAGCCTTTTCCTGGGATCGCTAAATCGGTGACCCGGTTTTCCCAGCTATGCATACAGTAGAGATAATGAGTGTACTGACGAAAGTGACAATTATTAGTCTTTTTGAAATTTTTCCCTTGTTGAATAGCGGATAGAATGTATATTCCTTTCATTATTTGTTCTTATATACGACATTATTTCCTTTTTTTTCAGTTTTCTTTTTTTTATAACGCCTGATAAGCTTTACTTGATCACGTTGCCTCGCTTTTTCATCAAAACGAGAAAATAGGCAATTAAGATTTTAGGCTTGAAATTATGGCGTAAAGTAAATCGGAGAGTAGGCGAGAGAAATATAAGGGTACCCCTGACTTATTGGGAGTGTAACATTTTAAATGCCATATGCATATAATTAGTCTCATCATAACTTCTAGTGTCGATTATAAATTTCATTCCGAACTCCTAGCGACCTACACTGATACCTAACAACCTTTAATTGGAATCAAATCTTGTACGTTTTTAGGTCAATTTGGGAAATTTCTAATGGAGTATGAAATTAAAATAAAATCAAATATTATTCCCTCAAGTAAACCTCTATTTAGAATACTAATACATTTGCGTCTAAATGTTGAAAAGGAATTAGATATATTAGAAAAAATGGAAGTCATTTCAACCAACCGAATGAGTGAATAAACCAATTTATATTTTTAAAGCCCGAAGTAAAACAACTGCCTCTCTATATCGTTTACAAGGAGAGGAATTAATTTTATTACATTTTTTGTAGAGGAGAGGACACCACCCACCCTGACTAGCTGAGTACGACCCTGTAGATAACATGACAACCACAACAATAACGAACCCTTAATACCATACTCTTCAAATTTATTCTACAATACCCCTTGGTCCAGCAAATCAAAAGCCTTGCTGAAATCTTTATGTGTGTTTCACGAACATCAAAACGGAAGCGTTTTAAGGTATTTCAAGGTCGATTTAAAAAAAAACGCTAGGTAACATAATTTTTGTATTGAAGGGGGAAACTTTTTGTCCCCATGGGTATTTCGCTAGGGTGCACCCCTTCGGTGGAGTGACTGTCACCCTTCTTTTTGAGATAGGAAAGATTGGTCGAGTGATACCTTGTTCTGAAGGTATTTTGCTTCTCGTCACAACTGCGTATTTTTTTTTGAAAATCGGATGACTAGTTCTCAAGATATTCACTGTGAAAGTTGCCATGGGCTAAAAAAGAAACAATCTTCTGGCCCTGTTATTCTTAAATTACAGATCGTTTTTATTAAATCGACCTTAAAATACTCAAAACGCCTGTGTTCGTGAAACACCCTGTATATGGAATACACCTCATAACCATCAAAAAGCCTACGATAAAGTTTGTATATGTGGAAAAGTTAGTCACAGTAGAACGATCATTCAGAAATCCATGCTGTTGCTCAACAATAACGTTTCGGAAGACTCCTTCCAGGACTGGCAAAACCATTTTCTGCAAAACCTTGGGTATTGCTGATTGTATAAAAATAGGCCTGTAGTTGGCAATATCAGAGTTATTATCCTTTTTGAAAATAAGGGTTAAATCACAAAGTTGTTTGATACTCTAATTTGCAGTTTAGTTAAAAATATTTATGAATATACAGGGTGCTTTGTTTATGGGGTATGCGACAGAACTTTGTTATTTCAAATGAAACACCCTATATGTGATTGCATATTTGGATTCTACGTAAAATTCAGAGCAGATTTCATGTGATATACCCTATAACTAGGTTCAACTGTTTTGAAAATATTGACAGTTGAAAATTGACTTTTTGCAACTTTGACAGACTCTAAAGCCTGAACGGCGGTTAATTTTAGAGGAAAATCGATTTTACATTCCTATCTTAGATTTTTATAAACTATCATTTGACACCAACTCTGAATTTAATCCACGTGGTGTCAAATGATAATTCATAAAAATCTAAGATGGGAATGTAAAATCGGTTTTCGTCTAAAATTAACTGTTTAGGTTTTACAGCCTGTCAAAGTTGCAAAAAGTCAATTTTCAAGTGTCAATATTTCCAAAACAGTTGAACTTGGGTATAGGATATATTACATAAAATCTGCTCAGAATTTTACGTAGAATCCAAATATGCAATCACATATAGGGTGTTTCACATACCCCATAAACGGAGCACCCTGTATATCCAAAAATATTTTTAACTAATGCATATTCGAGTATCAAACAACTTTGTAATTCAAATTCTTGTTCTTGCATCACCCTGTAAGGAGATATCGTCCGGTATCGCACTAAGAGGACACCATGTATAAAACAAAACCAGCAATGACTCACACAGTGAAACTGCAGACTCTTTTGGCATCAAGTTTGGGTTAGTCATATCATATCAGTACCAGGCATTTTTTTAATATTCAACGATAACAAGACATTCAACCAACTGTCGAAGCAATAAATAGCAATTTTCTGAACCGGAGGCAATCTGAATTCTCCTCTTCTGAAGTGGATATTGAAAGGTGAGGTGTTATTAGATACTCAAAATTAGTAGATACCACTTAACACTTTCCTGCTAAAGCTGAATCACCTCCTTTACCCGCACAAACCGGCACGATCTTTCTATGCCACTACCAAAATACTAATCATTTTAAATGGTACTTCGACCAGACATTACTAAAATTATCTTGTTTAATTAATAGACCAAATCCAATTAAACTAAATAAAAATTAAAAAAAAGAAAGTATTTTCCCAATTAAAAGATTTGGTCCCAAAACTAACACTTTAATTGAATTGAAATTAAAAATAAACTATCACCTCTTTGAAGAGCCTTTACTACCCACTTGGCGGCAGATGAACTGGAAAATGAGAAAAACGGGTCTTGTGAACGGGTCGAGAACTCGTAGAGGTTTTGCGATTCAAATTTCCGGCGACAACTGGCGTTAACTGGCTTCAACACTCGCTTAAATAAGCAAGTGGGAACCACCCTCTGGGTACTAACTGCTCCAGAAGCCCATTGGCTATCTATTAGTACCCAGGTTGAGAGTCGAGAAAATCGAAGTTCTCCAACCCTCCTAACTTTCAGTGATTCGCTGACAGTACCCTCCGTTATTTCTTGTTATTTTTTCAGTGGTTCTCAAGTCTGTGATCCAGTTTGATCCAACAGAGTTCGCTGTTACATGATGTAAAATTAATAATTGGACATTTAACGTTTTCCCTTTTAATTGAAAATCTTTCCCTTTTGTTCTAATTATGCCTTCTTGTATTCTAATTTCCTAATTTCTAACCTAATCAAGTGAATCAAAAAGTTTCCTAATTACTAACCTAATTGAGTGAATCAAAAAGTTCCCTAATTTATATCCTAATTATCAAGGATGAATAAGTTATCCTCTACTAATTTATTTATGAAATAATTGAGTAATTCACTCCTATTCTTAACCTACTTATATCTTAATTATAGCTAAACATTTAACTCTTACAGTTGACATTTCACCTAAGTAATAACCCTTGATAATTTTATTATTATACAATTTATGTTATTGTATCTTGAAAAATTTAGCTCATGTAATTATTGTTTTCTTTCACACACACATGCTTCGAATATAATTTTTTTCAGCAACTGAGTTTGTCACAAAACGGGGGTATTTAGAAGGCTATGTAAAAATGTATTAAAATATAGGGTGTTTCATGTAAAAAAAATTAAATTTTATTTGTTCATCCTGTATATGGTAGAGTGACAAGAAAAACAATACAAAAAAGCAATTTTTGTATGGGCAATTGCTTACATATATCTCATAGACCATATACTTACCGTAGTTTTTCTATAGTAGGTAATTCTAGAATGGATGTAGTGTGGACATTGAGTAGTATCTAGACATGTAATAAGAAAGGTTTCTTCATAAACATGTCCATCAGTATATGCAATTGGATATATTCGTTCCAATTTGTCCAATAATTTCAATTTGATATTGATATATTGATATCCTCTATAAGCACAATGCTGATGTAGGTACATTTGATTTATCTAAAATATATCGTTTCTTATTCAACTTCTTATTCAATTCCGAATAACTATTATATTTATTATTATTAGTATTATATTTCCATTCACCTTTATGTCACTTTTAAAAAAGAAACTTTTCTAATACTAAAGTTTTGTTTCCATATGTTAGAATTATTCGAACGAAAAATTATTATTATTAGATAAACTGCAATAATATTCAATATTATTAAAGTCTGAATTAAAATTATTTGTGGGTTGTCAATTTGAATACCGAATTTGCACAGATTGGCAGAATGATTTTTGAGGTGCCATTTATTACATGTTTTGCTAAGTGCTTCACATTCTCTATTAATTAAAGCCGCACCTTGTACAGCATAAAATAGTGTAATGACCCGGGAAAAATAGACCCGTAAGTTACAATGTCTTAACAGTAGATATAAATTAAAGTAATCAAATAATCAAAAAAAATGAATCTCTGATAATTAACATCAGTATCAATAAATTGAAAATGAAACCGATAAAAATTGACCCAAGTTAATTAAATTGTTTATATAGGTACGTTCAAATTTTAAACAAGCCATCAGTGACTAAGCACGTGTCATCATTTGAACTCGTAAATAAAAACCCGGAAAAGATAAAATACAAGGTTAAGCACCTAATTAAATTGGACCAAAAATTTCGAACAGATTGCATCATCATCTGAATGAGTTATATTTTTGAGGTAATATCTAGGTCGACCAATAGAATTGAATTATAGATGGTCAAACGACCGCCTATATTGTCGATTTTGATGGGTTATTAATAATATTTTGGGGGAATCGAAAAATATAAAAACAGGCGGGTTTAGAAGTGGAGGATCAGTTGTAAGTCTTCAGCCTGCAGTCCAGTTTTGAGTTTAAAGTCTACAGTACCTAATGGGTCAGTCCAGAAAAAATTCGCGAAGAGTTTATTTTATTTTGTTGCCTCGGGAAAACGCGTTTAATTGAACTTTGAAAAAGTAACGGAAAATTGTAAAGACCATTTAAATTCGTTCAATATTATGTGCGAGCTCCAAGTAATTAAAGAAATTAAATTAAATAAGTTTAGTATTTTAAGGATAAAATGTAAGTACTCTAGTGACAAGTTTTATTTTTGACTATAAATGACTTTGAATAATTGTTCTGCATAAGTTGTCAGTTAATGACTTAGGTGTTTCAAGAATTTATAGCTATAGATAATGGTAGTTTTATTAGGAATATGAATCGGAAGTGTTGTTTGAAAGAGTAAAGGTATTTATAAGTTATTAATAGTAAAAGAAGTAGGGCGTTATAGTTTGAATAATTCCTGGTCCGAAGTAATAAAGTTTGAGAGGTTGTGAAATAAATTGAAACACTATCTGTATACTTTTTTTTCCGAAAAAAAAACGCTTATTTTCGAAAAAAAAATTATTTAAAAATCTAATTTTTAAACTGGCGCGAAAACGCGAACTTGGTTTGTGACGTCACACACCAGAAAATCAACAAAAATGCTAGGATGCCTTTCTCATTAGTAAATCATCACACATTTCACTAGCTAGAAACTATTTTCGTCCTTTACTACATTATAAAAAATAAAGGATAGGTATAATCCTTATTAACTCATTTAAATTTCGCATTTCTACATGTGGCAACAAAAATGTCAAAATCGGTTTGAGCCAATCAGAGGGCGTTTTCAATCACGTGATTTTTCGTTTAAATTTTTAGTTTTTATTTATTAATTTACTTAATAATAATAATAATAATAATAATAATAATAATAATAAATAGCCTTTATTCAGATAAAGTAATCTGACTAAAATCTTGCAAAATATTGTTCATTCTCGGTTGCATTGATGTATCTGCGTCAAAAAATATCATAATTTGCTATATTCCCGGCACGTGAAAGTGGCCCATTAGAAGCGGCTGTAGACATAAAAAGATATTTGCTTTTTTTTTATTTTTTGTTTTAAGCATAATAAAATATAATTTGGTAAACCTTAATAGTTTATTTCTCTCATTTGTGAATAGACCCCCTCCACAATTTCTGAAAGTCCTTCGTAAGGAAACGGAAAGCAAATTTAATTGAGAGTGATACAGCTACAAAAATTGAGAATAAAATATACAATTTGTACAATCTCATTTTGAATGAGTAAAAAAAACTTATAGGTTCGGACCATTATCTCAGACACCAAAGTATATGGGACACAAGTGATATAATATATATAGTAGAAGATTAATCAACCAGCGACAATGGAATTTAAATTATAAATATTGCACTTAAGAATATCAAGCAACAAATAAAAGTATACTAAATGAAAGGGTAAAATAAAATGGGGAAACATTAACAAGACACTTCTGAAACATTGTAATTTACTTGATCGGATGCCGGATATTTAAATTATTTACGATAAATTTAACGTCGCAGCCTTTAATCAAACCTAAAATTCTTTGAAGAAAAAATGTTTCGAGGTATATACATATTAATTTTTAAGTAGTTTTAATGAATTCCAAGGAAAAACTTGAGAAACAAATCCATTAGGCAAGTTGAATATTTGATCATTCTGGAATTTGGTTTTTGGCCAATGCATATAAATTTTAATTGTGACTATACCTATAGCCAAATTCTTCAAAAGGAGTCAAACCAACAACCACTCAAAATTGAAATTTGGCAATCGATCGGTTTGGTTGCTCGGCTAATATCCAGTTTCCATCACGATGAGTAAACAGAATCCAAAACCCATTCGTTTAATCGAACCGAAAACTGACATTCGGATCAGGTGAGGCCCCGATTTCCCCATCATCGCCGATAAATGCACTCGCTTTCGGGAAGGGGGGCCTATATTATAGCACAAGTCGTCGGTCGGAAGGGCATTGTGGACACGCGAAGGTCGACTGTGACGTCAACGGCCTTAATGAGGCGAAAAACGCGATCCGAACTGACTTTGAACTATGGATTTCGTGATTTTCGGTGCAAAATGGCTAATAATGATGATTGTCTATTCTGCACGTGAGAATAATTATTATTCTAAAACATGTCTATAGCAAATTAGTACATAATGAAAAATCTATAGAGAATATTTTGATCTTTTGTATAAATTTACTATTAAGTATTTAAGAGAGAAAAGAAGCGTTGTTTTCTTAACTTTCCTAATTCAATTGAGTGAACCAAAATTAGGAAATATTCCAAATAAGTCCTTAAATTCTTGTCAATTTGAGATTACCTTAACCTTACATTGAACTTGAGCCTTATCTGAATATGAGCAGAAAATTGGAATCATATCCTTATTGATAATGAATTATCACCTAGAAGTTTGGAAGGAAATAAAATGTGGAAATTTATGAGTCAATAATTAACTCTGAAAGTTATCATGAACCATATCTGTTTTTATCACAAGCCAACCACAAACTTAACCACCACTTGATTGTAAATAAAGAAGGAAATCGTGACCTGATAGATCTTTAAATTCCTGATTTGCAGATTATCCTACACCCCATAGATAAGCTCAATGTTCACTCATTTTTTCCATTCGAAGATCAGGAATAAACATAGCATCGTTTTGTATCCGACAGATTCAAATCTGTTTCAAAGATTTTCAATGTTTCAAACCAGTCAAGTTAAATACACCTATTGTTACCAATTATTATCGATAACTCAGCTTAACATTAAACTTTCGACGTACCTAATTGTACAAATTGCGTGCAATGGAGGGCAACTTTCCAAGGAAAAATACACCGTGTAAATTACGTTCACGTTTCGGCATTAAAAAAATAAAAATGAGAGTAATGTTTTGAACTTAGCCGTATGTTTAATATTTGATGAAAACTTCGATTTTGCCCACCTGGAATTCGTGGAATGTCGTTCGATCCACACAAAGCCGAAGTGATCGACTATTAAATATTGAGCTTATTTAGAGTGGCCTGAATTTTTTCAGAGAAATCATTAAATTAAAAAAATGTGTGTCATATTTTATTTTATTAAGTGCTAATATCTATTTTGTAATTGTATGATACACTAGTGATTATAAATTCATAATCCATTAAGTTCGAATACACGTTTTATTAATTCGAAATAATTGGACTATGTGTTTTAGAATTCCAGAAAGCAACAAATGTATAATAAATACGTGCATTCCAGGAAATGCAATTTAGAACTTTATGTGAAATAAAGTGATGATTTATTATTGATGATTGATTCATTTTGTTTACAATCATCGTATATGCAATGCAGTTTTTCAAAATTTTATTTAGCTTTAGATTCGTTATGGTACAAGTGACAAATGAGCCTTATTTAATTTCATGGAATAAATAAATAAAAATAAATCTTCTCATTTAACATTAATATTTAAATTATTTCTCACATGTGGCGTGTCACGATGTAGTAAATATTTAACAATCGCTTTATCGAAATGAGACCTACACATGTAATTATTATTTAAATGAAATATGGACACGATTGCTTAATAACAAATATTTAGATTAAAGTAGTTGAGTACGAATTGTTAAATTTAGCAAATAAATATTCATTATATTTTAAAATTGCCATTGTGAATTTTTCAAGACACGTAAAAGACCCACGCGTTCTAACTTATTTATGCAGTTTCATCATTAACAAGGGATGAACTTTTACCTTTCAGCAAATGACGTAATGGAAAGTGATTTTTTGTTGTGATTTATAGCGTAAAAGTCATCATTATAAATAGCTATTGCCCATAGTTATAGTTGGTATTTGTATCTTGTGAGTTTGGAGAAATTACATAACTACATAACCTCAAAATAGAACTCATGTTTGTTATTTTGAAAACCAAAAAATTTGGGTAATAGTTTGTTTTAATTGGCCTGTTAGGGCTTGAAAGGACTTTTGGTGCTTGATTAATCTGTGTTGGTGTTGGTAAGCTGCTATCTTGGTTCTCATAGAATATCGGCGGTCAAAATTATGACTGTAAATTGGACATTACATCAGTTAATGATTCGGTTTCGGGTGACAGCTGCTCCAGACTTTTTCATAAGAAGCCCTGCTCTGGACTTAATGCATCCGAAATTAAGGTAATGGAATTTACAGGCTCAGATTTTCACCAGAGTTGAAGCAGCTGACGATACAAAAAAAGCGGGCTCACAAAACATTTAAAAGTTCAGGGTTAAGAACTGATTATGTATTCTATATGTAGTGGTCTTATAGATCTCAGTGTAGAAATCTGTCTCAATTATGTTATCGGGAATTTGTGGATGGAACTGAATATAATTTAACTAACAAGGTAAATGTTAAACAGTTTTGGAAGTTTCTTCAGAATAAGAGAAAGAGTGGAACCGAGTTACCATCTTCAATTTTTCTTGATAATAATCAGTGTCAGCTTGGTCCTGATCTGCCTGATCTTTTTGCTGAGTACTTTCAGTCAGTATATACTGAGACAAATGTTATCTGTCAGGATATCCCCTCATTTAATCACATTTATGTAACTGACTGTGAAATTCCGATATCCGCCATTTTTGAGGAAATGACTGGAATTGACATAAACAAAGGCCCTGAGCCTGACGGAATTTCTCTTGTATAGTGTTGAAGTCTTGCAGTTTTGTTCTTTTCCGTCCACTTCACATTATTTTCAATAAATCACTTTCTTCGGGCATATTTCCGGATTTCTGGAAAGTGAGCTACCTTATACCTATTTTCTAGTCAGGAAATAGAGCAGATATTCGCAATTATAAACCAATATGTAATCTTAGCTCTATCCCAAAACTTTTTGAAAAAATAGTTTCGCCTATTTAAAATCTATATTGGGCTCGTCAATTATTGATGAGCAGTTTGGCTTTGTCAGTGGGAGATCTACTGAGTTGAATTTAGTAACCTTTGTTGACTATCTGTCGGGCGTCTTGGATGGGGGTGGAGAGGTTTATGCTGTATACACAGACTTTTCCAAGGTGTTTGAGAGGGTCAATCTGTGGGTTCAATCATGGGGCATTGATTGATAAGTTGAGAGCAGTTGGTATTCAGGGGACCTTGTTGGAATGGTTGGCCAGCTACCTCACGGATAGATACCAGGTAGTCAAGGTGAATACCTACACTTCTAAATATATTCCTAATCCCTCTGGGGTTTTTCAGGGATCCCACTTGGGCCCCTTGCTATCCATAATGTTTAATAATGATATTGCAGATTGTTTTGAATTTGCTGATGATTTGAAGTGCTACCTTGCAATTTCTTCATTGGATGATTGTCTCAAGCTTCAGTCAGACCTGGAGAGACTCGATAAGTGGTGTGATCGGAAGGCAATGGAGTTGAATATTGCTAAATGTCATTCCATAGGCTTCACTAAAAAACGCAGGAGAACACAATTTTCCTATAGCATAAAAGGGGTGCCAGGTCTCACTCATTCGTGATCTTGGAGTTAAAATGGACTCTACACTATCCTTTATCAACCACATTGATACCATGGTTTCTAGAGCTCTAAGTATGCTTGGTTTTATCAAGAGAACTGCATCTGACTTCAATAATGTGTCTGATATTCGACTGCTGTCAGGCCATTATTGGAGCATTGTTCGCAGGTTTGGAGCTCTCATTATGCATGTCATATTCATAGACTGGAACAAGTACATACAGAGGAAGTTTCTGAGGTATCTGGCTTACAAATCAGGCATTCCACCAATTGATGAATACATCTATGATTTTAATTTACTCCAAGTGAGATTTGGATTGCCAGCATTGAAGGTTAGGAGGGATCATGCTGACCTTAAACTTTTCTTCAAGGTTATCAACTATGTGGCTTACTGTCACACTTTGGTTTCTTCTGTGCTGCTCGCGGTTCCACCTAGAAACACAAGAGCTTCCTACACATTTCAGTAGGCTTTTAGGCGTACTAATACTGGTTTTAATTCATTCATGCCAAGGGTGGCACGAATGGCTAACTGTCATTCAGATTACTTGGATTTTTTTGATGTCAGTATTGATAGTTTTATGAGCCTGTTAAAAACGTAATGTGATTGACTAAATAGTCTGATTAGTGTTAAGCTTTTAGGGAGGAATGTAGGGTTTTTGTACTTTGAGTATTTGTGTGAAGCTACTTCTTACCCTTACTTCTACTTTATTTTATTTTTGTTATTGTTTATATTTTTATTCTTGTTTTTATTTATATTTTTATTTTTGTTTTTATTTTCATGGTACTATATAAGATTAGAAGGGGAGATATGTGGCGGAATTAGGAATGTAGTTCTATTTTGTAGAATAATTTTTTTCTTGTAAAATTTTGGGGAAAGGCCGTTGATAAATAAATAAATAAGTAAATAAATTATAAAGTTTTTGTTGATTTAACTAATAAGTTGTTGATTGATCTAATCTGAATCAATAGACGAGAATAATCAAAAATTGAACATTGAAAATTGTGAGTCAATCAAATCATGTCTGACGCCATTTTGTAATTTCCCATTGACATGAAACATCCAAACATCGAAAAGAAAATGGCGGATTTATAGTTGCAACATTCTAAAAGAGTTGCTACATTGAAGAATTATTAAGAAATGGAGAGATTGATTATTCCCGTTTGTTACGTGTCTTATTTTCAGTCAATCAAGTTAGGAGATTGATCGTTATATTTTTGCTGCCTTTAATCTTTTACTATTCTGTCCTTGCCTGATTTTGCCTAGCAGGGAATAAAGGGAACTTAGTATAAAATCCTCAATATATATTTCACATAACAGTCGCAATAGTTATTCTTCATGAAGATATCCACAGCTTCTGGCGATCTCTAAAAATAAGATTGATTTGGGATGAGATAAGATCGTATAGAGCAAAATATTTATCTTTTTTTTTTGAGTTTTTGCTGTTTTGTTCCCTGTTCTGTGTACTGTTCTGTAGGAATCAGGTAAATCAGCATTTGTTTTCCCTATTTTTGCAGAGCTTTCCATTGTGCAATTTTGAAAACATCAAGTTTGCAGTCTAAAATAATACGAAAATTTGGATAGGATTAGAATAGGGACATGTAAACAAACATTAGTAGGGTTAGGAAATTGTTTAAGTCAGACAAGGAACTAAAGTTGAATGTGGCACCAAAACTTGAATATTGAGTATTGAATGCGCAATATGCATTAATTGGAACTGTCCAAAAATAAACGAAATATTCCCTAGAATTCGGTTCGTGTTACCAGAAATTCTACTGTTGAAGGAACTTTTCTTTTTCTAGAATCACGCAGAAGAGAAGCCACGTTATAGATAGCTTTCTTCTGAGGTATTTTGGCCAATTTGAGTGAATATTTGGGAAGTAATTGAGTCAAACAGTGGCTATTATTCTTATATAACACCACAGCAAGTATTTGCTAATTTGATAAGATTTTAGTACGTAAAAACCCAAATTTTAGAAAATAAGTTTGATTCGTGTCACGTGTTAAGTGTCGAAAAGGCCAATCCACATTAAGTCCCTATTATTCATCATTTTATTTTGTATTCTGGTCCCTGTTAGAGTTTTATGTCCCCAAACCCGTAATTGATTGCAGTACCTACCTCAATTCTTGTTGAAATCGAGTTTTTATAGTGTCTTTTAGGCCTTTTATGTTGGGTAATGTTACATCCCTTTCTGCTGTTGCTGTCGTTAGATGCACAAAGGCATCTTATTTCTGAATTGCTGGTGCTCAGTCCTGGACCTGATAGATTGCTTGTGGAGCTTGTGAAGCCTGTGAATCTCAATCGTCCCCCAAGTGGTTCCTAGTCCACTCTATCAAATAACTACATACTCATCAGGTTTGCGTATTGTGCCGTTTTGGGAATCATCCACCCTGTCTGTATTAAGGGTTCCACCATCTCCTTGGGAGCTGGAGCCTCTCACCTGCAACCACTTGTACTCTTCAATATTATAGCCAGTTGAATTACCACTACCTGTCTTGAAAATTACCTTATCATCCTTTAGGTTTAAATTAAGTTTTTTTATTTTACGTTTACTTACCATATTATTTTGATTTCCTGGAACATTCCAAATTAGTATAAACACACGTCTACACTCACAATCCTCAATTAGTGGATCTGTACACCAGGTTTAAATAGATCTATTTACGACGGTATTTTGGCGTGAACCGTACTTAGTTATCACCCTCCATTTATTTGAACTCAATGACAGAATGAACCAAAATGTAAGGTAAGGTTTGGGAACTAGACTGTTTTTCGTATATCTGGGTAGGTAGATATTTAGTTGTTCTGGCTTTATTTACATTATTTACTGATTTGGGCCAGTGATTATTTTTATTTAAATTATTGAAAAATATACATTGACGTATCCATTTATCAGGACCGTACTACTGTGAATTAAATATTGGATGTAATAATAAGAGAGTTATTTGAATTTCAGGCTATTATTTTGTTATTTCCTATTAGGCATTCCAACGACCTGTCAAAAAGTGCGTTGTGGCAGAAGTTCATTATCCCGTATATGAGAGAATGTAATTTAAAGCTTTTTAAAGTGCATTTTGTGATTGTTTTGTGAATGAACTCTGTTTATTTTTTTATTTTATTGACTTCATTAGTGTTTCTTCCAATTAAAAATGCCACAAACGGGTCTTGAAGTTGATTGTGGAAGTAGTTTCAACAAGGTAACAAGGATGATGTCAGGCTTTTCTCATTGCCCTTTGTTTTAAAATTTTCCAATTAAAACGTGAAAATTTTTCACTACCACTGTTCCTGCATCTGAAATAAAGCCACATTCGAAATATTCGTAAGAATCTAAGCTTTGTAGGCCTTCATTTGCTCATTAATGTGAACTGTGGATCAAAATGTCATCTGGACATTTTTTTAAACTAACCGTTTGCCCAGATCCCGATTTTCCTGCATTCAAGTCTTTAAATATTCACTCTGCATCTCAAAAAGTATATTATAACAAAGTAAACTGTAATTAGCTTGAAAATATTCCAAATAAACTCAAGATAAACAAACAAACGTCAAATTTTCCACGGTCGCCATATTGAAAAATCACATGGTTTGGAGAGCCTAATTGGAAATTTTAGGTCGGTGCAGTATTATTTGGCATCACAGATTTCCTGTTTTCGGATCATCAGGTATTCCGTTTAACTGTAGGGCACTAAAGCAGGTGGCGCTCATTTTTGATTTTAGTTACTCACACCCCTCTTCGCAGTGAGAGCTAGTCGGACGCCTTGAAAACGGAGGTACCCTTTCTGTTTTTTTTGAACTGCCATCCCCTCACATAGGTAACTCATCCACCCTAGTTACCCCTGTCTATTTAACATCTCTTTCCCTTTCTACATATTTTTATTGAATCAGTATTATTAGGCTTTTGTTAAAAGAACTTAACGCGTTACTTGATTTAAATCAAGAGCCGAGAATAATCAAAAATTGAACATTGAAAATGATCAGTCAATCGAATCATCTCTTGACGCCATTTTGTAGCTTCCTATACACATAATTGAATAAAAATATATAGGTAATACATCATATCTAGCAAAGCAATTTTGGGCCGTCGTTACAAAGTATCAGCAGAAATTTTGCAACTTTTGACTTATTGTTCTTTTTTCCGAGTCTCATGTGGCCATGTAACAATAAAAAAGTTTTATATTATTACATATATTTCTAATCACATTTACACAAAAAGAAACATTTATTATATCGAAATAGTGAAAGTTCACCCCTACGTTGTTGTAGTCATTACGTTGGAATGCGAAGGTGAAAATAAAAAAATGAGAGGAAAACGAAAATCGATGGAAGTTCGGGCCGAAACTTGGCCGAGTCATTGCTCAGGAATGTGGAAAAAATCATTAATTTATATTAGAAGTTTGCTCACGGGTCACGGGTTTAAACAGCTATAAAGTTTGATGAACTGTTTTGTGAAAAATTAATTAAAAATGTTTATTTAAAAACTCGTCAGTGAAGGTGAAGGTAGTTTGAAAATGTTTATAAATGTGTGTTGTTTACTAATAGATAACTCATTTCTTTACAAAATTTTATTTCAATTTACCTATACCAAAAACAAATTTTTTATATAATATTCGCTCACAGTATTGTTGAAATCAGTTATGTATTATCAGTACACGAATCTGTTAACTTCCGCACGAAATTTTGGCTTGATTCAATCAAAACCAAGTCAAGGCTGGAAGCCGAAACATACAAATGGAAAAAAAATTACTGGCAATAAACCTTGAAAAAAAAAATGGAGAATTTTGCGGTAATAAAGCTTCAACTACTACTGGATTGCCTTGTTTCCTGTAATTTTATGATCGATATGTCTGTAATGCACTAATAAATAATCGTATCTTTAATCATGGCCTTGCCATTGCTTCAAATGGCCTTCAGGTGCACTGCTAACATAAATATTTAATATATATTTTTAATAGTTTTTTGAGCAAGCGATAATTAGTATTGAGACTTTAGGAACTGAAAAATTTTAATGAAAGAGGGCAAATGGACAATGAATTATCAAGTAGTCCATGCCGCAAAAATCTTAGTCTTACGTCCAATTCAATTAAAACCAAACTTGCTGGGGAAATAACAAACATACGTTATACAATTAACATCTGAAATCAAATTTCCGATGTTTATCTTATTTTGTGTGCTCATTCTCTCCTTTTTTAAAAGTTGTTATACCATACTTATTTCCACCATAAGTTCTAGAATTTTTTTTCCAGAAAATAGTTTGCTTTGAAATCAAATTGGCTTAATTGTTTAATACCCTTCAATTACAAACAATACGAGCCTTCTGAGAATTTTTATTTGAAAAAAAGTATTTTTATTAACAGAACAACAGAGAAAAGGAAAATGCCCGACTAACTTTTCGGTTTGAGATCGGCGAAGTAGAAATAAGTTACGGTCAGTGCTCATCACAAGGTTTCTGAAAAATATATTGTCAACTAAGGAAAGTCGAATCCGGTCTTGGTAATTATTTATTTTGCGATTCACCAATAAATAGATACAAAAGAGTGAGTCTCAAAGAAATACGAAAGGAGCTTGAACCAATAATGGAATTCTAATGGAAGCAATCTTCGGCTATAGCCAGACCATTGTTGCAGACTTTACGTTCTTCTCTTTGACAAAAGAATAAATTCAAGACGTCCTGGCAACACCCTAGGTCAAAGCACGGGCGTCTAATCGATTATATTATGATTGTACGTTCAAGGGACCGAAATGATGTACGACTGTTGGACTGACCATCGGCTGATACGAGCCAGAATAAACTTGCGCATCCTACCAAAGTGTAGATGTCAAAAAAAGCACTTCAAACGTAAATTTAACATAGAACGCCTTCAAAACGATCACTACAGGACAAACTTCCAAGCCTCTCTAAGCCAGAAACTTCCGTTAGAGTACCCGGAAAGTGTAGCAAAACGCCCCACGTACTCTATGTAATTAGTTAGATGGTAAATGGCGAGCGGTATATTGATGGTGTTTATTTACTTGGAGCTGCTACCTAAAATCTGTGGAAGGGTCTATTTGCAAGAGAGAGAAACAAACTATTGAGGTGTACTACTAAAATATAAAAATTAATCAGCCAAATATCTTCCAATTCTGACAGCCTCATTTATCTCTATAAAATCAATTACTTCACATCCGTTCAAAATGTTATTATATTACGGACCACTGAAATATCCCTACTAATAAAGAAACGCCCTATTCCTACTATTCCTCATAACTTATAAGTTAACTCATTTCAATACTTCCGATTCATTCCTAATAAACTACCCTTCACCTAATTATACAGTGACCGCCAAAAAGTTTGCAATAAATGGGCAAATATTTTATTATTAAAATATCAAAAAAAATGTTACGTGGGATCAATTCAGCATACCTATCAACAAAAAAAAAGCACTGTCACAGATGTCATGTGACCACAGTTATGGCGGGAAATTTGAAAAGTTCGCCTTAAATATGTAAAAAGTGGGGTTAGATGACCAGAAATCGAAAAATTGTAGAGAGAAAAGTGGTTCAGAATTCGATTTTACGTCTATGTGTCAATTTTTGAACAGGTACAAGGATTTTTAATAAATATCAATTTTTTGGTCTGTTTTCTGGTAATTTGGAGAATATTAAAAACTTTTCGAAAAAATATTGGTTTAATTGAATTTAAAAAAGAGGTATTGGATCATTTAGAAAGATTTTATGATAATTCCAAATTTGTTATTTCAAATTTTTGCTTTCTGTAGGTCATTGCAACAAGATCAGAGTGGTCTGATAATGAATTTTTGGGTTTTTACAATTTTACTCGGGACAATTAAGCAGAATGACTGCACTAGATTTTTTTTTGGTTAGTTTCTCTTCGAATTATGTGAACCAAGCGAAAAGTTTTTGATATTTTTCAAATTACCAGAAAACAGGCCAAAAAATCTTTATTAAAAATCCTTGTACCTTTTTAAAAATTCACACATAGAAGTAAAATCGAATCTTGAACCACTTTTCTCTCTACAATTTTTCGATTTCTGGTCATCTAACCCCACTTTTTACATATTTAAAACGATCTTTTTAAATTTCCCGTCATAACTGAGTGAGGATTAATGTTTTTCAGTGATTGATAGGTTGCTCATTGAATTTTGCTAGATTTTTACCTTCTGTTTGGATGCAAAACAATATCTAGTTGTTGATTAAAGGTATATTTTTCAAGGTAATAATGAGTGAATGGGCTCTTTCACTAAAATTTAAATACGTAATTTAGGTCTAAAATCCCAAAGGAGGGACTATTTTAGGCACATATACCAAAAAAAAATGTTCTACAAGGTTAAATAAGTTTTTTACAGGCATTTTAAACTACCAAAATTTGAATTATTTAAAAACGCGCCGATTTGCTGACGTCGCATAAATATTTTTCATTTCGCTTGTTGTTGCAAAGAGCTGTCCGCCTCTGCTGTATTTATCCTGTAGTAAATGCAGGTAAAGGTTCGAATGCGCTGTTGTCGGTGGTGACTAAATGTAGTGCAACGTAAAATAAATAAATAAAACTAAACATAGAAAATTATATTAAATTGTGTTTAAGCATAATTTCAATAAAAATGTTATAAAATCTTGAATCCATAAGTAATTAATTTAACTACTTTTCATGATATTTTGGGAACATTTCAGAATTAAATCTATTACAAATTTTCAATGTCGACAATTAGTGGCAACACGGTCAAATAGCGAGCTGCGACGTCATAGAAATAAATTCTGGGTTTTTATTTGGAGGTATTTCTTTTTTTTCTGTTTTCTCAAGAAGGACTATGAATTTTTCAAAAGTAAAAATACAGAAAATTCTGTTTTTAGTTGCTTTATCCAAATATGCCAATTTCAAAAATTAGTGAAAGAGCCCGTTCTTTGGATTCAGATGACAGGGTAGTTTTAGGATAATAAAGCCCTACTGTTAGGATAGGAATCCACTTTATTTATCTTTCGAAAGTTTTCTAAAGGGCCCTAAATGTCGATGAAAAGGTTTGTTTACTTTCAAATAAATATCACTTGTCAACACTTACGAATCTCGTATTTTCCTTTATTAAAAATTCTGCAACAACACAAATCACTTTAGAACACTTTAAATCGATTTTCCACTTATTTCCTTTGTTTTTCCCATTTTCGAAATGTTTATTTTCTCAAAATATAGTGGGGTTATAAGCCACTTGTGGATTCGTTTCGGGCAGCACTGTTGCCGACGTACTTGACCGCTGTGGGTAATAGAGTCACTGTAACTGTGACCCCTATACATCATTTTGATGGTTTTTAGACTGAAGACTAAGTGGATGTTGATGAATAACTTCTATAAGTAATTAATTAGTGTTAATTGGTGTTAGGGGTGAAGTTTTGATAACAACTTTGAGTTTTGTTGGTCATCATTGTGGTTTGGAGTGTTCCGTTTCAAGCTGATTGTGTTCCATACCAAACTGGGTGTTCCGTCTTCCTGGTCGAGATCGGAAATCTGGCACCAGAGGACATCTTTACCATTTTATTAAATAGATTTATAATAATTGTCATTAGATTGGACTCTTATTTTTTTATCCCTACTGACCTCAACGAAACCAAGGTAAAATTGTTTTATTTTAAAGGATAGGTACATCGGGTAGGTACATTTTTATAGGATTTTTGGAGATCAGGGACTTTCTGGTTTAAGTCCGCGGATTGTATTTTATAAACCAGTGGCGCCCTATTAAGCTAACTTTTAATATTGAACCTACTCCCACACCACTGAGTAGGCGCGAGCACTTTGTTGCGCTGGCCGCATTCCTTAAGGGTGTCTTACTGTACCTAGGCCTATTGTGGTTTATTAATTTAAATTTTGTATTCAAACAGTTTAAAGGTAATTTTACGCGCAACAACTGAAGTACTTACATTTAACTTTGCACACGTAAAATTACTTAATTATATACTCAAAATTTTTAGCTAGCACGCACATAAATTGAACGAATTTCAAATGTTATTTCTTGCACAAATTTTTCCGTACTTTTTCTAAGACCTTTTCCGACGCCATAAAAGAAACTTTTCGCGAAACCTGGCAGACTTTAACTCAAACTGGACAGGACTGCGAACTCATCTTTCAACTGGCAACTGGCAACTAACAACTGCCTTCCACTTCTAAAACCGCGGTATTTATATTTTTTGATTCCCCTCCGAAATTTCTGTGTCCATGACAATTAAGATGATGCAATTTCTTTGAAATTTTTATCATCTTTATTAGAAAAAATCGAATAATTATGTCGCAATATCCTGATTTATCGAGGTCAAAACATTATTGGTTCAAGAATGCCATAAATCATTCGATTTAATTACCCTGGCCTCATTTTTTATTATTTTTAAGAATTTAATTTAGATGATGATATAGGCTGGGTGTCGCAATACGTTACCGTTAATTTGTTTCATTTTTAATTTATAGATACTGATTTGGAGATACCGGAAATTCTGTTTTGATTATTGGATATTATTAAATTTTCACAGTAAAGACATTGTGATTTATGGGTCTATTTTCTCGGATCATTACAAAAGCATTGAGGAGGACTGGAAAATATTTAAGACCGCAATAACATCTGCATGGAAGAAACGATCGTCATACAAAAGAAACATTAAGACTGGAGAGCAACACTGAAATTCAAGACCTTAGAGAAAAACATCAGCTCTGAGACCAAGTATTTAGATCATTTTAAAAGTCTACTGTGTTTGAGTTTGGGGATCGATAGCTATTTAAGCCTACTGTTGTATTTTTAATAGTGCAGGTTATGTTAGTGATACATATCTCACAGATATTTAGCTTCCACTGGATCTAGTGAACAGAGTAAATAAGTACTCCATCAAATGTGTTAAAATTTCCCTGATCATAATAGATATCAAATCGTGGTATGTTACACCGAAAAGTTGTCGTTGAAGTATTATAAAATCATTATATCAGCTCATTTTAAATTATACGATTCAAGAAATGCTAGAAACCTTTCTAAAATTGTTTTTACGCCTCTATTATTAAGTGACCAAATTTTAAAATGTTTTTGACCTATGTTGGGAATTGAATCATACTATGTATGTATAGGGTGTCCCATTGAAGATGGGAATTAGGGTTATCTGCTAAACTCGTAGAGGTAGATTTTTTTTTTGATTCCACATTCCCAGGCCAATTTTTCATGAAGAATCGAATGCCGCAAACTGTAGGTCCCTATCTTATTTCGTTGTGGATATATACAGGGTGGAACTTGAAATGTTCATTTTTCGAGGATAGTCATTATCTAGCGTATGAAAAAAGATATAAAAAAGGTGAAAATTGTTCTTTTCAATTTAAAACCTCTCTCTCGACGTCAGAAGAATATGAAAATAATGGTTGACAGCCGTTGACAGTGGTTTGTTGGCAAGACGTATGGAGGAAACTGGAAACTATTTTTTCTTCGGTTTTTTCGAGGTTTTTAAAAACAATGGTGATTGTGTGCCATTTCACAAAAATAATAATAATATTCACCGGCGGACGTGTCTTTCCATAAGTTTCTTAAAAAACACCTACCGCTTGAAATGTTTTTAGCTTTAAAAATGTCACTTATACAGCAGTCACAGAAATACTGAAATATATACTTGTTTTCAAAAAAACTTATAGCGACGTTCAAGTGTAGTTTACGGAAGGTGTTTGCTTTCAAAATAATCTTCCTTCCTATCCATAGCAAAGTTCTGCAAATGCTGCGAAAACTGGAGAACAATCCTTCAATTTGAGCCTAGTACAAATCCTATAGGCATTTTATTATTTTTTTATTGTAGTGGCAAACCCAATACCTCATTATCTTGTGCGGAAAAAAAAAATTCGGGGCAACCAAATGAGGTCGGGAAATGAGGAGGAGAATGAGGACGGGAAATATTTCCCTGCTCCATTTTCCGTCCGTGGCCGGGAAATGAGGACGGAAAAAATTTCCCGTCCTCATTTCCCGTCCTGGGACAGGTAATGGAGCATCAGGAAAATGAAAAGACAGAAATGTGACATTTTAAAATTTTTGAAAAGTCAATAATGACAACATTTCATATATGGTTAAAAATAAAAGACCTTAAATAATTAACTAGCAGATAAAGCTACTAAATCTTCAAGTCTCCCTCGCTTCGAATTTTGGTTGGATTTTAAATTTGCAATCTTTTCAAGTACGTTATCGTTATAATATATCTTTCCATGCCAGGTGAATATTGAGTGGAACTCCATGGTCTTTCTAAAAAGTTTTTATTCTGCAGGGATGAATCATCATTTCATAAAGATTTTGTTGTTGTTGTCGTTATTTCCTTCTAATCCACATGTTTCTATATCTAGACATTTCAATTATTTTCAAAAAATGTCAATTTCTTTACGTTTTAAGTTTGATAGACCATGAGGTATTATCTTTTCTATCCAATCGGTAGGCATTACACACCGAGACACTTTCCAATTAGACATTTATAGGTTTTGCCTGATGTAGGTACTAAATATTTCTCTAATTTTTTTTTTTTTTTAATACTAGTAGCTGTATGCAACATCCTCTTTTAACTTAAAAGCGCTTTTTAAAACTGGTACCTTTAAAAAAAATATATGGTTTAGAATACAAATTTTTAAAAGTGACCAGTTTTAAAAAGCGCTTTTAAGTTAAAAGAGGATGTTGCATACAGCTGTAGGTATTTATTGTGACGTTTTTTCCTTTTTCCCTTTGTTCCATATCATTTTCTTCTGTTTTCAACAATCTAATTTTTCCCTTCATGTTTTTACTTTCCTAATTTATGTAGCTGTTTTGTTTCTGAAACTAGCTTTTCAATGATAATTTTTTGTTCGTCAAATGAGTATTGGACAAATTATCTCTCCACAGATTTTTTAAAAGGTGCTAGGTGTTTTTCCATGAGATCGGAAAAATCTGTTCTGATCATCCATCAGTTATTTTTTTAATGTTTCCCGGTTTTGTAACCCATTTTGTTAATGAATTAACATGAGACCCATAATAGGTCAGTTTGTTCAGCGAATAATTATTAGAGGTGGGTCAATAGTTTAATAAGTACAGAATGGCAAGGGCGCCACTGAATTTCTAAAAATATAAATAATTAAATCACGTAAAATATTGAAGTGTAAAAATTCATAAAAACATCTATAAAAATAATCAGCAAACGGTAGTAGATAATTCTGAAAAGGAAATAAATAAGGCATGTCATGTAACTCAACCAAATCTTAACATAAGTAAAACCGATAAAACACTGAAGCAATTTCAAATCAAAATAGTATATTCTTGCCATATAAGTTCATCAACAGTCGCTGGCCATATCATTAATTTGGAATAAAAATATGAAGAATTTAAGTTTCCAGAAAATTTATAAAAAAATTAATGATTGGAAATTATAATATTATTATAGGTATATGGATAAATATGTTCAGCTGTTGCCAGAAAAATAAAATCACTAAAATTAAATTAAAACTGTATGAAATCAAAGGTTAAACGTTGAAGGTATAAAGGAGATATGACCGAAATCCTCAAGTATATAAGTTATTAAAAAGTTTTTTTTTTTTAAGATAATTTCCCAAGTCAAAAATTTAGTAACTATGTTGGCAACACAAGCCTTTTCTACATGAAAATTTTGAAAGCATTGACAATTTTACATTGTATTGCCAACATAATGTCATTTTGACTTTTGTCTTTAAAAAAAAAACATACTTTAGAACCCAAACGAAAAATTACTCAATTTTTGACGATGTAGGTAGTTACTCAATAATTTTAAATTAAGAACATAATGTCCAACCGTGACTTTAGTTCAGATTTATGATTATAAATAGTAACATTTACAATCCGAAAACATGACAGTATTAAAAGTTAGGTAAAGATAAATCTATAATAAATTAGTTAAATCGAAAATCTAGAAAATCAATTATTTCACCCCGGTATCAAGAATGCGATTTTTTTAAAAAAATATTCAAATGTAATGTCAGTGAAAATGTTATCAAGTAATTATGTTAATAGATCATAAAATAGATAATAAAAAAAATAGAAGGTATTAATGAAACTTTATACAAGCCTCCATTCCCACAAAAGGTGAATTACGATAGTCATCGAGCCATGCATTTTTGGTCACTCGACGAGGGGAGTTGCAAATGGAAGTTACAGATTTTAGCCTTGAATCAAGGTAGATAGAGACGGACTTGATTCCTCTAGGAAATCTCTTCAAAAGCTCTATGCCCGGAGATGTGGACTTGTTGAAAATGGATTCCTCAAGAAAAACGGCTCCTCGGAAAAACAGCTCCTCGGAAAACCCCAAGTAATATAGAGGCATTCCATGAACAACCATTACTTTAAAAAAATAATTAAAAAGGACTTACCACGAGGGGTTCCAAATTCAAACTCGAATAAAACGGTAATCACAAGAATTTTGTAACGCTTTTGATTTAAATTTTTTCGGTAATTCGCGGACTTATGCCTTATGCAACTTTATGTCGTTAAAATAATCCCTGATGGCTTATAAGGTATTTTTCTTCACAAGAACGGTTTACACACTTGCGGAAGATGGTTGTCCCCCAGGCCAGGGTCGACCTATCAACGGAACGGCAAAATTAAAAGGGGACGAAGAAACGAACAATTTTTACAAGCAGTTTCCTCTCAAAAAATAGCCAACGGAAAGTGTTGGTACTAAACTGGTACTTGAAATTTAAACGAAAATCGTGCCATCTAAAGTCCGTTACTTACTATCTGTTGGGAGTTCTCGTCTTGTTTAGCAACCTTTGCCTGTTTTGCACAGGGTAGAACGCAGATGACCTGTGAAAAAGTAATTCCAAAAGTTCTTTACTATAATTTTTTGCAATATTTGCAGATTTTCTCTTCCAAAAACTCTGTTGAAGGTTTCATTGATGATGTCATAACCTCAGAAACTCTATTTTGTGATCTTCATCACTAATCACAAAAATATTTACTAATTCTTATTTCTGTGATGCATGGTAGTCCTTTAATAGTATTACAGCACGCCGTATATCTTTTACAAAAATAACTTTCAAATTCTATGACCTGTGTCCTGTAATAACTAAAAATGTGAAGACTTATCATTCAAAATATGTAAATACATGTAACAACTATCAAATATAATTACGCAAATCAAGAAGAATTCACGTTGTCACCGATCGACCCGTCACTCAAGCCACTCAATACACGGAAAATTCGATACGAACCCAAACAAAATTCCGAGAAGTCGAAAAAGAATTTTCGCGGTATTTTATAATCGATGCGCCACGACGCCGAGCGACGCTTGCAGCACGCGCCGCGTCGGCCTGTAATCGATTCGCGACGCTGGCTGTTCTCTACGTCAAGTTCGGAAATCGGAATTTCGGAATTAGTTCAGTGGGTCTTTCGAGCCGGATTGGTTTGGTTGGTGGCCCTGGCTGGTCCTGGGCAACCTTTATCAAACTAGAGACTATATAAGTCCGATCCAGAGTAATAACAAACGCGATTTTGATCCGATTTTTTTTTTTGAAAAAAATATTAGTCTGTGCAATTTTTTTTGTGCCATGGATGCAGGTGAGGTTGTTTTGTAGTTTTTTTTTTGTCAATATCTTTTATCTTTTTCTCATTTCATGCGGTTAGAAAACTATCTTTGTTGGTAAAAATTCCTAGAGAAATTTCAGGTAAAGCAGAATTCTTATACTTCAAAAATCTCAATTTCATAATTATCTTGCTTTTTTTTTTGTTTTGTTTTAGTTTAATTTAATGATACACATGTTTGAATTTTATAATCTTTCAAAAGTCATTATGTGAAATAACTAAATAATGTTGGTTTTTGCTTTTTTTTGTTTTGTTTGATTATTTCTCCAGCATTGTGGATTTCATTTGCAAGCATTTCATTTGAAATGAATTATTTATTCTCTAAACGGATTAATTAATTTTCAATATCTAGGTTTTCTCCAGTCAAAAACCTTCTTTTGCTAATATGTTTAACACTTTTCTCTTTCGACTGGGTTTTAAGTAGGTACTTTTAGGTTTAGATTTTGTAAAAAAACATGTTTGTTTCTATTATTTTGGCTGCTATTTGCTATATGATATTTTTGTAAATCCATTTGTCGCATTGAGGTTCCGTATTATAGATTTTTCAAAAACTCTCACAGTTTGATTTATTTTCTTTAATTATTTTTTGACATACCCTTCGTACGTTTGATTGATAATCTTAATACAAACACTGTTTTTGAATATGTAATAAATAAATGATGTATCTGTAGAATATTTTATAATGTGAAAATATGTAATTTTTATAAAAAAAAATATTAAGATTTTTGATGTAACATTCGGATAACTTAGACAAAAAGTATTGAGCTTTTGTTTTTGTATCTATCAGATTACTTTACAAATAACCCCTATAATAATAGGTCTGTCAACATTGTACTGTACAGAGTGTCCCATTTTGGCTGTGCATAAGGGATAACTGGGTCGCTATTGAAGTAAGGAGGATGCGATTTTGGCTACTTTTTTGTTGAACGATAGACGCCCTCAACAGAATTGTCATCGCCCTTTTTATTTCTCAGATACAAGGTGTTTTTGAAATTGTTGCATTTTGGGATACCCCTTGTATCTCGGCTCTTTCATAAGTGACCGAACAGGAGACAACGATTTCTTATAGATCTTTCTACGTTGATTTTAGTGGCGTAGCCAGTTTTCTCTAGAAGTGATAGTTTTCAAATTATAAACTGAACCTAGGTTTTTTCAAATGAAACACTCTGTATATTAATAATTGATTGGATAGCTCTGCTTTTGTTGATTTCAATTATATAAAGCTCAATAGGCTTGTCTCTAACAGTTTTCGGGAAAAAAAAATTTACTCTGTTTTCGTCATAGGAACCAATGTGTTAGCAAAGACTTGATAGATATCTGTGAGGAAAATGAGCAAGGTCTCTTTTTAACACATTGTTTCTTATGACAAAAACAGATATAATTTTTTTTTCTCAAAAAATTGTTCCAGATGAATCTATCGAACTTTATATCATTGAAATCAGCAAAAGTAGAGCAGTCCAATGAGTTATTATTATAGGAGGTCTCATTTGAAAAAAAATTATGTTTGGTTTTCAATTTAAGCTATCACTTCTATAGAAAAACTGACGGGACCACTGGAATCTACGTAAGAAGATCTATAAGAACCCGTTGTCACTTTTACTTATAAAGCTTAGATACGAAGGGTACCAATCCCAAAATGCAAAATTTTCAAAAACACCTTGTATCTGGAAAACAAAAAAAAGGCGATGACAATTCTGTTGCCGGCATCTTTCGTATGACAAAAAAGGAGCCCACGCGTTCGCGAAAACCGCATCCTGCTAATTTTAATAGCAACCGAGTTATCTCTTATGTAAAACCAAAATGGGACACCCTGTACAGAGTTTCCGTTACCCACTTACAGGGTTTATTTGAAAAGTTAGCAAAAAATCGTACAGGTTATTTGATTATATTTGGACCCATACCTACAGCCTTTACTATTTAAGATAGAAATAGCTATTTTTTATACAAGACGATAAAATGGTATTTTATCCGGAGACGATAATGGCATTTTATCGTCGTGTGTAAAACAAAGTTTTTTTCCATAGCCTAATTATGGACTCCTGTAGTATCAAAAATCTTTAGAAATTATTTGAGTCGAACACTTTCGCATAAGTAGAAATTCGTTTGACAAAATAAACGTCTTTATACAGGGTGTCCCACGGTGGATGGCGTATTAGACGTTCATGGAGAACTAAAAAGCGGACCATTTTGAAAATTTGGCAAACGGAATAAGCGACCATGATCTACACTTTAAAAATATTTTTGTTTATGCGGTGTTGCCGCTTCTACTCTAAACCAATGGCAACATCGCTAATTTAAATGAAACACCCTGTATGTAATTGCATATTTAGATTCTACATAAAATTCTGAGCAGATTTCATGTGATATACCCTATACCTAAGTTCATATGTTTTGGAAATATTGACAGTTGAAAATTGACTTTTTGCAACTTTGACAGGCTGTAAAACCTGAACGGTTAATTTTAGAGAAAAACCGATTTTACATTCCTATCTTAGATTTTTATAAACTATCATTTGATACCAACTTTGAATTTAATCCATGATTAAAAATTCCAATTAAATTTAATCTCTGGTTAAATTCAAAGTTGGTGTGAAATGATAGTTTATAAAAATCTAAGATAGAAATGTAAAATCGGTTTTTCTCTAAAACTAACCGTTCAGGTTTTACAGCCTGTCAAAGTTGCAAAAAGTCAATTTTCAATTGTCAATATTTCCAAAACAGTTGAACAATATATCACATGAAATCTGCTCAGAATTTTATTTAGAATCCAAATATGCAATTACATACAGGGTGTTTCATTTAAAATAGCGATGTTGCCACTGGTTTAGAGTAGAAGCGGCAACACCGCATAAACAAAAATATTTTTAAAATGTAGATCATGGTCGTTTATCCCGGTTGCCAAATTTTCAAAATGATCCGCTTTTTAGTTCTCCATAAACGTCTAATACTCCATCCACCGTGGGACACCCTGTATATCCTTGCTGTTAAAGTATCATTTAATCTACCCTTGCGGTTAAAGTACTACTTTATCTACTATTTTCAGTAGATTAAAGGCTACTTTACCAGTAGCTATGGAAAAAAATAATTTAAATACAAAACTATACTGGTATTACCTAATTGAAATATGTACAGGGTGGCCGATTTTCGATGTTTTAATAGGTTATATCGAAAACCAGCAGAGATATCAAAAATCTGGGAGCACATTCTCGAGCTCTTTTTTTAAGAAATTAACAATCGCGAAGACAAATCACGGCTAACTTGATGCGTTCAAGAAATACAGAGCACTTCTCAAATTTTGCACAGTTTTAGAAGATCTTCTAATTTCTTCAATAATCAAGATATCCAAAAACGAAAAATACTTTCTATAGGCAGTTTTTCAACGAGAATCCAGCGGCATGACCAATTTTTCTCCAGATGCCTCCGATTTTGGAATATTGACCAAAATTGAGTTTTTTTAAATGCGACACCCCGTATATTATTTTTTTATGGAATAGATCTTTGTGAGCTGATTTCAATGATTTAAGGTTTTATACCTTTACCTTCCATAGTTTTGGAGAAAAAAAAAATTATTTCCGTTTTTCCATAAGAAACAATGAGCTAGAGGGAGATAAGACATTAAATAAATTATGTGTTGCCTATTTATCACCCCCGATTCATAATTCAAATTAAAAAAAATTGGCTGAACTGAAAAATTAAGTTAAGGATTGAGAAATTTGTAGCCGATTCATAGTTCAACTATCTCTTTCTAACTCATTGTTTCTTATGGAAAAAACGCAATTTAGTTTTTCTCTCCAAAACTATTGAAGGTAAAGGTATAAAACCTCATATCATTGAAATCAGCTCACAAAGAGCTATTCAATGAAAAAATAATATTCGGGGTGTCCCGTTTAAAAAAAACACAACTTTGGTCAATATTCCAGAATCGGTGGCATCTGGAAAAAAATTGGCCATGCCACTAGATTCTACTTGAAAAACTGCCTCTGGAAAGTATTTTTCGTTTTTGGATATCTTAAATAATAAGGAAATTACAGAGTCTTTTAAAATTGGACAAAATTTGAAAAGTGCCCTGTATTTCCTAAACGCATCAAGTTAGCCGTGATTTATCTTCGCCATTGTTACTTTTTTAAAAAAAAAGAGGTCGAGAATGTGCTCCTAGATTTTTAATATCTCCGCTGGTTTTCGATATAGCCCATTAAAACATCGAAAATGGGTCACCCTGTACAGTGTGTCCCATTTTGGTTGTCCATAAGAGATAACTCGGTTGCTATCGGTGTTAGAAGGATGCGGTTTCCGCGAACGCTGGCTACTTTTTTGTCAAACGAAAGATGGCGCCAACAGAATTGTCATCGCTTTTTTTTGTATTTCAGATATAAGGTGTTTTTGAAAAAGTTGCATTTTGGGACACCCCTTGTATCTCGGTTCTCTCTGAGGTGATCGAAAAGGTGACCATGGTTTCTTATAGATATTTTTACGTAGCTTCCAGTGGCGTAGTCAATTTTTCTTTAGAACTAATATTTCTGTAATTATGAACATACATGAACATACATTTATTCAAATGAGACACCCTGTATATTGATAGCTCATTGGATAGCTTCGCTTTTGCTGATTTCAATTATATAAAGTTCGATAGGTTTATCTCTATCATATCCAGTGACGCACCCAGTGGCGGATCTAACATGAAGCAAACGAAGCGCTGTGCGTCGGGCCCCCAAAGCTGAGGGGCCCCCACACAACCGAATTCTATTAAGTTCCCCATACACTACGATGAAGCAGGACGGTTTTCATCGCCGCGATGAAACACGTCGTTCTAAAACCGAAGTGTGTGGTAGAAAAACTCGACGGTTTTCTACCATACACTTCGGTTTGGGAACGACGTGTTTCATCGTGGCGATGAAAACTGATAACCGACCAGAAAGAACGTAGTGTATGGGGCCTTCTAAGGCATCGATAAAAATGAATTAAAAAAAAAACTAATAATATAAAAAAAAAAAAAACGAAAATTAAATTTTGAAGAAGATCCATAGATAATTTACGGCACTTGTCGGAATACGGACATTATAGTGCTTTTTAGTTTTTGTTTTTGGTGCCAGTGTGTTGTGTGTGTAGGACTAAGGGCGGGTATTATCAATTAAAACTATTTATATATTTATATACTGAGAAGTAACGTCATTCCAGAAGGTAGCGTTTAGTTATTCTGTAGATAAAAATAAATTTGTAATACTCGCCCTAAGTGGAATAGGTGTCAGCGTTGCCAATTCAGCTGGAAATACGCAGCGTCCGCCAAGGAAAATAGTGGCTGTGACTTGAAACATTTCTAAAATTTTTTTCGTTTACCTTGTTTTCATAATATAACAGGTTTATTAAGAACATAATATGAGATATATGTTGTTCTCAATAAACCTGTTATTTAATTAAGTTTGTTTTTATATTTGGCTTTAAAAAACTTCAAAAACAGTTTGAGACAGGGCCCCAAAAATTTTTTTGCGTCGGGCCCCAAAGGTCTTAGGTCCGCCACTGGACGCACCCAAGGGGGAGCCAATGGGCCAGCCCCCCCTCCCCAGGCCACCCCTTTGAAACTGTATTTTTACGTATATAAAATGTAGCAATATCAAGGTGTGGCACCCTGACATCTAATTTTTGTTTTTAGATTTTTAGTCACAAGCTGGAACCTATGTAGGGCCCCCCATAACATATTTTCTGGGTGCGCCACTGATCATGCCTGTCATAAGAAACAATGTATCAGAAAAGGACTTTGCGTCTGTAAAAAAAATTAGAAAGCTCTCTTTCTAACGCATTGTTTCTTATGACTAAAACAGAAAAAAAAATTTTGCTCGAAAACTATTAGAGATAAACCTATCGAATTTCACTCTTTATTTTTAGAGATAGAAAAAAATAAACCCCCCACTCTGAGGCTTAAGTTTCATGAAATTTTGATTGGTGCAAACCGCATTTTGATATCTTCAACCGTTTAGCCGCTAGAGGGCGGTTCTCGATTTTGAGCAATAATGTGAAACCATCATAACTTTTTTGTTTATGGAAATTATTGATTTCCGTAAAAACTTTCTTGAAGCACTTTTTCAAGCAGAATTCAGTGACGTTCTCAGTTTTTTTCTAGTTGGTCCCATGTCGAGATATTGACCAAAGTCTGGTTTTTTTCAATAGGACACCCTATATATTAATAGCTCATTAGAAAGCTTTGCTTTTTCCGATTTCAATGATATAAAGTTCGATAGGTTTATCTCTAACAGTTTTCGAGAAAAAAAAATATTTCGGTTTTTGTCATAAGAAACAATGTGTTGGAAAGAGACCTTTCTCAGTTTCCTTACAGATATAAAGTCCTTTTCTTACACATTGCTTCTTATGAAAAAAACCGAAATAATTTTTTTTCTCGAAAACTATTAAAGATAAACCTATCGAACTTTATATCATCGAAATCAGAAAAAAGAGGGCTTTCCAATGAGCTATTAATATATAGGTTGTCCTATTGAAAAAAAACAGATTTTGGTCAATATCTCAGCGTTGGGACCAACTAGAAAAAAACTGAGAGCCTCGCTGAATTCTGCTTGAAAAAGTGCTTCAAGAAAGTTTTTATGGAAATCAGTAATTTTCATAAACAAAAAAGTTATGATGGTTTCACATTATTGCTCAAAATCGAGAATCGCCCTCTAGCAGCTAAACGGTTTAAGATATCAAAATGCGGTTTGCACCAATCAAAATTTCATAAAATTTGAGCCTCAGAGTGGGGGGTTCATTTTTTTCTATCTCTAAAAATAAAGGGTGTTTCCATAAGAAAGTGTCCAAATTGGCCCACCCTGTACAGTACTGCTATCAATGCAGATATAACTACTACATAGACCAGAGTCACATACTACTTGTCTGGGCCATACTTTTCTTAAAACCAAAATTAAGAGGAAAGTTTAATTAGGATACTGACTATGATATAACTGATCATTTACCGTAAGGAATAAAAAAAAGGTCATTCCTAAATAGCTAAAATATAAAAAACTGATTTGGCCCCCGATTTGGCGCAAAATAATAACTGGGAGGAAACTCTAAATTACCCAGAAACCACATCGGAACACCTAATAGAAAATTATAATCACTGAATTTAGGAAAATTAAAATGAAACTTTAAGAAACATCCTACTCCATAAAACCTTGCAGAGTATACTTAAAAATTATCGGAACAAACTAAACAAGCTAATCAGGCAAACGAAGAACAACTATTACAAAAATAAAATACATGAAAATATTAAAAATATTTAAAAAAGTTATAATTCTATAAATGAAAACAAGAGCGACAGCTATATAAATAGCATTGAATTGGAGAATGGTAACCAAACTACCTATCCTATAAACCATAAAGATATTGTTGATAATTTTAGTAAACATGGCTGATGCAAAATATCAACTACTTACTCCGTTTAAACTAACAAATGCATCTTCAAATTCTATGTATTCAAAACCTGTAACACAAAATGACTTGATTAAACAATATTCCCCAAGAAATAATTACCCACCTGGCAAAGACGGAATAACCTCAATAATAATAATTAAAGTCCTCCATATGTACATCTTAAAACAACTTGAGTACATTATAAATCTGATATTTCCGACCAAGCCAATTTAAAGCATCAATAGTTAGCCCCATTTTCAAGTCTGGCCATAAACAACATGGAAAAAATATTGGCCAATAAGTGTTACATCAAACCTTGGAAAGATTTTTGAAAAATGTCTAAGAAAGATTAGGTTTTTATTTTGGAGAACACAAAATTTTGTCAAAAAATCAGTTTGGTTGTACTCCTGGAGTTAATACAGTGGCCATGTATTAGTTAGTACGCGATATCAGCAAAAATCTGAGTAAAAAATAAAACTATATCTGGAGTGGAATTATAAAGGAACTTATTGGTTGCCTTTGTTTCTCAGGTCTAATGATATTTAATGTTTCATATGTACCCTTGTGCCATACTGATACTTTCGATATTTGTTTTCACAGAAAATCTTATTAAATTGATAATCCATCATAGAAGTATATGAGCTTTTTAAACAACTCTGCTGTTGGCTTATTTGACATAATTCTAAGTCAACTGGAGAAGTATCTTGCCAAGAAATGTCTTTGCGATCATTCTGCCTTATTTTGTTATAAATTTTCTTATTTTTTATTCAACATTTAAATTGTTTCTTATAATATTATTTTAGTTTCGGAATTATTTGATTGTAGGTATTTTGTATCACTACATTTTTTTTTACAGTAGTTAATGTTGCTGTCTCATTTCTCTGATTGAATTCTTTAATGCATAATTCGGATAATCCAATAGTGATAACCAAATTAAATGTCAGGCAGTGGCAACGTCGATTCGTACCTGGCGAAAAGCCAACGATCCAGCCAGCGTGACGTAACGGCGCCGGGACGTGTGCCTTGAACATTTTCAGCCGGCGATAGCGACGTCGACGAAGCGTCGTTCCGAATTTTGGCATCCCAATTAGCATAATAAACAGATCTCGATTGGAGAGACGATAGAGTATTAATTTGTTCCGGAAAAACGACATTTTGGATTCTTTCTTTATATTATTTTATCTGCCTTAAAAATTAAAAGTTAAATTGAATTTAGGAAAAAGTACAGTTTTCATTTGGAAAACTCGAATTTATGCAATTTGCTAAATTTTTCTCTTGAATATTAATACTTTTTATTTTATTGATTCAGTTAGTTTTCGGTTCTCTTACTTCAGTTCTAAGTGGTAGCTTGAGAGGTAGATAGGTAGGTAGGACATGCGCTGTCAGGGCCGCCGCTACCATGTCGGTGTGTTCAAAACACACAGGCGGCCGATTGAAAAGGGTTGCCGCCACGGATCTTGATGCAAAAAAAAATCATGTGCAGCGCCCTACAGGTGGTAGAAGTGAAACTTCTTAAAAACTATCCCCCTTCATACAACTTTTATTAGACAGCGTCTGAGTCAGGGTAAAGAAGGAAAAAATCACAAAAGAAAGTCACGCATCTGTAATGACATCACAAATGTATCGGCGCTTTACTATAATAGACAATCCACCTTGCTTATAATCCTTGGTTTGTGTCAATCTTTCGTCCTATCGTGTAACGGAATTTCCCAAAACGTGACGCGTCTTTCAAATCACTTTCCATTCTCGTCCAATTATCAGATCGCCGCCTAAGAAGTTTCTACTTCAAAATAAATCATACCCATCGAGTTTTCTTGAAAATAAACCTCTCAAACAAATAAACCCTTCAAACCCATATCTTTGTTAAATTTCAAGCAAATTAAAATAAATTATATACCATTGGAAAAAGCATTAAATTTTCTATAAATCCGTGCAAAATTGAGTTTGATAGCTTAAATAGTTTTTGAGCAATTGACCCTCAAAGTTGACTTTTGGTCCAATTTTTGTCAAAAACTTCAAACTGAATTTGCTCAAAAGGTATAAATCTGGGCATATTGTAAATTACAGACCATTTAGAGCCTAATACGAGCTACAAATGCTATAAATTTCATGCAATTTGCTCAACAGTTACAGAGCAATTTAGGTTAAAATATTTTAAAATTAGGATTCAAAGGGGGTACCCTTCCAGGAATGTTTATGAAATGTTCGTAGAATGTCCCATCAAGACAAAAATATTTCAATATATTTTTGAAATAATTCCTCCATTTTGGGAATGTTTATAAAATGTTCCAGAAATGTTTCAACCTGGGTTTTTTTTGAAAAATTTGCAATGTATATTTCAGAAATGTTTATAAAATATTCCAAGAATGTTTATAGAATGTTTCATGTTTTTTTTTTGGAAAATTTCTGAAGAATCTTTGAGGAATGTTTATAGAATGTTCCGGAAATGTTCCTAAAATGTTTCAAGAATATTCATAGGAATTTTCTTTTATTCTATGAGAATTTTGTGTAATTTTACAAGAATTTTTCAGCATTATATAGAATGTTTCAGGAATGTTCATAGAATTTTCATAAATTTCACACCAGAATTCCCTAAAAATTCTTCGAAATTCTACTAAAAATTCAATAAGATTCAAAGAAATTTTCTGTATATTCACAGCAATTTTTTGGAATTCCATGTAATTTCACAAATTAGTTTTTGATAGTTCATGAGTATTTCAGGTCATTTCACGTAAATTTTTTTGGAATTCCACTACATACCTTTTCCATAAGTATTTCAGAATGTATCACTTGTATTTCAGATTCATCAATTCTAATTCAGAATGCGTCAATTGTATTTCAGTTGTGTAAGTTCAATTTCAGAAAGTGTTATTTGTATTTCAACTTTGTCAGTTGTACTTCAGAAAACATCATTTGTGTTTGAGATTGGTCAATTATATTTCAGAAATCGTCATTTGGGTTTCAGATTATTTATTTGTAGATCAGAAATTGTAAATTGTATTTCAGAATTCGTCAAATGTATTTCAGATATTATCAATGTAGTGTATTAAATAAAATTTATAATGAGTCACCTATACACCTATCTTGTGTTGATTTGGGAAAATCTGCGTACTTAGATACCTGATGATTTCAGAACTACATCTGACAATTTCTGAAATATAATTTAGGTTTTCTAAACTACCATGAACTGATCTGATATACAATTGACGCTTTCCGATATAAAATTATCAAATCTGAAATACAATTGAGACTTTCTGAAATAAAATAAACTAATCTGAAATACAATTGACTATTTCCCAAATAAAATTAACTAATCCGAAATACAATTGACGCTTTCTGAAATACAATTTACTAATCTCGATTGCAATTGACGCTTTCTGAAATTAAACTGACGATCTCTGAAATACATATGGAAAAGGTGTAGTTTCTTGTGAATTTTTTTGAAATTTCACGAGAATTTTGATTTTTGTTGCAGGAATTTCTTAAAATTTCGCTAGAATTCCAAATAATTTCAGGAGAAGTTCAAGTAATTTTATTTCAGTAAACTTACCTAAGAAATTTCAGAATAATTTTTTGGAAATTCGAGTGATTTTACAGGATTTTTTTGAAATTTCAATGAAATTTCAAGTACATTATTTTCTAGTTAATCCGTAGGAAGATTTTTTTTTTCAATTCCACGGGAATTCGAAGCAACTTTAAAGAAATTTTCTAAAATTTCACATTTTTTTTTTTAAATTCCACTAAAATTACAATTTACTCCACAGGAATATTGCTAAAGTATTGAGTAATTCCACAAGAACTTTTCGGAATTTCACGAGAATTTCATATTATTTCAGAATTTCACTTAAATTTTGAGTTATAATTTCACGAGAATAATTTCACCGAACTTTTAAATAATTTTACAAGAATTAATTAAAATTTCACGAGAATTTCATGTAATTTTTACAGGAATTTTCTGGAATTCAAGGAAAATTTATGGAATTTCATCGGAATTCCACTGAAATCCCAAATAATTTCACAAGATTTATGATACTTGAGTAAGTTGTTAGTACCTTATTACTTATAAGTTATTTCAAATTTCAGTTATTATTATTAATTGATTAATAAAAATTTGCCTGAATTTTGAAGTATAGGGTATAATTTAGCGCAACCGTCACGACCGACGGTGTCATGGTCTCTGAAATGTACTGAAAAAATTATTTTTTCTTAGTAAATTTAAAAAAAAAAAATTGTACACCAGAATTCCATAAAAATTCTCTGGAATTCTACTAAAAATCCATGTAATTTCGAGGAAATTTTTTGTAATTGCAAGAAGTTTCACAGGAATTTCTCGGAAATTCACAGGAATTTTAAATAATATATTTTTTTTTTTTGGAATTTCACGAGAATAATTTAAAATTTTGAAGAAATTACTTGGAACTCCAGGAAAATTATTGGAATTTCATCGGAATTTCATAATTTTACCGGAATTCCATATATTTTTGTTTGGAGCTCTACGTCGTATCCCTGGAATTTTAATAATTTTTACTGGAATTTTATTTAATTGCACACGATTTTTATGGAATTCCGCATAATTTCCAAGTAATTCCGCATAATTTCAGTAGAAGTTTGCATAGTTTCTATAGGATATTGCATCTTTTCTATAGAATTCCGCAGAAATTCTCCGGACTTTTGCATAGTTTCTATAAAATTTCGCATAATTTTTATGGAATTCTCTACAACTTAAATCCACATAATTTTTATGGGATTTTGATTTTTTTTAAAACTCAAGGCTTTTTTGGAATGTCATTTTCCATTTAATTTCACTAGAATTCCGCATAATTTTAATGGGATTTGGCATATTTTCAATGAAATTCTGCATACTTTGTATATAATTAGGCATCATTTCCATGGTATTCAGCACAATTTCTATGACTTTTTATGTAATTTAGTTGAAACAACGATTTTTTTTGGAATTCTACACCATTTTCCCAAAATTCCATTTAATTTCACTGAATTTTCGCATAACTTTTATAGAATTTTGCATAATTTCTATACAAACCTATGTATTTTTTTTTTTAATTAAACGTTTTTTTTTTCTATGGAATTCAGCATAATTTCAATAAAATTTTGCAAAATTCCTATAGAATTCCATGTAATTTTTCTAAAATTAATTATTTTTTCTTTGGAATTCCATGTCATTAAGTACTCTTTTTATTTCACTTGAATTCCGCATAAGTTTGATGGAATTTAGCATACCAATTTGAAATTCTATATTATTTCAATAGAATTCCGCGTAACCTTTAGGGAATTCCACATAATTCCTATGTAATTTTGCTTAAATTTAACATTTTTTCTTTTTTTTGAAATTGGTCGTCATTTCTCGGATATTTTATTATATAGGTATTTTCGCATAATTTCTATCAAATTTCACATAATTCTAATATAATTACAATAAAATTTCGCAAAATTTCTTTAACATTACTCATAATTTAAATAGAATGCTGCCTAAATTGCTCACGTCTTTGTTAAATTTAGAGCAAATTGAAATAAATCATATATAAATTCTCTATAAATCTGTGTAAATTTGATAGCTCAAATAGTTTTTGAGCAATTAACCCTCAAATTTGACTTTTAGTCCAACTTTTGTCAAAAACTTTAAAACTCAATTTGCTCAAAAATTATAAATCTGAAAATATTGTAAATTACAGGCCATTTAGAGGTCAATAAGAGCTACAAAAGCTAAAAATTTCAATGCAATTTGCTCAACGGTTACCGAGCGTTTGCGGTATGAATATTTTTCAAAATCAGAATTCAAAGGGGGTACCCTTATGAAAACTTCGAGTTTTTTATTTTCTAGTTTTGCTCAATTTTAACTTCACCAATCGATAGAGCGGGTCAGAATTAGTGGAAAACAACCCTGACATCAATTCCAAATGGTCATTTTAAGCAGGAACAAAAAGAAAAAGAAAATCCTATTTTTGGCTCTGGAAAATTTTCAAAATCTTGACATGATCATGAACAATTGCCCATATCTTTGTTAAATTTTCAACAAATTGAAATAATTTATGCAACATTGGAAAGAGCATTTAATTCTCTATAAATCTGTGCAAAATTGAGATCGATAGCTCAAATAGTTTTTGAGCAATTGAGCCTCAAAGTTGACTTTTAGTCTAAATTTTGTCAAAAACTTCAAACTCAATTTGTTTAAAACTATAAATCTGGGAATATTGTAAATTACAGGCCATTTTTGGAGCTTAATAAGAGCTACAAATGCTGAAAATTTCAATGCAATTTGCTCAAAGGTTTAAGGATTTTGAAATCAGAATTCAAACAGTGTTGGCGTAATGGTTGATATTTTAGAATCACCTTCGGAGTTACGTGGACTGTAAGCGCAACTAATGAATATGTAGCAAAAAATAACCATACAAAAGACAATATGATAAAAGGCGCCTTACCTGTGGTTCTGGGGTTCTTCTAGTTCAAAGTTAATTGTTAATACCGGGATCCCGGGTTTTGTTTCGGGTGCACAACACTACCGGCTTTTATTTCGAAACCGGTAACCGGCGAGCTCGCGAATTCATCGACTTTCTTGTGTGCGAAAACGGATTAAAAAATGTGTGTTCGTGTTTCGTGTTTGGCGAAAAGAGAGAGAGTGTTTTGCAGTCGCTTGGCTGTACGAATCGAGTGTTTTTCGTACCTTTTTTGTCGACCTCGGTTCCATACCGAGGGCGCTGTTGTTCCCTGCATAGGAGGCGCTATACGTATTTGAATTTGTATGGTTTTTCAATATGAGCAAAATTCGTGACTTTGACACTCTTGAAGAGATGCACATACAAACAGCTTCAACCAAAAAACTTTTCTGTAGCTTCAATCAAAAAACAACGTGCTTTTTCAATGATGGAACGGTTAAGTCTTTCAGCGTTACTATTTTATTCACCTGCGTAAAGAGCAGTGAGCTGATGTTGTCTACCAGCAGTTTTTAGCAAATTTGCTAAGTTCTTTGCTACAGTATTCTCCACCGTTGTCAGTTTTCAAGCATTTTGTTTTTTTTACCAGTCTGGGTTCCCACAAAATGTTGAAATACTCAACAACTTTATTTATTCTTCAAAAATCAATACTAGCGGTGCTCATCCGATCTGTCAGCCACATAGAGAACATCCCATGACCAAGCAATTAGAAGTTGTCATTAGTAGATAGTGCTTGGATAGGGAGTTGTTGAAGAGTCTTCAAGACCGTGGTCATCTCCAATTGTACTAGTATATGTATATTGTTTCTTGGTTTCATGGTCTCCCTTTTCTGGGCAGTAACAATCAGTCCAGTTCGCCTTGATTCTTTTCAGGACACTTAAAAGACGAAATAACTACTTCATTTTTCATTTCAAAATACTCAGCACTTGGACTTCTTTATTTTTTATTTTTTTCTCGAAATATCGACATTAAAGTCGAAGTGGGTTATTTCATTTTATTTGCCTCCGCCTTCTACAAAGCACTTAAACGTCAGTCCTGCTGTAATAAATAGCTCCATAAATATTAAGCAATCTAAACAACAGGCGAAAAATATTGTTTTCCTGGACACGAACGTCTCCGGAGGGACCTTGTAAAATAAAGTCCCATGACCATAACGGCTATTCATGTTCAAGTGATACGCTCAACGATCCTATCATTTTTTATTACTTTTAACATTTTACGAGGTTAACTTGAAACGAGCGAGACTTATGGGATTTTTCTTATATTAATTCAGAATTTGCATATTTTTATTATAATGAGGTGAGAAAATCCGGCAACATTGTCCAGATGAGACGAATGCACCTAGAAAATCTCAATGGAGTCAAACAGTAGCAGAGTGAAAATCAGGTGCGAGACGCGCGCGGTTTCCCTCGATTTTCCCGACGTTTGTTGGCGTAGGTTCGCGTGTGTTTTGCTTTCGATCTCCTCGGGAAAATTGTTGGACGGATATAAACAGGTTGGTTTCCCACGTTTGACAGCTGAGAATTTCTGTTTTAGCTAATCTTATCGCATACCGGATGAAAAAATACATATTAATATTTATTTTTTTGGAATGCTATAAAATATTCTTTCAAGAATTTTAATGATGTTTCAAAGTTATCAGTCAGAGTTTTTTAAATGATGGATGCAGATGAATGCTGTATAATTGAGGCTGCTTCCGTCAGCGTTTAGAAAATATGCAAAAAAAAAAAAACATTTATAATGATCTTCACATAATTTTTTGACAGTTCTAACAGCCAATTAAATTTTGTAATTTTTTGTCATGTGACAAAAATCACCCAACATTATACTAAAAACAGCCCTAGGGTGGTTTCCACTGTCGGACATTTAGCCACTTTTAGCGATTGAACAGTTGGTCATCTTGACAGATAAGCAATGCATTTAACGTCAATTAAGACCAATTGTTTGAAAAATGACGCATAATTAATAGTTTATCTGTCAAGATGATCGATCGGTTAATCGCTTAAAGGGGGTGTGACCTTAAAAAACAACTTGCTTCCAGAAAATAAAGAAAAAAATTCTAAGAACTCTTGTGAAAATCTCGCATCGCTACTCAAAATAATAAAGTAGATACACCTAAATAAAGGTTTGTCTATTCAACGCGTGACATCACAACCACGCGACGAGCGTGTTGGCCGGCTCAGGGGTCGTATTTTCGAATTCATTCGAGTACATTTCATTCACGAAATTTGATTGACAGCAATGTAAATTAAATGGGGAGCATTCGAAATCGGTATCAAATTTCGTATGCGAGAATATTCGAAAATACGACACCAGGGCGCGAGGCGCGTGTCATTACACGCTTAGAAGTAGTCTAAACTCTGTTTTTTTTTTAAAGATAAAAGTCAAAATGACATTATGTTGGCAATACAATGTGAAATTGTCAATGCTTCCAAATTTTTTATGTAGAAAAGGCTTGTGTTGCCAACATAGTTACTAAATTTTTGACTTGGGGAATTATCTTTAAAAAAAAAACAGACTTTATGTGTCAGAATGCATTTCTATAAGTCATTGGCGTGCCTACATAACAAGAAAAATCATTTTTATTTTCCCAAAATCTCTTGCCCTGCGCCTATAGGTAATAAAATCTACAAAAATACGCCTCGTAAAACCCGAAAACCCATTTTTTGGCGAAGGGAATTTTTAAGTCGACGGCTGAAAAGAGTTTTCGGCATGGGTTTTCTTCACTATGTCAGGGGTTTGAGGGACTGAATTCTTGATTCAAGACTTACGTCGATGAAGAATGAATGAAGTTAAAGTTCCCAGGATTGATTTGTTCAATTCAATTCAGACAATGGATTCGTTTTCTGTGAAGGCACTTATGGCCATTTCCACCAAACTATAACTAAGCTTTGATTAACTATGAAGCCCTTAAAAGTTAAGGGACGCTCAAATATAATTTCGTTCCACCATAGTTTTTGAGTGCACGCTTAGCTAAGTGTCGTAAAGCTTTGGCAACATTAAATTCTAAGTGAAATATTTGCGTACTTTTTCGTTTTCACATACAAGTCGTGTCAATGTTATCTGTCATTCGACGTTTCCCGCTAATTTTTATAAGATGAAAATAATAATATTAAAAATAATTGTTGCTGTTGTGCAGGTTCGGTTTATTTCATAGAGGAGAGGTTTAGATATTCGTAGTTTATTCTGCATTCTGCATTGCGTGTGAACGAACACGGAGGTATTTAGAGCGTGGAGTCGGGGAATAGAAACAAACATGAAGAGTTTATTCAAAAAAAGCCGGACACTCAACTACACAATAAAGGAAAAAGTGCCGCTATTAGATATTTTTTGTGATGCTGATTTTATTATTGAGCAAGCTGAAGCAGTTAAAAGATGCAGCAATTCTAAAGAAATATCTACCTCCAGCCATGCGTCTCAAGCTCAAAGTTCCTCCCCTGTGTCCAGTCCAGCAACTAAAAATAATGAAAATCCTAAATCTGCTGACCCGGAAATTTTTTATAATGATCCCCAACCCGGATGCTCTAGAAATGTTGATGACCTTCCTGCATTTTCCGAAAATATGAATACACAACCTGGATGTTGCAAGAGTTTCCCTGTCCCGACTTCTGGTCCGTCAAAATCACTCACGTTAGTGTCGCCTTTTGCGATTTCCCCAGTACCTTCCATACAAAAGAAAGTAACTAATCGTGGAAAAAATTCTTCTGTCTGAAATTATAACGTCTTTTCCATACAAAAATGACTTAGAAATTTCTGTTGAAAAAATAAAAAATATTGGTGAAAAGGGAAAAACGAAATGTGTTTGGCAAAACTTTGGTCAAGGGTAAATCGAAATCCCAACCAAAACCTCAAAAATCGAAGAAGACTGTTAAACCCTCTGAGTCTGAGAGTGAAGAGGATGGAATATTTATTCCTGATGATGAGGATAAAGATGTGGAAGAATTCGGAACCCTTCCTGAAAATGAAGATGCAACGGACCATCGTCACCAAAAGTATCTGGGACACAAATAATGCATAATAATCTCCTGGACTAATTCTACTGTCATTCAATTCAATGCATTTAATTCATAGTTTGACAAATATTTGACAATAAAATTTATATAATAGGACAAGAGCTAATGTGGATGCTGTCCCAGTTAGTTTTAGTGACGATGGTACATTTATTGTGAAAGACTTTTCTCTGAAGATGTCAAGGGCGAGTTGTGGGTTGTTTGATGTGTCATATGTGGTCACATGAGACTTTTGCGGACACAGAACGCGGCGAATATATTTGCGATTTTTGCAAATAAGTTTTTTTATGTCACATTCTTTAGAAATAATTTTTTTTTTCTACTACCGTGCGTCAATTACTCACTTTACACACTATTCAGAAGACGTGAAATTAGACTTCACGCACTAGTACGTAAAGTGAAAATACTTCATGCACTAGTGCGTAAAGTATTTGTCTAAATCTATTTTTCACACATTTGATTGGAAGTAGAAAAAATTTTGTATGCAATACGTGCGTAAAGCACCTTTGTTCACTCACGAGATTGTCACATTCGCCTTCGGCTCGTGCGTCAAAATTCACATTCGTGAAAAAAGATTCGCTTTACACACTTGTTGCATAAATAACTATCTTCACGGTTTGAGAAGACTTTTTGTTACTTTTATAGGGTGGCTCATATTTCAAGCACTTTACACAAATCTTAATTCACACTTTTTGTATGTTGAAAAACACAGAACTAATGGGTACATTCAGGCGGTCTCAGCGGCTTAGCTCAGCCTCTCAGCAGGAATTTTATTCTCGAAACCAAGGAATATCGTTCTCATAAGAATGATTACTCTGTCATTGTCAGTGTTATGCCGGACGACAAAGACAGAACCTTCGTTCCAATGAGAACGCTGTTCCTTGGTTTCGAGAATAAAGTTCCTGCTAAGAGCCTAAGCTAAGCCGCTGGGACCGCCTGAATGTATACCCAATGTTAACGATTTTTTCAAAAATGTGTTTATAACTATAAAGTAAATGCTCTTAGTAATTAATTTCCCAAGTTACAGATTAATTAGTCGAAAAAAACTAAAAAATATTTTCAAAAAAATGTGGCCCATATTCGGACCTTCTCCTCTATCAATAACATCAAAAAATGAGAACATAATCGAAAATAAAAATAAAAACAGACGGAGTATCTACACTAGAAATTAGAAAATTGAGATCATTATTTATCTCAATTCAATTTTAACGTTTGGTTGTGTCAACAAAAACATATATGATGCAAATTGCTTGCGCCTATCATCGCCACTTTGTTAAGGGAGGAATAAGCCTAGAAATGTCTAGGCTTAGTTAAGCTTATCTTAATGAGACTAGGTTAGACCGGTGGAAACAAAATTATAATATAAGCGGCACTTAACGTTAAGTAAACTTAAATTTGCGTTGGTGGAAACGGCCATTAGTTCAGTTGGTTTAGCGCTTATCGTCCGAAATTTTTCTCCTTCAAGTAGGGTTGGGTAAATTTCACTTTTCACTTCATCTGGAAATTTCACTCTGAAATTTTCATGGAAATATTGAAATTTTTAAAATTTCCGTGAAATTTTCAACGTTTCTGAATTTTTCTGAAAATTTTGAAAATTTCGCGGAAATTTTCAAAATGAAATGATTCACTGTGAAATTTTCATATATAATATCACAAGAGAAAAAATTTTGTCGGCAAAATTTTCGAAAGGTATGAAAGTTTGTCGCTTGGCAATTTCGCGAATGACATTTTTGACAATTATTTAATTTTATCAAAAATGTCATGAGCGAAATTGCCGAAAAGCAACAAACTTGAATAAAACCTTGAGAACAATTTTGCCTACACAATTTTTTCTCGAGTGGTATTCGTCATGACTATTTCACGTAAGATTTTGAAATAAATAGAATGCAAAATTATGAATAAAAACTTCAAATTAAAAATACCAGTTTGACAATGTCAAAAGATGGTCGCTGAAATACCATGTTGTTGGTATTGTCCAGGTAGCGTTATTGTCAGGTGAATACCGAATTTATTGCTGGTATAATACACTCTAGTGAAATAGTCAATGAAATTTCATAAAATTCAATGAAATTTTCTATAAAATTCAATTATTGTGATGTGACATGACTAGGTGACTTTGTGTATTAGCTGTGGTATTAGTTTAGTATGGTATTTATGAGGTGGTGGTAGGGTAGGTACACACAAAAATAAATACGTAGGTATAGGTACAATGGCTAGACATTCTTCAGACATTTTATTCTGGCTTAAGTGTCGAATGTAAATAAATAATAGCTATTTTCCTAACAAGTGCGGGAGGAGGTATTGCCCACAAAAGTGTGTGAAACGCCCGAGTGCCGGAAATTTCTTCTCACAAGCTTCAGGGACTATATTTTTTCTGGAAGCGTACTAAAGGTGATGTTACAAAAAATATAATTTAAATAAAATGCGACTGTGCAGTAGGTAAATTTATAAATGTATTGAGAAGAAAACAACACACAAAACAAGAAAGTCTGCCCGCACAGCAAATAGTGCAGAAAGAGCCATTTCCCGCACGCTCAAAGAAAAAACACATTCTACCTTTCTGTTATTTATTTCCTAGTCAGGAGTGAAGTATCTCCAAATATTGTTTTTTTGGTTCAACTGTATTTATCATAAGTTTAGGCTTCCAACATGAGATTCATCTGCCTAGGAAACTTGTTTTGTCAAGTCGTGTCCTATAAAATCGAATCGTGGCAAATGAATTCCAACCTAAGCTAAGAAATTTGCTAAGAATTAAGATTCCATTATCCAAAGCAAGACAACCAGTGAGCAACGTTGCCATTATTGCCAATAACTCCTTGTATTTTCCGGCGAAACATGTACACTTTTTGAAAATTTCGATGAAATTTATGAAATTTCCAGTGAAAAATATGAAATTTTCTACAAAGTTTGGGAAATTTCAAATTGAAAATTTCATCGGCAATTTCTGTGAAATTTCACTTTTTTCGAATATTGGAAATTTCACATTTGAATATTTCAAACATGGAAATTTCATTTGAAAATTTCAAACGGCACAACCCTACCTTCAAGTGAATTGTCTCTCTCTGATCCCACTAGATTAACAAAGTTATTTTGGGGAACCAGTTGTCGTTAATGTTTTATAAACAGTTATTTTTTATACAAGACGATAAAATGGTAGTTTATCGTTGACCGGTAAAGTTAATTCACGAGAGTAATCGCGAGTGAATTAATTCCGGGAGACGATAATGGCATTTTATCGTCGTGTGTAAAACAAAGTTTTTTTCCATATAATTATGGACGCCTGTAGTATCAAAAATATTTAGAAATTATTTGACTCGAACACTTTTGCATAAGTAGAAATTCGTTTGACAAACTTTGACAAATAAATAAAAAACAAAATATGTACCTATACATTTTTTTTTTTTTTGACAAAATAAACCTATAATAGTATATTATGCAATGATCATGTAATGATAGCCATTAATACACGAGCATGTTGTAGGATACGAAACGAGCCGCAGGCGAGTTTCGTATATAACATGCGAGTGTATTAATGGCCATTACATGAGAGTTGCATACACTATTTTTTCTACTGCCATTGATAAAACTTATGATATTCATTTATGTCAATATTATGCTTGACTTTGAATATAGATTTTATAATTGAGTAATCCATACAGTTGAAGGTTTCATTTTTTGTTGTAATTCTTTAAAATATACTATCAAAACATTTTCTGAGAAGGACGATTTGTTTTTGGTGTTTCCAATCCATAAATTGTCCATATCATTTTTCGCAAATTTTCTTGGACTTGTCCGGTAGTATATTATTACCTGCATTTGTCGGCTTTTCTGTAATTTCTGGGGGTGTTAGTGAAAATTCTTCGTTATCACTCAATATTTCCATAATAATGCCTTAGGCCAAACATTAGGTAGGTAACTTTTAATAACAATTCGAAGTATTTTTTTCATGAAATTATTGTTTTCCGCTAAATTACCATGGAAAAGCTATAAACAAAGTGCTGTCATCATTCAAAAAAATAATAATTCAAAATTTCTTAACTGGTGGCGCCATCTATTGACAATGTATAATAATTAAAAAAGTAAAAATTCTTCCTTATCACTCATTATTTCTATAATAATTTTTCATTGTCCCAAACTTTAGATAACTTTTAAACAATTCGAAGTCTTTTTTATAGTTATCAAAATAATTGTTCCACGCAAAAATACTGTTAAAAATGTTCAATATCTTAACTAGTGCTGCCATCTATCAACATTGTATAATATTAAAAATGAGTATTATAATGAAAATCTGTATCGTAATGAAGTTCATTATAATACAGATTTTAATCGTTTAATAGCGTATTATGAAATGTCAGTAGAAAATTAGCTATTTATATAACAAGTACATAAAGTAAGGCTTTATTGTACGAATAATTTTATGGCCGAGCAAGCTTGCGAGCGAGGCTATTAAATAATGAGTCGATAAAGCCTGTTTATGTAAGCGTTATATACATGATTTTATGTACGATTCTGACTGGTTTTTGTTAAAAATTAAAAAAAATGAATGAAAAAAGTAAAATTCGCGTAGGTATACCTGTTTCACCTTGGCAGGTTGTCAGGACCTGCTTCACTTTGGCAGGTTGTCAGGACCTGTTTCACCTTATCAGGTAGTCCAGGTAGACAATAAAATAGCACGTTATTTTACTAGTAAAATAAAGTAGCACTTTATTTTACTAGTACAATAAAGTGCCACTTTATTGACGCAAAACTGTTCTATAAATAGCACTTTATTGGTCAATCAGACATAAACGTCTTTATCTATCCTTGCTGTTAAAGTATCATTAAATCTACCCTTGCGGTTAAAGTACTACTTTATCTTACTTATTTTTAGTAGATTAAAGGCTACTTTTAACTTTACTAGTAGCTATGGAAAAAAAATATAAATTCAGCATTTCAAACGCCCATAACACCCGCCAAATATGACGTCATTCTCTACAACCAGCAATTGCTGTATTCCCTTTATCCGTTCAGTTACTCGGAGCTACTCAATGTCAAAAGATGGAAAGTTCCTTTTAAAAATCGGGTGCCGCTCATAGTACATCCCCCTTTCCCTTGATGCATCAAATTTGCGGGGGGTGCAAGAAGCTCTTTCCGGTTATGTTAAGTTAATAACGAATAATGATATCTGAATTGTGTGTTTTGGAGTAGCTCCAAGGAGCTCTAGAGCGACACGTTCGGTGTAACTCAATGTATAAAAGGAATACAGTAATTAATATACTGCAAATTACTAAACAATGGCCGTGTTCGTTTTTGTCATCTTTTTCATCGATGAAATTTTGACAGGCACGTGATTGGATCAGACAGTTCAAATTTACAAATCACGTGCCTGTTAAAATTTCGAAGCAAATCCACGGAAAATATGACGAAAACGAACACGGCTATTGTAATGTTGTCAAATTGTCGTTGCCATTTTTGATTTCCAAGATTTCCATTAGAAACCTGGTTTTTATCCTTGTTTATATTATCACTATAGTTACAAAATTATAAAAAAATTTCAATTATTAGTGAACGTATTAAAACAGTTTTTGTAGTGTTGAGGAAAAAGGATCTATATCCTAACGTCATTTTAGTTTTAAGAAAGCACGATAGTCAGTTTGGCAACGTCGTACTGTCTAATGTCTGCTGATATATCATACAGTATACCGGGTGTTCTTCAAAACCCGCTCACCCCTATAACTTTTTTATTTTTTCAAATAAACAAATGAAATTTGGTGTGTTTATTTATGACCCAGATATGCATTATCTGACGTATTCAATTATTTATTATCACTTCCGATTTCCTTATTTCAAATGGGACGATAGGTATATTTTTCCTTATTTCAATAGAAAACTACATTACGAGTACAATGACACATTATTTGTCACTTTTTGACATTTCATCTTCAAATCATTTAAATTTTTACTTTTTAATCTAGAGTGCCATGAATTAGTTAAAATGCTTAATTTTGCTCCAAGGAACCTGGGAAAATTTGTTTTGATCTTATTTTGTATTTTATATCCTCTACAGACTCATTGAAAAATAGTAGAAGTGCATTTTTGTAATTATCCCAATTTTTTCAAATAGAAAGGGTGTGGGTCATTACAATATTCCAAAAGAGTGTCTTCTAACGAGCAATTCAGTACCACACAATCACTAGTTCATCACTCAAATGAAGAATTTCCCTAGCATTCTAAATATTTTTGGAAAATTTTAGTTCAATTTTGAATAAACTGGCGATTGTGTGGTATTAAATTCTTGATTAAATTGTTCGTTAGATAATGCTCTCTCAGAATATGCTAATGAGTCATAGTTACTCTTTCCATTTGAAAAAATTGATGTAATTTCAAAAATGTGCTTCTACTATCTTTAAATGAGTCTTTTGAAGATATAAAATACAAAATAGGATCAAAACAAATTTTCCCAGGTTCCTTGGAGCAAAATTAAGCATTTTAACTAATTCATGGCGCTCTAGATTAAAAAGTAAAAATTTAAATAATTTGCTTCATCAGATATAACATATCAAAAAATCAGAAATACCTCATTTCATACAAGGTAAAATGTACCAATTCCATGGATATGATCATGATGGCTTCTCCGAATTTGGTTCTCTGGCTATTTGCGGACGATACCACACTTATAGAGCGCGGTTATATGATGGAGGACTTGTTCTTTGCTCTGAACCATAATTTACTATTCAAAAACTGGAAGATTGTTTTTTGGGATGAGAGAACTATACCTGAGTATGTCAGTTGTGTAGCAAAAAAATTATCAGCCGCAATTTTTCTATTGAGAAACCTTGTAAAGGTCCTTCCATTTTCTGTTCTGCTCCAAACATTTCATGCCATCTTCCAGTCGACGCACAGTGCTGCGGTTTTGAATTCTAGCGGGACAAAACCTCAGGAGCATTTTTTGGGAACTAAATACTGTATTATAGTATTCATAAATATTTTTGTAGCCTGTTTAGACTTTTTTTTTTTTTTTTGTTATCGAGTTAGTCTATTTGTTAAATCTACCTGGACTAAAATGTTTTTTTTCTATAATTTCACTAAAAAAAAAAGGCTACAGTTTTTGTGACTAGCTGCAGATATTTCATTGAAACGGGCAAGACGAAAAAAAAATGGATTTCATTTTCTTTACATTTATTTTATTGTGCTTGAAAGAGCTACAGCAGCGTGGAAAGACAAAGTGTTAGAGAACACATGATGAACCTGTTCGACGTGCATTTTAGACCAGCACTGCAAAGCCTGAGCCCAGACGCGTTGCGGGTTCTGATTTTTGGGCTGGATGCAATTACCAATGCAACTAACAGACAGCAGGTGCGCCAAGAAATTGCGACTTTTCTTGAAGACATAACAAATTCAGGAGAAGCAGTTGGGGTCCTGAGTCAAGGAACGCAAGAAAGGACACCACGACAAAATATAGAGGAATAATTAAATGATTGCAATAATAATTATTGTAAAAATTCTGTATTTTGATTGTGTTGAATATAAAAACTATTAAAAATTATTATAATAACTCTACCCATTCCAATAAAGCAATAAAATTTTCATAAAAAAATAAGATGTTATTTTCAGAGAGGCATCAAAAGTACTAAGTTACCTATGTGAAAGAACAGAAAAATGAAAAAAAAATTGAAAATTAAAAATTTACGCGCTAATTTATTTTTCAATGTATGCAAAAAAAAAAGAAAAACTTATTCAAACCTATCCTGTTAGTCTATCTCACATTTTAAAAGCGAGCGAACATCTTCACTAAACATGTCTCTATTTTTGGATGGAAGAATCCTGAGACTAGTTAAAAAGGGGTCCGAGGTGGCTAGAAGAACATGAAACAAATCTTCCATGGTTTTTGTACGACATAATTTTCTAGTATTGTGCTCTCTGAATGCTTTTACTTCCTTATGTCTAGCCTCCTGAGCATCTTCCGATAACTGTCCAATAGGTAATAGGAAATGTTTGATGATGGCAGTTGAATGGAGTAAAATTTTATGGATAGATGGAGGCATTGGATACCAAGGATAAAGGCTTACATACATTTTAGCTGTTTCTAAGGCGTACGTTTCAAAATGTTCTGTGTCTATCTGAAAATCAGAATTTAAAGCCCGCAACAAAACGCCGAACCTGTGTATCAAATTTGCATCAATACCCGTTATATTGCTCGCCAACTGAGGATCGTGGAAAAATCTGCGGGAAGTATTACCATCATTGGAGGAACCAAATCCTTGTTTTGGAACATCTACCAAAAGACCGGTTTTTTTTCGAAAGTCATCAATAATTCTCTTCTTTCTTGCTTCCATTAGGGGTTTCGATTCTCTGGTAGTTCTCCAAGTAGCAAAATCTAAGCGATAAGCAATGTGCAATAGACATTCAAATGCTCTGATGTAAGCGTGAAGTGGAGATAATCCAAAATTTAGTGCAGCTGTATCATAATTTTGAAACTTTGCATTTTCTAATACATTAAAGTCTTTTGGTCCAGCCTTACATATGTAACATTTTTGAGACGAACTTTCCATTAGGGTATTGCACACCTTGCCATCCACCATGGTACAATACATAATATAATGGATCAGGAATTGCTTATTGTCAATTGAAATCTGTGTAGGACTTAGTTCATCGATTTCTTTCTGAACCTTCGAAAATTCACTTTTGATTAGCTCTTCGGTTTCTTTTGCATACTGAAGTCTTAGCGGTCGACAATATCGGGTCGATGATAGTCTCGGGTTTTTCCACAAAACAATATTCTGATTATTATTTTCGCAAACGAAACGCAGTGGAACTATGGATGTTGTTATAATGCTGGTGTCATCAAAAACTTCTGTCTTATATGGTTGCTTGAAAGCAGTTTTGCCACCACTACCATCTGCCCCGTATTTGAAAAAAAAAATCAGATTCACGGGATTATCGTTGAATTTTAGAGCAAAAGAGGAAATCACTTCTTTTTGTACATGATTAATGAGTCTGTTTGCTGTGTGGTCCAATAGAGATTGTAGGCCAACTTCAGATTTTTTTTCACATATTGACAAGTTACTAGGGTAGCAGTCTTTTTTGACCAGAAGAATTTTATGGTAGCTAGGTAAAACGTTCTTGAGGCCTTTTCTCTTGAGAGAATTTCTTAGATATCGGTACTGTGCCTGGGAAAGTTTAAGATCAAAAAACAGAGCAAGGGCTTCTTCCGATGAAAATTGACCATTTTCTACAGGTTCTGTTCTTCTTTCCAGTGTCTTTTTTATTTCCGTACTTTGAGATGGTGTTTCTGAAATTTTTTTAAAAATATATGCTGCATCTTTGCTACCACTGGCTCTGTAACTCATTTCGGCGGCGAGTGCTAACTCGTCTTTAGAGTGAGTCTCGAGGAGAGGTTTGATAATGCGTTGTTTTGTTTTTTTTGTGCCATACTGTATTGCTCTTTGTGAATTTTGATAAGCTGAACCCAGATTTTTTCCATTTACGATAAAGAACCACACCAAATATATAAAGTGATGACTTCAACTTCTTTTTTTCATTATTTGTCAACTCCTCCGTATTTAAAAAACTATTTACAAATTCGACTAAGGCATTTTGAGAAGCTTTTGTTGTGGGTTTAATAGCTCCTCGTGCTTTAAGCGCTTGAAAGAGTTCGTTGCGCGTGAATCGATGTTGCGCTCCTAAAAAATATATGTATTTGTAATCCAGGCGGTAACAGGCGGTAAATTTTTATGTGTACAAAGAAAGTAGAAGAATCATATAAAATAATAAGACCAATATGAGACAGTTACTAGGAGTTACTCAGAAGATATCGTCTGCAAGATTTTGTATTTTTGTAGTGCACACTATAAAACTTTGAGGTACTTGTAAGGCTATTGCGGAAGAGTCATTAATGAAATGAAACGAAAGTTACCAGTTTACAGAAAGACTTACCCTTAGCAATGTACAACATAATTTTTGTTTAGGTTTGACAACCACAAATAGATGTAATAAATTTTTGAAATACCAAATTTTTGCAAGTTTATGAAATCGCAAATTTACCCTACAAATAACAAATTTATTCATTTGCCATTGTGAGAATATGAATGGCAAATTTATTTTGCCTGCTTTTTTTTCTTATCTCGAATGTTTACTTATCGAACAAATGAAAAAAAATATGTTTTGTTTATTGTCCAAAAATTATTTTTGTCTTCGTAGATGTCTAATCTGAATCACTGTGCGACGGTTGCCTACGGAATTCTCGTGTCGGGTCACTGTGCACATGCACAGAGAGTCTTTGGTCTTCAGAGGAGGGCCTCAAAAGTTGTGGTAGGACTTGGTTACAGGGAGGACATTGATAACAAGATACTCACCATCCCGTCGAGGTATATCTATGAGTGCTTGCTTTACTGCCACTCAAACCCGACCTTGTATACATTCTCAATAACCTGTATCACAATTATCTGACAAGAGCTAACGAAAATATAAGGATTAACTTCCACAGGCTCAGTAGGTCACGTTTTGCTAATAGTAGATTATACCACGAGTCAATAATGATAGCTATTATTCCCGAGGATTATTACGAACTGAGCCGCGTTAGCGGCAAGGGAGTAACATTCCGAGGGAATAATAGCCATTATTGCGAGTAGTATACTCTACTTTATTTACGACAAATTAATTTATTTGAAATTTTCAATGAACAAATTTCATCCGTCTCATAATTTTCAATACAAATCCACAAGCACTACACGTTTGACACTGACACTTTTGTGGAATAATGACCATTAATCCCGCTACTCGTCATTAATCCCTGGAGGAATAACATATGTCATTATACTGCCAAAATCACAAATATAATACGCACATTATACATTAGTCGTAAATAAAAATTATTATGCTCCGCTTTTTTACAACAGGTTGTCTCAGAGTGTCAAGCATCTGCCCTTGAATAGATTTAGAGTAGGTAACTATCAAGAGTCATCTGCTGAATAGGGCTTTTTATAGTATCGATCTGAACTGTGATAATTTTTTATGAGAATTTCATACATCTGTCAAAACTGGTATTCCAACAATGAATTGACATGTTTTGATTGTTGATTTAAACCAATCTGTAACTACGCGATAATTTGCACTAGTGCAAATTATCAGATAATTTTTATTTATTTATTTATTTATTTATTCAATCCTTAGTCCATCTGATACATTGGTATATTGGATGTGTCGATTACACTAGTATAAACATTAAAGCTATTACTATAAATATTAAATAAATTTGAATAAAATGTCAGATTTATAAAGATATGCACATTAAGTACATTTGTCGTTACAATAAATTGATTTTTTTTTAACAAATTACACAGTACTACATAGCATTTCACGCAGAGCAACAAATAACAAAATATTCAAAATCACATGAACGAACATTACAATACACAAAATGATATTTAAAAGTTTACATTAAAAAATTGATTGTGGTTGTAAAGAGGATTATCCATAAGCACAGCCCTAATCCTATTCTTAAAACTATTAAAACCTTGGATGTTTCTTACATCTGCAGGAAGATAATTGTATGCTTTTGTAGCCATATAAAGTGGAGATGACTGAAATAATGATGTTTTGTGAATAGGGATTGTTAACTTTTGAGAAAATCTGGTTTTGATTCCCTTGTTAATTTCACTATTGGTTTTAAAATAACTTTGATGTTTTCTAACAAACAACAATACCCTATAAAAGTATAAAGAATACATGGTCATCAGTTCGTATTTTCTAAAGATTGGGACAGCATGTTCATTCCATTTAGCTCTATCCAAGACACGTATCAAGCGCTTCTGGAGTAAAAACAGTCTTTCAATTTTAGATGTTGATCCCCAAATGATGATTCCATAGCTGATGCGACTCATTACATGTGAATGGATGTACAATAAGGTTGTTTTTGCATCTACTTCTTGTTTCAAGTTTTTTACAGCAAAACATGATGTCGCTAGTCTTTTAGCAAGACTTTCTATGTGACTCTCCCAGGTAAGAGATGAGTCAATGTGGACTCCTAGAAATTTGGTACTTTTTTTATTTGGAATGTATTTGTCATTGAGTAGTACTACGGATGGTGGATGGTCATTATTTTGCGATCTTACGTTCTTAAAATCAACAACTACAGACTTTTGAGGGTTTAAGAGGAGACCATTACAAGTGCACCAATCTGATATTTTTGAAGATGTTAGATTTAGACTAGCAACCATATCGAAGTGATTTTCGTGATGTTCGGTTGAGCTTGTATCATCAGCGAACTGATGTAGTTTATGGACCTCATCAAACATGTCAGAAAGACTGTTACAGAAAATAAGAAAGAGCAAGGGAGAAAGGATTCCGCCCTGAGGGACGCCATATTTTATGCTCTGGGTAGCTGATCTAAATTGTTGGTTAACAATCTGACCATCCCCCCCTGATATTTGTACAAACTGCTGCCGATCTGTCATGTAAGAAATAATCCACTCCAGAGCGGGTCCTCTGATCCCATAATTCTCCAGTTTCTCAGCAAGCAAAGGTGTGTTAACTAGATCAAAAGCTTTGGAAAGATCGTAGTATATTCCTGCTGGGTGATGTTTTTGATCTAGGTACCTGTATATTGCATTGATTGATTCAAACAAGGCTGTTTCAGTAGACTTCCCCTTTAGAAACCCATGCTGAGAAGAAGAGAATAAGTTATTTTTTGTGAAGTATGATGTCAACCTAGTGTACATGATTTTTTCAAAAACCTTAGAAAACACTGACAGGTTTGAGACTGGCCGGTAATTACTAACTTCACTTTTTTCTCCTTTCTTGTAAATGGGGATAATTTTAGCGATTTTTAATATTTTTGGAAATTGGCCTTTGAGAAATGACATATTAATAATATTTTCCAAAGGAAAGCACAAAATATCAGCAACATTGCGTATTATATGACACGGAATGTTGTCGGAGCCACTTGAACGCTTTTTGGTAACCTGGAGAAGTACTTGATAAACCTCCTTATATGAGGTTGGTTCAAGAAAGAACGAGGTACTTGTCTTGGATAGGCTCTTGTTCTCAATGGATAGGCTCTTGTTCTCAATGTTCTTTGCCAACTCATCACCAATGCCATTTACTGAGGTCAAAAAGTAGTTATTATACATATCACAAAGAGTTTGTGGGTTTGTTACAACAGTGTCATTGAGAATAATTGGTTGCACATCAGAGTAGTTACTAGAGTTTTTCCCGTTCTTTTTGTTTATTATTGACCAGGCAGCTCTACTTAGGTTTGATGATTTTTTTATGAAGTTTGAATTGTAGTCTAGTTTGGTTTTTTCTAATAACTCTTTGTATTTCCGCTTTAACTGAACATATTTGTCTTGTACATTCTTGTTTTTAGTTCTTTGAAACAACCAATGCAAATTTTTAACTTTGTATGACATGTTTTTAATTTCTGTTGTAACCCAGCCCCTTGAGTTCTTTTTTAGTTTAAATAATCTTTCAGGGAATTCCTTATTATAGGCTGACAAAACAATACCATGAAATTTGTTAAATTTTTCATCAACCTCATTGGCATTATACACCTCGGACCAATCCTCCATACTCAGGTTCTCATAAAAGGATTTTTGATTTTCTGTTGAGAATATTCGTTTTATAGTTTTTTTTTGGTGAGTTTTTTGACTCAACAAGTCCTCTATATCGACAGATATCATTAAGTGGTCTGAAAACCCTGTTTTTAAGAGCAAATTATTATTACATTCATAATTTGTAAATATAAAGTCCAATAGAGTGTCCGAGGATGGTCTGGTTGGTTCGAGGCTAGTTGGCTTCAATCCATAACTCAAAAAAGTATCCAGAAGTAAGTTTTTGTTTTTATTATTTTGACTTTCGCTACAATTAATATTGAAGTCGCCCCCAACAAATACAATCTGATATCTCTCTGTCAAACAGTGTAAAACTAAATTAAGTTGGCCAAAAAATAGCTCGGTATCACTGGTGGCTCTATCAGGGGGGTGGTAAATTGATAGAAAAATGGTTTTTTTATTGTTAACTTGTAACTCGCAAGCTGTATACTCAAACACATGCTCTGTAGAAGGTATTTTAAGTGATACCCGTTTAGTTTTCACATTTTTTTGTGCAAAAATTGCAACTCCTCCGCCTCTGCTAGAGCCACGGCAAAACGAACCCACCAGGCAATAGTTATCAATGCTATACTGCTGGATTTCCTCCTCCGATAGCCAATGCTCACATATGCCCACTATACTAGGTTTTATTTCATCTAGAAGAGCTTCTAGTTGCAAGTTTTTATTGCGTATGCTTCGAGCGTTCAGTTGGCAGATGCGTATTCTTTGGCCATCACAGGAAAACACTACCTTGGACTGCGAATTATTTTGAGTTTCCGAAAAAACTCAGGACTTATTACATTTTGGTAATAGTCGTGGATAGATTTCAGATTACCCACTGATGCAATACTACATGATTTATCAAAGTCATCACAATTCTGACTGCCACGAGCACAACTAGAGGCCTTTTTACACCTATGATCACTAGCGCCAATCACACTTTTTCTTAAAATGTTGTGCTTTCCTAGTTTTCCTGCTGAACTGTCCCATGCTTCTGCCTCCCCAGAATCAGCTGATGTTTTCCGTATGACAGTATTTTTGATGTCTTTAATTGGGCTAAGATTAGTTTGAGGTTTAGCACTTGCTAGTTTTATATTTCGATGTATTACTATCTTTTGTTTGATAGGAGAGTTTTCGCGTAATTTATTTAGGCGGTTTGTAAACTGCTCGTTTTCGTTTATGTAGCTGAAATCTTGCGCAGCAATATTCTGTACGTTGTCGTGCAAATGCGGGTTTTGTTGACGCTGAATAAGTTGGGTAGTTTTTTTTCTAATGCCGGTGTTTCCTGGCACTTTGTTTATTTTGACCAAGAGGTAATTAATCAATTTTACTAAACCTTGGTACTCCCAGCAGATTTTTGTGGTCATTTTTTGTTGTTGCATCAAGCTTGTGCTGATATATGTTATGGGTGTGCTTCTTAAAGATTCTTCTAGATTGAAGTTTGTTTTTTGTATGAATTTATTCAAAACAGGTCTGTTTGTGGAAAAGGGACACCCAGCTACAGAAACTTTTCCTCGTGAACTTGCCAGTTTCCTAAAATCCTTGTTAAGTGAAGTATTTCTACATGCATCCTCATTACCAGTGAAAATTATTAGTAAATCATTTACCCTTATCTTGTTCGCATATGATTCAGCATGGCTAAAGAGGTCATTTATAGTTGCTCTGTGTAAATAACGATAGCTTATGTCATAGCTTTTCCTGGTGCATGCTTTAAATATTCCGACCAATCCCTTCATTTCAGAATTTGTAATCAAAAACGCCTGTGGTTTTTGTGACGTCTTTTGATCACTTTCTAGTGTTTGGTTATTTGGGTCTTCCGCTTGTATTTCACTGGAAGTTTGGGTGCCTTTATCTAGGTGAATTGTTTTTAATGCATTTGAGTACATCACTTCTTCCAAGGCTTCCTCCGTCAGTTCTGTTGAATACTAACTGGTGCGAAAACTGGTGTTTTGACATTTTTTGACAAAAAATTTAAATTTTTGATTTATGAAATTCTCGAATGTAATACCACAAGAGGTTTTAGGATTACCGGATAATACTTTTACCTGTCACGAAACGCCTTACGCAGCAACACCACGACTCCGAAGGAGGAGTGGTGTTGCTGGTAACGCGTTGAGTGTCAGGTAAAAGTATTAGGTAAGCCTGAAACATCGAGTGGTATTCAAAAGGTTATACAACGAACTAAACTTTAATTCTTTTTCAATTAATAATTTCATGAATCAAAAATTTAAATTTTTTTGTCAAAAAATGTCAAAATACCAGTTACCGTGCAAAAGGATTATCACTTTTTAAGCCTCTCGTGCCATATGGGAAGGATTATCACTTATTAATCCTCTCGTGTCATATGGGAATAATGTACAGTGAGTTGTATAATCTCATTAAATACAACTCGTGCAATGGAAATATATTTATAATTTTCGACAAATTTGCACTCATGCGTTTTTAACTGAAAAAGGCACTCGTGCACTACGTGCACTCGTGCTCTTTTTCAACTAAAAATGCATTCGGGCAAATTTCCCAAAAATTATCAATAATTTCCATTGCACTAGTTATATTACTATTGATAATTTTTGTTGACATTTCCTCAGTTTCATAACGAAAACATTAATTTATATTTAATCTTGTTTCATGGATTGGGTTTATTTTATAAATAATTGGATTAGTTTTCATAATAATATATAAAAGTTCTCTAACTTTTCCACGAACCAATTCCGTGCAAATGTGTCATAAAAAGCCGCGTGATTATTTAAAATTTATTTAGATTGCGTTTTAAAAATAAGTTTTGCAATTGAATCTTTAACGAGGTTGTTTTCTTTGCTTGTTTCAGAATAGAAAGGAACTATTTTAAACGTCAATAAAACTTCGAAAACGGATCGAATGGACGACGCAGCACATTGGTAAGTCAAAACATTTTCAATTTAATATACGTGAAAATTAAACAATTCCTGTTTTATTTTTCCACGGTTTATGGTCTAACAAATTGGCCACGATCCAAAGGGGATTATCTTAAGCTCGTGTATGTTTTAGGTATATCTACACGGGCTTCAGTTAACAAATAATGCAGCAACGGGTCTCGTCGGGCTCCGGCATGGACGCCAGCAAGGATGAGGAGCAAGGGACGCCAACCCCTTCTAGGGGTCGGGTAAGAATTCAATTTATCATTTTCTCTAGAGTTATTTGTATTGTTAGAGTCTTTAGGGAACAGTTTGAAGAATTTTTAATATGAACCCATTTTTCAAAATATTCAGATTTCTGAATAAGAATTAATATATGTTCTGTTTTTTTTTATTTATTAGTTTTTCTGTTATAATTTCTGCTTAGTAGAGCTTCATTATTGCAATGCTTTCAGTGGTTGTCTTTACTTTCCAATACTATCGATATATTGCTTTTGCTGTATTAAACCAAATTATCATTTATAATTCATTATCCGCTTTTAGAGATTGAAGTGTGGTAACGTTACCGCGGTAACGGTAATTTTGGTAATTTAACCCGACAAATTTCTTTACTGGTAATTTTCAAAAAGGCTTCCTGAATGAAATCGCATTCAGACGACAATTCTTTTCATGCATTATTCGCCATCTAGTTGTGAATCTGTATAAAGCGCTTTCAGGGTTGGCATAAACAAATAGTTATTTACCTAACAAGTGCGAAAAGTGGTACTTTTTCGCCTCCGACGGCAATTGGCAAGCTGTCAAGGATTGAAAAGACATTTTCCGCAAGAGTTAGGTGTAATGTTTTTCCACGAGTGTTATTGTCCAAATCAAAGTCTTCCAAATCATTAGGAAATTAGGAGAATTTATTTATGTTTTATTTTCTCTGCTCGTTTTTCGTTCTAGGAATTAGATATTATTATTTGTTTATTGGAATATTTCTACTATTCGACAAACACTATTATGATAAATGGTTGTTTAGGTAAAAAATCCTGAAAGAATATAATCCTTGAACATATATGTCGTATATGGTTATAAATTATCAAAAATTTCCAAAATTACCGAAAAATTACCGGTAAATTACCACTGAGAAAGAACAAATGAAAATTACCGGTGAACTTCAATCTCTATCTGCTTTTAATGAAAAACATTTGATGGCATGATAGGTTTATACAAGGAAACAAATAGTTACATATTTAAGTATTAAGGGCGATAAGTGTCATGTACCGCCCGAGAATGTTTGAAAAGCGTCGCGACAGCGGAGGTCTTCAATATTCGAGGGTGGTTAACAACACTTAACGCCCAAAATACTTATTACGTTTTATACACATCGGATTCACAGTTCAAAAATAAAATAACTATACCTATACTATTTGACCTGGCCACGCACTGCTGTGGCTGAGTCAATGATCTTTGTTAAATTTGAAGTTTCCGATACTTCATTTTTAAATGCTTGGATACTCTGGATACCGGAACCTGAGGTGACTTTGCCAGTGTTTGGGGGTTTTTCATTGATAACATAAAATATTTCAGCTGTAGTGCCTGATGTATAATATATGTTAAATTAAGGCATATTTTCTATAATCAGTTATTTTTTCAAGGCCCTATAACAATGGATTATATTTATTTTTTTGCCACAAATGTTGGCAAAGTTACCCCACGATTGGAGTAATATTGCCATGCCATATAACTGGCTAAAAAAAGCAAAGTTAGACCAGTTTTGGTCTTATTTTTCTTTAACGTAAAACTTCCAACATTTTCGTGCAAAAATCACAAAAATATCTTGAAAACTAAAAAAGTTATTGAGTATTTTGAAAAGACCTTAATTTTATATAGGTATAATTATCGATTTATAACGTTCTACGTCTTCTGATTCCCGATCTCCAACCATCTCTGTCAATCCAGGCATCTTCTTCTAAGCCTATGTCTTTCATTTCCTCATCTACTCCACTTCTCCAGCTTCTTCTTGGTCTGCCGCGTCCTCTTCTTCCCCCTGGCTTCCACTCAATTATTTGCTTGGGTATTCTTGTATCTGCCATTCTTTGTACATGTCCGAACCAAATTAGCTGTTTGTCCTTTATATCATCTACTATTGTGTGTTTTACGTCCATAATCTCCCTAATTCTCAGATTTGTTATCCTTTCCATTTTTGACCTGCCTGCCGATCTCCAAAAGTCCATTTCAGTTGCTTCTAGCATTTTTGCGGTTCTGATCTTTAGTGGCCCGACTTCTGAACTATACGTGACTCTGCTTTTGACTATGATGTTGTATATTCTCGTTTTGTTAGTTTTGTTGATATTTTGATCCCACATTACAGGATCTCTCCTTGAACTAATTCCAGAGAAAAAAGTCTGGAACTGTCAAGTCAAAAGAGTAAGGTGTCCATTCTATAGGACCATAGCTCTCCCTATCCATCTTTTCCCAAATGTCATATCTCTGAAAAGAACGGTAATTAAGAATCAAAATCTGTGTTCAAAAATCTAACCTCAAATTATAAAGTATGTGTCATGGTCCTGGTCCTGTGTAAAATTAAAATTATTTAAATCGGATGGAAAATAATTCTTTAGAAAATGCTTAAATTCCCATAATGTTGCTAACGGAAGTAAGTACCTAAGAAATATAGGGACATTATAATTATCTGACAGTAGTGACAGTTCGGACACTGGAGCTTCGACGCTTCACTGAGGCGCTAGCGGGATAGACGGCCCCTGGGCTTGACGCCCCGATTAAAAAGAACGGTTGTTTACATTTCAAAATCGTGATCCATGGCGCCCTGGGGCACCCAAGCCCCTGAAAAGAAAGCATCTCTGGTATGCCTGATGAAATCAACAATAAAAAACAAAATGTCTATTATACTATAAGCACAAAATCCTTCAATTACTGTACGATATTTGTAGCCCAGATGATCTGAAAACAAAGTCCTATTCTGATCTGGTTAAATTCTTATGCCGGTTTTCCACCAAACCGACAAAACAAAAATAAAACTTAAACTCAGACAAATACTCTAACTTTTCCCAAACATTTTCAAGATTAGCGTGTTGTGCGACAGATGGAGTTTTGTTTTTCGAGTTTTAAAACACAAACTCAACAGTCCTTTGGTGGAAAACCGGCATTATAAGGTAAAGTGCGGCAAGTGCAGTCACTTTTTTTGTATAGTTTCGATGTTATGACGGGAAAATATTAAAAAAAAAAAAAAAACTCGCCGAGGGCTGTAACATTTATGTGTACACCTACAAAGATGGTCTTTAAATTCTGATAGAGAAATTAGGGATATGCCATATTAGAAATTAGTTTTTTTTTAAATTTGTTCTGCTCATTGATTGCACTTTCCCTATAAATCCGGAAAAGTGCAATTAACAACGGTTTTATCCAAATGTTATTTTACTCTGTAAAGTGCAATCAATTAGAAATAATAGATACAAAAATATATATATATATATATTCGACTGCAAAAAAAATTATGCAAAAAGTTTTAAACTTTTTAGGACGGTAAGAATAGAAACTAAAGAAAACTCTAAATTTAAATAGGAACAATATTAAGTAAAAATAAAGCATTAAACTCTCTTTTAAATTAAACTATAGCATTACTTAGACATAAAAATATTTAACTTGGTGCGTTTACACATGCATGGATTTAGTGGCGCCAATAAAACCTGGGCGTCAGTAAATTTTATTAGCAAGTGTAAACATGAACTTGCATACACATTTTATATTTACATGCATAGTCCAAAAAAGTCTGCATCCTTCTGAAATCACTGGCGCCAGTGGTGACAAATTCATACAGAAAATCCAAACTTGCAAGTGTAAACAAGTGCTTGCACGTCGGCGTCCGCTCGCCAGTTTTTCGTTTGAGTTTCATTTCGATTGCTGCGAGTTTTTCTAGAAGTTTGGCAGAAGCAGCCAAAGTGGGTCGACGACCAATCCATGGTTCAACCCAGAAACGACCATTTCGTTGGTTGCGTTTCTTTTTCTGTATTTCTTTTATCTTTTTTTTTTTACTAAAAGCTTAGCGACTATTTTACAGGCTTCGGAAAGTTCATTCGACATAGTGCACACTGAGAAAAACACTTTAATGATAGAGTGCATAGCGTACTGCCAGCAGGACAAAAAGTTTTGAGGACCCTATAAAAATGCCTATATTAGGATTAAGAAACCTGCTAGAAGGACTTTTAGACCTTCTAGTAAATAGAGAAAATCTTGAACTTTCAGCGCATTTTTGGATCACAGTCCTATTGCTAACCGTTACCGAGTAATTATTAATCAAAGTCGCGCGATTTTAGTCGTGAAAGTGATACCTATTGGAACGCGTGTGGCCGTTTTGGTCACATATTTCGATTTTAATTGGGCCTACTATCTTGGTTTTCGACCAGATTTACAAATTAATAATAATTGAAATACCTAATACTAAATAAATAGCAAACAAAGGTTTCGTTTCCTCTTAGTTTCAGTTTGATTTTTTTGTTGAATATTTATTTTTCATTTGACTCCCAGTGCAGTTTATTTCATTTCTCTTAAGTAGCTACATAATAAACTGATTTTTCCAAAAATATGTCTTTGATTTTTTCATTTAGATTGCTGTGCATCATTTTACAAAATCTGTTAAAATATAAAATAGGCTTGGGCATTTCAATAACCAAAATTTAGAAAAAAAGATAATAATTATACATATACTTAATTGGTGGGAAAAATAAAGTATATTTTAATTAAGTTTCAGTATAATTGGCGGTATTATATGGCCTAGATGTACCATAATAGATCTGCACACTTTTCAATTATAAGTACTTCTGGAATCAGCGCGTACTGCCAGCAGGACGTGCAGCGTTCTCTCTACAGGACAAATCAATAGGCCTAGTCAAGTCCTGCTCGCAGGACGCGTTCATTTACATAAAAGTACTTCCATAGAAGCGCTTCCAGCAGGACAAATCGCTATGCACTCTATCATTAAAAGTGAAACTGGCGTGCCACTTATTTCTGTTTTTTACATACAAAGTGTAATGAATAATTGTTGAAGTAAAAACGACCTCTTTTTTCTATTGGCTTTTCGAGGATGTTTACAATCTGTTCAATTGTATGTAATTAACGAAAGATCCTTTATATCTGGGCAAACGCGATGTTCTTCAAAATTCCCGAATTCTGAAAATATTTCTTCGTCATCATCCGTGTCCATACAGGGTGGCCAATTGAAAACGAAACAGAGGTGATTTTGGGTTCCTCAAGAGATTTAAGAAAAAACCCTCGAACCCGTCGATTTTTTATTCAAGGGGGAACCATTTTTTTGGAATTTTCACCACCTGGGGGGCAAAGCCCTAGCTAGGGTGACAAGGGCCCCCAAAATTTTAAATGGAATGAGGGGTCGAGTGATACCTTATTTTGAAGCTATTTTTATGTAGATTAAAACCCCTAAGTTTCACATCGCTACTATTTACCTAGCCATTACAAGGGCTAATTAAAGCTACAAAAACATGTTGGGATATTTTGTATTTGAAAAAATGCATCAAAACCAAAATCAATCAAGTAAATGCTGGAAATGACCCCAGAAAAAAAAATCTAACGGGCTTAAATCTGGAGAACCTGGGATCCACTCAATAGCTCCTCTCCTTCGAATCGATTGTCCTGAAAACATTTGATCCAAATATTGACGAACCACTGCAGCATAGTGGGGTGGAGCACCATCTTGTTGGAGTATTAGACGGTTTTCCATGTATGCGTTATTATTCTCTAGTATCTCTTCCAATTTTGCATGAATCGCATCTTCTGACCACTCTATGTACATTTCTCCTGTTAAATTTATAGGTAAAAGAGGGGCCTATTATACGGTTACCAAAAATGCTAGCCCATACACTCAAATAATCTACATCTCCATAACGCCCTAGAACGTTATTACGCACGTATTATACCTGGAAGTACAGGGCTTTCATTTCAAAACTTGCCACCTACGTTATCTGCGTTAAGAGGCATATTTGCGGAAATCGCCAAAACACGTCAACAAATTTATTGAGGGGGAAGGTTTTTCACGTAAAACTGGACTTCGCCCCTTCAACCCTCTAAGCCCTAGGGCTACCTCCCCAAAATTTTTGAATGAAACACTAACTCGACCCCCTGTTTCATTCAAAAGTTTTGGGGAGGTAGCCCTAGGGCTTAGAGGGTTGAAGGAGCGAAGTCCAGTTTTACGTAAAAACCCTTCCCCTTCAATACAGTTGACGGGTTTTGGCGATTTCTGCAAATATGCCTCTTTACGCAGATAACGTGGGTGGCAATTTTTGAAATGGAAGCCCTGTATTTCCAGGTATAATACGTGCGAAATAACGTCCTAGGGCGTTATGGAAATGAAGATTACTTGAGCGTTTGAGCTAGCATTTTTGGTAACCGTGGTCCCTCTTTTACCTATAAATTTAACAGGAGAAATGTACCCAGAGTGGTTAGAAGATGCAATTCATCCATAATTGGTGGAGATACTAGAGAATGATAACGGATACATGGAAAACCGTCTAATATTTCAACAAGATGGTGCGCCATCCCACTATGCTGCAGTGATTTGTCAATATTTGGACCAAACGTTTCCAGGACAATCGATTCGAAGGAGACGAGCTATTGAGTGGCCCCCACGTTCTCCAGATTTAAGCCCGTTAGATTTTTTTTTCTGGGGTCATTTTCAGCATTTACTTGATTGATTTTGGTTTTAAAGCATTTTTTCAAATACAAAATATCCCAACATGTTTTTGTAGCTTTAATTAGCCCCTGTAATGGCTAGGTAAATAGTAGCGATGTGAAACTCAGGGGTTATAATCTACATAAAAATAGCTTCAAAATAAGGTATCACTCGACCACTCATTCCATTTAAAATTTTGGGGGTTCTTGTCACCCCAGCTAGGGCTTTGCCCCCCAGGTGGTGAAAATGCCAAAAAAATGGTTCCCCCTCAAATCAAAAATCGACGGGTTCGAGGGTTTTTTCTTAAATCTCTTGAGGAGCCCAAAATCACCTCTGTTTCGTTTTCAATTGGCCACCCTGTATATTCGGGCTCTGTCAAATCACTCTCTGAATCGGTATCTTCAATCAATATTTGTGGTTTTTGTTTCTGTTTATTTTTTTTCAATTTCTCTTCATTGGTCTTTTGATTTTTATTTTCCAAGTCGATATGTCGTTCATAAATTTCGACAGCTGTTATAACTTCTGCTCTGCCTGCTACGTACTATCTTTCTGTGAGGTCTATAAACCTAGCAGTCCCAAGGTGGAAAAAAACTTTGGGAACTATATAATAATTAGGTGTTTTTTAGGTGCTAATTAAGGCCTCTAATTAAAAATTAGGTGCTCCTTTGGTTTTTAAGAAAATCAAAAAAAAAAAACTAAGGGACTGCTAGGTTTATAAAAGCTAGCAGTCCCCTATAGTAACAAATATTTTTTCAATTTTTTTTTTCTATCAGAATTAGGTGCTTTTTTAGGTGCTCCTAAATAGTCGAAGAAAAAATAGAATTGAAAAATTATTAACTGAGTTAAAGATTTGTTTTTAATTATTAGGGGACTGCTGGATTTACGTTTACATATTGGTGTGTCAGAATGGCAAAAAAACTTCGGGATCTATTTAATAATTAAGTGCTTTTTAGGTGCTAATTAGGGCCTCTAATCAAAAATAAGGTGCTCCTCTAGTTTTTGAGAAAATCAAAAAAAACTAAGGGATTGCTAGGTTTAGGAAAGATAGTAGTCCCCTATAGTAAAAAATATTTTTCCAAAATTTTCTTTTGTATCAGAATTAGGTGCTTTTTAGGTGCTCCTAAATAGGCGAAGAAAAACTTGAAGCAGTTAATTATTAACTGAATTACAGATTTTTTTCATTATTAGGAAATTGTTGGCTTCACTTTTACTTGGTGATGTGTCAGAATAGAAAAAAAAATTCGGTGTCTATACCGGGTGACAATGAAACTACTACCCATGCCGGTATTTCTCAACGGATCGAGATAGAAATATGCAACTGGGTGTGTTGATAGGGTTGAAAATTGTGAACAATTTTGATATAAAAAAAAATTGAATGTCTTTTCGGGTTTCATCGGAAAAGGCATTGACTTTATTATTTTAAATGGGACACCCTGTATTTTATCAGTTTTTTGGATTCTCTGAACAATTCTAAATAACTTTTTTCTAACATACCCTATGTCAAAAATTGATAGTTTTCAAAATAGAGTGGCCCAAAAATATGTCGTAATTCCTATTTATTTGTATTTTACGTAAAAACTGAATATGCCAGAATAAAAAAAATCATGGTTATTTGCTCCTTAGTCGAAGGGGTATCCGTTAAATGCTAAAAGAGAAGAATTAATGCAAGTTAAGAAAAACACGTTTTTCGAAAATGAATGTTTCAGTTTTTGATCGGACCCTGTACGAAAATAGTTCAACTTATGGAAATGAAACTTCCACTACCCAATCCTACATTTTTATCCTTTATCAAAATATGACAAATTTAACTTTCATAGACACTTGCAAAATTGAAAATTTGATAATCCATTTTCAAGTTGTTGGTTCTTTCGTTTCTTCAATACTAATTACATACCTACACCATTGTAATAAAATTCATTTGTTTTCACCCTATCATACTTCATGTATTTTTCAAAAATTCAAATGAGACAAAAAAGGGTTAACTATTTGGACAGTACAATATTTTGAATCCATACCCAACTTTGCACGTGGTATACGTAATTAAATGAGTAAAAGCTCAGGTAAAAGTAATATTGGTTTTGGCACTAACAACTTGAAAGTAAGTTATCAAATTTTTAATCTTGCAGGTGTCTATGAAGGTTAAATTTGTCATATTTGGATAAAGGATAAAAAAGTAGGATTGGGTAGTGGAAGTTTCATTTCCATAAGTTGAACCATTTTCGTATAGGGTCCGATCAAAAACTTAAACATTCATTTTCGAAAAACGCGTTTTTCTTAACTTGCATTAATTCTCCTCTTTTATCATTTAACGGATACCCCTTCGACTAAGGAGCAAATAACCATGATTTTTTTTGTTCTGGCATATTCAGTTTTTACGTAAAATACAAACCAATAGGAATTACGACATAGTTTTGAGCCAATCTATTTTGAAAACTATCAATTTTTGACATCTGGTATGTTAGACAAAAGTTATTTAGAATTGTTCAGAGAGTCCAAAAAACAGATAATATACAGGGTGTCCCATTTAAAATAACAAAGTCAATGCCATTTCCGATAAAACCGGAAAAGCCATTCAGTTGTTTTTATGTTAAAATTGTTCAAAATTTTCAACCCTATCGACATACGGAATTGCATATTTCTATCTCGAGCCGTTAAGAAATGCCGTCGTGGGTAGTAGTTTCATTGTCACCCGGTATAGTAATAATAAGCAGGTGCTTTTTAGGTGCTAATTAGGGCTACTAATTAAAAATTAGGTGCCCTTTTAGCTTTTGAGATAATTAAAAAAAAAAAAACAAAGGGACTGCTAGGTTAATGGAAACTAGCAGTCCCCTAAAGTAAAAAATATTTTTTCAAATTTTTCGTTTGTATCAGAATTAGGTGCTTTTTAGGTGCTCCTAAATAGTTGGAGAGAAAATTGAAGCGATCGATTGTTAACTGAATTATAGATTTTTTTTTTCATTATTAGGGAACTGCTGGCTTTACGTTTACTAGTGCTGTGTCAAAAAGGAAAAAAACTTCGAAATCTTTATAATAATTAGGTGCTTTTTAAGTGCTAATTAGGGCCTCTAATTAAAAATTAGGTGCTTCTTTAGTTTTTGAGAAAATCAAGAAAAACTAAGGAACTGCTAGGTTTATGAAAGTAGCAGTCCCCTATAGTAAAAAAAATTTTTAATTTTTTTTAATTAGAGGCTCTAATTAGCAGCTAAAAAGTACCTAATTATTATATAGATCCCGAAGTTTTTTTCCATTCTGAGACACCAACATGTAAACGTAAAGCCAGCAGTTCTCTACACTGAGAAAACTGTTGAATTTTTATTACCCAAATTGAATAATAACGACTCAAAATTACATTTAAAATCTGACATAATCAAATTGGGGTTTTCTTAAACCTATCATAGTTTTGAGTTATCTGGAATCAGAAATATTAATAATAAATCAACTTGATAAAATATTATTTAAGTTGTAGTGTAATAAATAAAGAAACTGATTTGTAATTATTTAATCATTGGGTAATAATTAGACTACTATAGTCTACATTTGTAGTCATGCTGATTTCTCACTAATAAACGTATACGGGATGGGTGCGGGGAGGGAGGGGTTCACAAAAAAATACCCAAATTACTGTATCAAATTTATTGAACAGAAACCAAAAACATTAAATTAACAAAAACTCTTTGACAACGCATCATAACAAAAATGAAAAAGAAGCTTACACATTTACAGTAGGAGCTGCTGGAACCACTAATGAATTTTCAGAGACCTGGACCTTACGTGAGTTGAAGTCGTTGGAGGAAAAACCGGGGATGAATAACTGAAATAGGAACTGAATATTATGGGCATAAAGAGGTATTTTTTCGATCTGAACAAACTGATCGAAGTCACTTGAGGTTTGTTTCAAACAATTATCATCCGGTTATACAACGATGTTATTGGCCCTAACACTGTTTTTTGACGCATCATAAACAAACCTTATGTGATGACAATCAGTTTGTTCAAATTTGAAGAATATACCAAGAATAATAGATTTATTACAATTTAAATAGGCATAGTAGTTAGGTAATTAAATTGAAAAATAAAAATTACACTAACCTCAAATTGGAGGAATCATCCTCAATTTCCCACTCGAGTGATGTGGTGTCCTGATCATTGATGTCAAAGTGAGCTTCGATGATAACGCCATCAGTAGTATTACTAATATTTGATGTAGATGCTTCAAATTTTCTTAGTTTTCCTTTAGAAGTCTATTTCCAACGACAGGAAAGATAAGTTTGAACGTTTCGTCATCAGAGACTAGCTCCCGAAACGTTTCAAGATCGTAAATGCAGCATATACCTACCTATATGACATTTGGGAATTAAAAGTTTTTACTGTACCTATAATAAAAATTTCTGCTTACCTGCTAACTGTTCCCGCACACAGTCGTTAAAAAGCTCAGCTTCTTTCAAAAAAATTTCTAATGAAGATTTTAGCTTCATTTTTTATATTTCAAACCTATACAGCTCAACGATCCACACCAACTCACAAACATACCACACGGCGCAACTATCAAAAATGGCCGACAATCGCCTTCGGTTTCTGCTCTAGTAAATTTTTAGTAGCTATCACTCAATAATAACTTTCAATTAGTAAAACTAATTTTTGAGCAAACTTTACACTTTTATTCAATGTTTTCGATTATTTCCATTTCGTTAACTTGATTTGATTTTAAAAGTAGACATAATTTGATTTATTGCAAATCAGCGTAGTTTATAACGAATCTGATAATATTTTTAATAGTATATTATGCAATGATCATGTAATGATAGCCATTAATACACGAGCATGTTGTAGGATACGAAACGAGCCGTAGGCGAGTTTCGTATATAACATGCGAGTGTATTAATGGCCATTACATGAGAGTTGCATACACTATTTTTTCTACTGCCATTGATAAAACTTATGATATTTAGATATGTCAACATTATGCTTAACTTTGAATAGAGATTTCATAATTGAGTAATCCATACATTTAGAGTTTTAAGTTTAATTTTTTGTTGTAATTCTTCAAAATATACTATCAAAACATTTTCTGAGAACGATGATGTGTTTTTGGTGTTTCCAATCCATAAATTGTCCATATAATTTTTCGTAAATTTTCTTGGACTTGTCCGGTAGTATATTATTACCTGCATTTGTCGCCCTTTCTGTAATTTCTGGAGATGTTAGTGAAAATTCTTCGTTATCGCTCAATATTTCCATAATAATGCCTTCTCCCAAACTTAAGGTATTAACTTTTAATAACAATTTGAAGTATTTTTTTTTATAAAATTATTGTTTTTCGCTAAATTACCATGGAAAAGCTATAAACAGTGCTGCCAACATTCAAAAAAAAAAAAAACAATTTTTTTTAACTGGTGGCGCCATCTATTGACAATGCATAATAATGAAGAAAGTAAAAATTCTTCCTTATCATTCATGATTTCCATAATAATTATTCTTTGTCCCAAACTTAAGGTAACTTTTAAACAATTCGGAGTCTTTTTTATAGTTATCAAAATAATTGTTTTACGCAAAATCACCGTTTAAAATGTTTAATATCTTAACTAGTGCTGCCATCTATCAACATTGTATAATATTAAAAATGAGTATTATAATGAAAATCTGTATCGTAATGAAGTTCATTATGATACAGATTTTAATCGTTTAATAGCGTATTATGAAATGTCAGTAGAAAAAAGATATTATATAGACGGTTTGCTTATTATTAAATCTGCTCGTAATAATCAATTTTGGATTTATTTATAATCCATGCAAATTCTGAATCTAAAGCGATATTTTAAAAATGATTTACTGTAAATGGTTATCACTATATGGTGACCTACTGGATTAATCATTATTCAATTTTGCCGAAACCATATGTAGAGTAACAAAAACCTTATTTTTTTTCTCAGTGTAATAATAAAAAAAATATGTAACTCAGTTAATAATTAATCAATTCTATTTTTTCTTCGACTATTTAGGAGTACCTAAAAAGCACCCAAGTCTGATGCAAAAGAAAATTTTGGAAAAATATTTTTCACTATAGGGGACTACTAGCTTTCATAAACCTAGCAATCCCTTAGTTTTTTTTGATTTTCTCAAAAACTAGAGGAGCACCTAATTTTCGATTAGAGGCCCTAATTAGCACCCAAAAAGCACCTAATTATTAAATAGATCCTGAAGTTTTTTTGCCATTCTGACACACCAATATGTAAACGTAAAGCCAGCAGTCCCCTAATAATTAAAAACAAATCTGTAACTCGGTTAATAATTAATCAATTCTATTTTTTCTTCGACTATTTAGGAGCACCTAAAAAGCACCTAATTCTGATACCAAAGGAATTTTTGGAATAATATTTTTCACTCTAGGGGACTACTAGCTTTCCTAAACTTAGCAATCCCTTAATTTTTTTTTGATTTTCTCAAAAACTAGAGGAGCACCTAATTTTCAATCAGAGGCCCTAATTAGCACCTAAAAAGCACCTAATTATTATATAGATCCCGAAGTTTTTTTGCCATTCTGACACACCAACATGTAAACGTAAAGCCAGCAGTCCCCTAATAATTAAAAACAAATCTGTAACTCGGTTAATAATTAATCAATTCTATTTTTTCTTCGACTATTTAGGAGCACCTAAAAAGCACCTAATTCTGATACCAAAGGAATTTTTGGAATAATATTTTTCACTCTAGGGGACTACTAGCTTTCATAAACCTAGCAATCCCTTAGTTTTTTTTTGATTTTCTCAAAAACTAGAGGAGCACCTAATTTTCGATTAGAGGCCCTAATTAGCACCCAAAAAGCACCTAATTATTAAATAGATCCCGAAGTTTTTTTGCCATTCTGACACACTAATATGTAAACGTAAAGCCAGCAGTCCCCTAATAATTAAAAACAAATCTGTAACTCGGTTAATAATTAATCAATTCTATTTTTTCTTCGACTATTTAGGAGCACCTAAAAAGCACCTAATTCTGATACCAAAGGAATTTTTGGAATAATATTTTTTACTATAAGGGACTGCTAGCTTTTATAAACCAAGCAGTCCCTTAGTTTTTTTTTTTTTTTTTGATTTTCTCAAAAACTAAAGAAACGCCTAATTTTCAATTAGGGGCCCTAATTAGCACCTAAAAAGCACCTAATTATTATATAGTTGCCGAAGTTTTTTTCCACCTTGGGACTGCTAGGTTTATAGACCTCTTTTAGTGCTTGTGCTGGTAACTTGTCGATTGTTTTTGACTGCATTCAACATTATGTCTTCAAATGATACAGTGTGCTGCTTAGGAAGCTCAGGATCTGCAATATTATCAGGAACATTCTCATCATGCTCTTCCATATTTTCAGGAGTCTTTTTGTTGTAAGCTTCCCAACGTCTTAAGGCTTCATTATCAAACTTTTCTTTTGGCATAACAAATCTGTTGAAGGGAACTATCCCCGCTTTTCGGAATCCACTGGAGATTATGTTTGATAATAGGTCCTTCCACGTTTCTCCAAGTAAAATGGACAAGTCCTTAGGAATTCTTGAGCCACTATGTTTTCTTTTCCAAACGAATCTAGGAAATAAGCGCACGGGAAAAAAGCGCACAGGAAATATCCGCACAGAAAAAAACGCACACGTGTGCGTTTTTTTCCATGTGAGGTTATTTCTTGTGCGCTTTTTTCTGTGCGCTTTTTTCCGGTGCGCTTTTTTCCTGTGAGCTTTTTTCCGGTCACGTTGCCAAACACATGTTTTTTTGATTTCACTTGTCTTTCAAGGATTTGAACACGGCTAAGCGATTGTAGTAAATGACTAGTGTGCGGAGGCAATTTAGGTATGGTAATATTCTGTGCTCTTGCAAGAGAAATAACTTTGTCAGTTACATGAGTTGCGTGCCCATCGTAGATAAGCGATACTGGACGATCATTTCCAAACTCAGGAGTCAGATTTTTTTCTAAATAATTGTAGAAGATTTCGCTTGTGATCCAGCCATTTTTGCTGGCAGCGTATGACATATTTGGATAATCTTCTTATTCTCTAGCTGGAGTCCAACAGCTCCAAACATTTAAGCCTTTGAAAATGATAAGTAGTGGAGCCTTTTTCCCAGCAGCATTAACAAGTGATGTTTTCTTTTCCTGATCCCCCTGTCGTTCGTGAACAAGATTTTCCTTCTTGTTTAACAATTTTTGTTTTCGTTGGATCGGTGCATACACTTGTTTCATCTAAATTCCATATTGCATCTGTTCTATAATAGTACATTAAAATACAAGTTTCATAAGACGTCATTTTATCGTACGAGCCCTATATTAGAAAACGAGCCGGAGGCGAGTTTTCTAAAGGGCGAGTGCGATAAAATGTCTTATGAAACGAATATTTTATACTATTTTTTCTATTTTGGTATTGTTTAATTAAATAAAACAAATTTTTCTTGGAAATTTTATTCTCATATTTCCTGATTTCATATGTTTAGGTTGGTAACACCGGATGTCAAATATAGAAATCTTCTATTATAAAATCGCGAATGACAGTTCGATGGCCATCAGTCAGCCAGTGTAACCAACCTCCGATAAGTAAAAAAGGAGTGTCACAAAGAGCTTCTTTTCGAAACTACTTTTAGTGTCGAAAAGACTTCGATATGAAACCAAAATAGAAAAAGTAAATTGAGATATGTCAGTTGTTTATGTAGGAAGTTTAAATAGTTTTAAATGACGAAGGGGTCAGTCATTTTTTTTCTTGAAAACTTGACTACTTGTGGTTTTTCAACTGACAAACCATGGCGTTTTTTGAAATTTAGAAACCAGTCTTCTCCAGGTCTTTAATTTTTGAAACAAGTTTCTATCCCATTGCCATTAATAAATCTCTCCACACAGTCAAACACTTCTACCCGAGAGAGCCCAAAGTTCCATTTTTCCAGTATTTTCAAATAGTCGGCCAATTTTGATTCATGTTCCATAGAAAGTGCTGGTGGGCGGCCTCCCGTAGAACTTTTAACCTTTCTTCTTTCAGAAACATAAGACTGTAGTGTACTGTATGGTATTTGGTAAAGAGTTGCTGCTTTTCTTATATTAATAATGCCACTTTTTATCTCCGATAATGCAAATCTTACAATACACAAGCGTACCTTTTTTTTTTATTTCTGGAAAGAAGAAATATGGATGGTAACCACCAGGACAATCATTAAATCGCTTTGGGAAAAATGCAATCATGATTGCACTTTCCCAAGCCACGTTGATTGCAGTTGCCCCACAATCAAAAATCAATGGGGCAAGTGCAATCATCTGCGTAACAGAGCTTCTTTTCAAAAACAGGTATTAAAAACACATTGTCCAGAAAAACTACAATAAATTGCACCATAGGTAATATAAACCAAACAAATACTACCTGTAGAAATATTTATTTTCCTCACATTAATTTGGCAGTAGGACACTTTAATATTCAGCGACCGGTACAGCTGATGAACGTCAACTGATCCGTACCACCCAAATACACGGCAGCGTTGCCACAATGTGGCGTTAGTTTCGAGAAAATCGGTTTTTTGATGGAAAAGGCCAAAAAGGTCGAAATAAATAGGCTGAATCGCTCTGTTCTGAAAGATTGCAGTTGCCCCTAAATTGCACTTGCCCCACTTAACACATATTTTTACCTTGAAAATAATATAATACCGATTAACAGACTGCTCGAAAAATACCATACGCCATAGAAGAAATGGTCTTGGAAGAAATAAGCAAACTGGGAACTGCAGAAATAATCCAATCATCACAAACCTTTAGTTTCGATATTTATACCCCAGAAAAGCATTCACCAATGGTTGCTACAAGAATATTACACTACTCTCAATTTTCACAAGGTTTTGATTTCAAAATTATTTATCGTTCAACTTGGAACCATGCCAATGCTGATGCCTCGTCAAGATTACCGCAAGAATATGACGTGAACAAAAATAACTACATTATTGTGACGATGCTTACCAGTTACAGCAAATATTTGAAATTACCTGTTCATACAGAAATTGTCGTATCGAAAAGAAGGTAAAATGCAAGATATTTATAATTGCTTATGACGGGGGGAAATCATCGGAAAAGGAGATTTTATAAGAAAAGATGTCGAATTTTTTTCAGCTGATGTAGTTCTTTTGAAAAATAATCGAATATCGATACCGAAAAGTTTAGAAATAGTCATAATGGAGAATCTGACAAGTGCATACGTTTGGTGGGTTAATATTGATAAAGATATAGAGAATATGACTAAATCTTGCTTCAGCTGCCAATTATCACAAAATCAACCTATAAAAAGACAATACATTGTTAGGAAAAGCAAAAGTCCTTGGCATTATGGATTTTGCAGGTTCTTTTTTTTGAGAACATTTTTTTCAATCCCAGTGGATGTATGTATATTCATAATAGTTGGAAGTAATACCAATTATTCAAATTATTGCTACAAAGATAATACGTGTTTTGAGAGATATTGTTGCTAGATTTATTTTGCCTCTCATAATGGTAAGTGAGCGATAATGGACAACTTTTACTTCTCATGATTTTAAGATGCTTTTATAATCAAATTTAAGCATTATAAGTAAGCATCGGTGCCCTGCGGCATATCACCCAACAACTTGTGAGACCGTCCAGACAGTTGAAAATTAATTTAAAAAAATGTCAGAAAGATTCTGGAGATATAAATTGCATTTTTTACTTCATAACAGGAAAACTTCGAACAGAAGTACTATGGTGGTTAACCTTGTATGATGTACTGAAATTGATTTGATTCAACCAACGGATAACCGATATACAAGATAATAGAGAATCTTTTTATCCTTCACTCCACGACAATTTCAAGGTCGGCGATAAAGTGCAGGCACGTAATTATGTAAATAACTTGCCGAAAAAATGGGAATTTAGTAAAATAACTAAAAAACAAGGACTATTATATTGTTCAGGTGAACTTTATGATAATATAATAGAATCTGGAAGCATATTGACCAAATGGAACCTACAGAAATTGATTCACAAAGAATCTCAACTAAATTTCCTAAAGAAAACTTACCTAGTACGATTAGCCACAATAAAAATTTATAAAACAAAATATAGATAAAATTTTTATTTGAAGTTTCTATACTGAAATTCCGCGATTTTGTTGCGACATATTCGTAAAACTATACGCCCAGCTGGCACACTATTGCAAGCACGCGGATAATAAATCAATTTTTTAAAAAGAAGAATCGTCCCTAAGATTTGATCAAGATTAATGAGATTTTGCACAGCTAATGGATTCCCAAATGCGCAGATTTAAAATGCATACGAATCCTACGATTAATCAAACGCAAACTGGCAAACAATGGAATCAAATTTCATTTTCCAAAATAGAAAAGTTAGTTATGAGAAAATGAAAATTCGGCTTTTATACATTTCTTTCGCGCTGAAATTGCCAAATCAATCACAGTTATTTATGTGATGTTTTTGACACAAAATTTCAAAGATTTATATTAACAAGCAAGACTTTTTAAAATTACATTATAGAAAATATTGGTTGTTTTTGGCTCTATTATTGTTAAATTGAAAAAACAAAAAATGCCTATTTCCATATTTTTTTGGAGTAGAAACTATAATTAATGAGTTGCCTAATTGAACATTCATTGGAAATACCGACATGTTCCGTTGTTGGTTGCCAAAACACATTTTTAAGTTTGCAAAATTTATTTAGAAAAAATCAGTCTAGTTTGTTTAGGTTTTCTGGTTAATTGGCGGATGTTGTGATAGTTTTAGTGACGCACAATATTTTAACTATTGGCTTTTAGATAATAGACACTTTCAAAAAGACACCTGCAAAAACTTGGAAATAAAAAATGTTAGAGAACAAAACTAGGAATATGGAAAAAGCCTAGATTTTATCGGACAATTGTATACGTTTAAAGTCTGTACTATTTTGAAAAATTCTTCACCATATTGCTGCCATTCTCAAAAACTCGCTCGAAAAGAAACATATCAATTATTGTCTGTGATCTGTCACATTGTCTAAGGAAGAGCAGGATTAGTAAAAAGGCAGAACATTTTCCTTTACTTATTTTCATTAAATTGCAAAAAGAGTTTACCGCACCAAAAAAGATAATAAACGCCATTCCAATTTAAAATCAAATTTGATATTTCTTTTTGAAGGATTATCACATTTCTTATTTCCATCGGCAAATTCCAAGTTTGAAAGTTGATTCCATCAGGAACATTAGCCAATAAAAGCATAAAACCGGTGCAGTTTTGAAATTCTCCGAAATAGTTTTCTGCATTTTTCCAGTCGGTAGTAAAAGCGATTTTATTACCAAGGTTTCCAATCTCTTTTTAATTTAGTTGCTTTATTATTAGCTTTCGTCGCTTAACTGGGAAACTAGGCAAGGCGTGGGCGTATATTCGTCGGATTAACGAAACAATTTTTAATTAGTTTTTTTGTTGGGATATTGTACTGTACTGTAAGTAGACATTACAGAGAGGGGAGATAACTAGAGAACTTTTCATATTGGTCGGCACACAAAAGACAAAAGTCTATACATAAAGTCCGTTGATTTTAATCTGATACTCGAAAGGAATGTGAGCTGGCACCCTACATTATAATGCCAATGCCCAATGGTCACCTGACGTCACACCTGTTTTTGCCATATATATACTTTCCCCCTCGCTTCTCATACGGAAGGTGTCAGATTAAAAACGACGGACAATAGTTTAGTCAACCCTGTTTTTGGTGCATTGCCCCAGACAATTATTGCATAATTTATGATAGATTCAACCAAGGAATTAAAACCACTTCCAGCATTTTGGTATAGGCAAGATGTTTATTCAAAAAATTTGTATTTTAATTTTCAATTTTTTTTTTTTGTGACAAAGTCAACATGATTTTTGCAGCTGCTTAATTCTCGTCAACAAAAATTCCCAAGTACTCTATATATTTTACTCTCTCTATAACATTACTGGAACTAGATGTTCTAAAGTTTTCGGTGTCACAGTCTGAGTCATGTATTTTTAGATGTTCAGTCACAGGTAATAATTTTTGGACTAGAGCAAAAGTCATAAACCTAGTATTTTCTATATTCAATGATAATAAACTATGATCCAGCCAATTTTCTATTTTCGAAATAGCGATTTCCGCCCCTCTAATTGCAAGATCCCATGATTCACCCTGAACTATGATAGCTGTATATCATCAGCAAAGCAAAATACTGTCCTTTCATCAGCAATTGACAAAATGCTATTTATGTAAACATTGAATGATAATGTACCCAGCGCAGTTCCTTAAGGCACAATACGAACCATCAGAAGAGGCTCACTTACAGTGTCTACAATTTTAATACATTGTGTCCTGTTATTAAGATATAATCCTGGATCCTGCAACTGAAACTAAAACTATATTTATTCTTCCATCAGGTTATAGTTTCCATAACATTGGTTTTATCATAATATTCAGTATAAAATAATGATATCTACATAAGAGACATAAAACTAATATATCACAAGTTGGATTTCAATTTTTGGCGTGGTGCATAATAAATGTATCTATTCCGCATAGAATTCCCGTAGTGTGTAGTAGGCTCTCGTAGTGAGATGTTCCATGAGGTTTCTTCTGAACTGCCCATAATTATGCATCGACCTCCTTTACAGTAGTTGGTAGTTTGTTGCATATCTTAGTGCAAGCGTAATATGGTGATTTTTCATAGGTGAACCTGTGGATGGGAAGTACGAGGTTGTTTTTATGTCTCGTCTCGTACTGGTTACAGATTTTTTTTGAATTTCTCTCGATTTTTGTGTACATATAGGAAACATTTCAGTACATACGTATATACAGGCTACCGTAATGTTATTTGCTTTAAATACTTCTTTGCACGTGTCCATGGGTTTCAGTCCAGAAATTAGGCGGACTATTCTTTATTGTGTTTTGAAGATCCTATTTATGTTTGATGCCTGCCCCCAGAGCATTATATTGTGTGGGTATGCAAATGCATAGTAGGTTATTAGCAGAGATGCTAAAGAAGCAGACTGCTTTAATTTCAGTAGTGCGTAGTATGCTGTGTTGAGTTTCTTTGAGACATGCTCAAGGAATTTAACTACTGGTTCAGCACTGCACTGTCAATGATTACTCGTGGTTCAGTCTTTCAGAATGGAACTATGACAGTTTTATTCTTGTTTAGTATTAGTTGGTTAGAGAAACACCATGTGTTCATAAGTTCCTGGACCCTTTTGATTTTTTCTAACAGCTCGTGTTCGTCTGCTGCTGAGATAAGTACTGTTGTGTCATTCGCGACCTTGATGGTGAAATCAGGTATAAAGAAATCATTTATAAATATTAGAAAAATAAGTGATGCTAATACAGATCCCTGTGCAACTCCAATATTTATGCTGTGCTCTGTGAATAGGCTCTTTTCAATTTTCACCATGAGGCGCCTTTGGTAAAGAAATTACATGATCCAGGAATTTCCTTTGCCTCTGATTCCAGTACATTTAAGTTTTTTTTTTTTCGAGGAAGTCCAGGTTTATTGTTTTGAAAGCTCATGTTAGGTCGGATAATAGGCCTACGATGATGTGTTTTTTTTTTTCGAGTTCAATATAGATAGAGTCTGCAAGTTCGATTAAGCCTGTTTCGGTGAATTTTTCCTGTTGAAATCCATGCTGATAGGGTGTTATAATGCTGTGCTTTTGAAAGAATGCTCGCAGTCTGTTATACACAATGCGTTCAAAAACTTTTGAGAAGCTGCTGAGCAGGGATATAGGCCTGTAGTTTTCTATATTCTAAGTGTCCCCCCTTTTAAAACAGGCACAGTGGCCAATTTTAGGATGTTTGGAAATTGTCGTTTCTCTATTGATTGATTCAACAGAATTTGTAGAGGCACACATACTTCTTAACATATTTTTTTCAAGATAGATGTTGAAATTCCATCAACGTCAGATGACTTTCTATTTTTTAATGACCTAATTGTCTTTTCCTTTTCAACTTCACAGCTTCTGACAGAGTAGAGATATATTGAGTTGGTTTGTCGGATACACGTTGCGGGATTTTTTGATAGGTTAGCTCGGAGAATTCTTCTTCCTGCAGTTTTATTGTTTGTTCTAATGTATTTCTCATTGTATTTAATTCATGTATCTACGTTTCCAGTTTTTTTTTTTTCGTGGTAGAATGCTCCTGCATAGTGTTCTCAAGCTTCTGGTCGAGTACTTTTTTGTTTTCCTGCTCCTGTTCACTATTTTCCTTAAGTTGCTTCTTAACTCGCAATAAGCTTCCTTCCAAGATTTTTATTTTTGACTTTTGACTTCAATAAGCTTTATATACTATGCCTCTATTGGCCATTTTGTGTACTCTCAAGCAGTATATGATGCGCCACAGTGTCAAACGCCTTTTTTAAGTCCAGAAAAATTCAAACAACCTTCTTGCCCTCGTCGAGACCCCCTGATATCAAGTGACTTTACTTAGGGCGTTCTCTATACCTACTAAAGTTTTTTTTTTAATGCGTATTGATTATTTGAGAGGAGGTTTTTTGCATTCAAAAAATAGCTGCAATTTGAGTTTAATGCATTTCTCTATTAGTTTACTGACGGTGCTTATCAAGACGATAGGTCTATAGTTTGACAGTGATTCTCTGTTTCCTTGTTTTTTAAGTTTTCCTTGTGGTGCATGATGTAGAGTGGGTACATTGTTTTTTCATTTGGTGACTTCCACATTGATCTTACAAGACTATCAGTGATCCATGGCTTCAACCTCTGGTTTTTATTACTAATCCTACATTCACTAGTACAGCTTTCAATCAACTTTTGCATGGAGTTTCTAAAGCTCTCAGTACATGTTTCAGCATTCTTTTCATTAGGAACATTATCTCATTTTGACTGTGATATTATTAATAATTGTATCCAGGTATATTGAAGTTATTGTCGATGTCATAGATTGTATGCGTCTCCGAGATTACAGCTGTTCGTTTGATGTTGAACTTCGATTTATCTTCGATTATAAGATCGCGGGACTGTAAACGCGTTGATTCATCTAAATGTTTGCTGATATTTGTACCCGAGCCATACAAGAACAAAATGGAGGCACTTACTTGTGTTCTTCCAACGACGTTTTCTTTTCCCGCAGGTGCACCTGATGATCTACCAAACACAATCACATAAAAAAGGTTTAAAATATCTTCTAAAACTATGAGGCTGATTTTCTAAAGGATTTTGAATTAAATTTCAAAGTGTAGGTTTTGAGGGTTCTGAAAACTCAACTGACAAGTTCGGATCTCTCTGTTAATCTGATTGGTGCGCTGATTTCTGGGAAGCGCATCGAATTTTCTCGTGCCATATAGAACTTGAAATTGTAATGGCGCCAAAATTTAAAATCAAATATACGAAATTAGTTTGGAAATTGAGCTATGTGTGAACGTGAACAACAGCAATGTCGAATTTATTACCAATTGATTCAACAAAAACCAGGAAACTGTCAATAATACTGCGAATATTGACATGGATAATATTTGGATCTGTTTTACTAGCACTAAAGGAAAGAATGTGGTTCAGGTTATCACATATACACATATCACAAGTCTTGTATTCGTCTAGAAGGTTGTTAAGGAAGGAATGTTTATTTGAGATTTTTCTTACTTTCCGAATTGAGTATCCAATCCAAGATACTCCTCTGAAATTATTTTAATAGGGCTGTCCCCTTTCTTCTTTTTTACATATACAGTGTGTTTCCGAAAGGGTGTTAAAACCTTCAAGGGCAAATAGTATTCATGAAAATAGTTAAAAAAGTTCCTATGGATATAGGTCCAGAAACGCTTTGTTTCCAAGATACAGGGTGCTATGTTTTTCAAAAAAAAATTTTTTTTTTATTTATAGCTCAAAAGAGCTTTGGCAGATTTCAATGAAATTTTCACGGTTTATTTAAACCATTATCAGACATCTACTGGAACAATTAAATTTATTCCAGAATTTCAAGGCGCGTACCCATCGACCAAGTCGGTTGATTTTTTGCAGAAAAAAAATATCACCCTGTAGTTTTTTTACAATTTTTATCAGTTATTCAGCTAAACCCTCTAAAAATACAGCATTATTGTCTTTTTGCTTTTTCATTAGAAATTGATCAAAAATTTATCGCAGTTTGTTCATTTATGAAAACAAAACGAAAAAAAAACCTCAAATGGAATTTATGTCCTTGTCACTCAATGAATGGGTGATGTACCTTAATTCCTATGAATTTTTATCCTTCCTTATGGAGTTCAGAGACGTGCTGAGGTATGGTATTGTAATTTTTTCGCGAAAACGAAGCGAGATAATTGGAAAATTCAAGAGACAGAAATGTATTTTTAGTGACTATCTGAATAATCAATAAAAATCGTACAAAAACTACAGATTGATATTTTTTTCTGCACAAAAACAACCGACTTGTTTGATGTCTGATAATGATTGAAATAAACCATGAAAATTTCATTGAAATCGGCTAAAGCTCTTTTGGGCTATTAATAAAAAAATATATATTTTTTTTTTGAAAAACTTAACACCCTGTATCTTGGAAACAAAGCGTTTCCAGACCTATATTAATTGGAACTTTTTAAATTATTTTCATGAATACTATCTGCCCTTGAAGTTTGTAATACCCTTTCGGAAACACCTTGTATATTTCCATTCAGAGTGTAGGTTGCCTTGTAGCTTTTTTCCCTCTGTATATTCCTTGCTTTTTAGAACAATTTCCTTATAACTATTTGCATGGATTCAAATATTTTTTTTGCAATTTCTGTCGTGTTTCATTCAGTGTAACCCCTTCTGTTAATAAATTAACAGGAGGCCCATCATATGCTCAGTTTGCTCAGTGTAAAAATTCAGAAACAAACCTAAAAAAAAAAAAAATTTACAAATGGTAATTGTTAATTCTGAAAAGGAAAAAAAAATAAGGCATATAACTTAACCAAATCTTGACATAGGTTAAGCCAATAAGACACTCAAGTAATTTTCAAATCAAAATACTATATATTTTTAGGGGGTTCATAATCAAGAATTGAATATTTTTAAAAGATAAAATCAGTTGTTGGTGAAACACTTTAAATTTTAAATTATATCAATAAATAGAGGTTAACTCTCGATCAGATTCATCAAATCCCAAAAAAAAAAAAATTAATATTTGACGTTATAGGTACTTACTCAATAATTTTAAATTTAGAACATAGGTATTGTCCAACCTTGACCTCGGCTCAGATTAATGATTATGAATAATAAAATATAAATTTTTTTAAACATGGTGGTACCATAAGCAAAACATAAATCTATAATAAATTCGATAAATCAAAAATCAGATATAATTATTTAAAGTTCACTCCGTAATGTAATGTCGGTAAAAATTCAATCACTTATGATAATTGATCATAAAATAGATTTCAACTCAAAAAAGGTGGTACATTGAAACTCCATACAAGCCTCAATTCCAATAAAAGGTGGATTATGGTAGCCATCCATTTTCTGTCACTTGACGAGGGAAGTTTCAAATGGAAGTTGTATAGATTTCAGTCTTGAATCAAGGTAGATAGAGGCTAAAAGTTCTGTTATTGTCAAATGTGGAGGTACAGAAGTCAATACGTGAGGGACTTGATTCCTCTTGTGACCCTTTGAAAGCTGTATGCCCACGCTCCATAAAAATGTGGGCTTGCTGGAAATGGATTCGTTGAGAGAAACGGTTTGTTGGAAAACCCTAAGTAATAGAGGCATTCCATGAACAACCATTACTTAAAAAGGACTTACCACGAGGGGTTCGAAATTCAAACTTAAATAAAACGGTAATCACGACACTTGATTCAAATTTTTTCGGTGATCAACAGAACTTTGCCTTGCGCAACTTTATTTCTCCAAACTAATGCCTGATGGCCGATAAGGTATTTTTCTTCACGAGTCGACCTTTCGGGGCGAACGGCAAAATTTGAAAGGACGAAGAAAAGGACCCCTTCAAAAAATAGCCAACGGAATGTGTTGGTACCAAACTGGTACTTCAAATTTAAACGAAAAGCGTGCCCTCTAGGTTAATAATTGCTATTATTATTTTCAACAGAAATCTTCTTTTAACAATGGCAGTCAGCATTCAAGGCGATAATTTAATTTATAAAATATGTAGTACCTATGTGAAAAAAATTAAAACAGTAACATTTAGCATGTTACATCAGTTTGTTCGAGTACCTACTCTACCAATAATTATGTTGTTGACTTTTTTTCTCTCTGTTCCCATACACATCATACTTGGTCTGTTATGTTAAAATTTTGCCCTAACGTAACTAAAGGTTTCGAATGAATTCAGTAATTAATTCAGTTATTTGTAAGGGTATTCATAAAGTTGTATACCTGAGGATTAATGTTCTTCAGTGATTGATAGGTTGCTCATTGAATTTTGCCACCCCAAGTGATAAAACATGATAGAAGATGGTCATGGGTAACCGGATAGGAAAGGTAGGAGAAGAAGAGGATAAAGGAACCTCAAGACTAGGTAAAGAAAAGCGTACTTCAACCGGGATAACTCGGGGTCGTCAGGCCCGTATTCACTAGATGTGGACATTGTGAACCCCGGAGTATTTGAAAGTTTATTGATATATCAGAATTCTCGCTAAAAATATTTGAATTGCTCGCCTTCGCAATTATTTTTTGGATGGTATTTGTAAAACTAAGTTGCCAATATGTACAGATTTATTAAAGCCGGCTTTATGCCAAAATGTTAAAGTTTAGTTTTTTTTTTAAGTTACTTTATGAAACAAGCCAGAGTCATCCCGGTTTATCAATTCAACCCTATGTATTTATAATTATACTATACCACTAAAATCCAATTTCACTGTATTGATTCTGTCTCGAACCGAACAGTTTTGTTAGTCAATCTAGCTAGAGTCTGCGGTTTTATTTTCCAAACAAAACCTCTGCCAACTTTTTTTTTTTTGATTCTATCGATTTTCTCGTAAAATAAAACGCTTCGACACTGGTTCATTGCCATTGCTAAAACTTTATTGCCATGTCGGAATGCGAGTTTAATACAGCATCGGCTTTGTGCGTGCCTTGTAATTTATTGGCACACCACCTCTAAAGTTGTTACGATTTTTTTTTCCCTAATCTTATAGGTATTTTTAATCAAAACAATTTTTTTTTAGCCTACCTCAAAGCTAAAGGTTCTCGGTCGTAGCCATGCGATGCGCGAGGAACAATCGCCTCCCAGAGAACCATCGTTGGAAGAATGTCACGGTAGTAGCGTACAACTTCAATCGCCGCCCACGGTGGTGCTTAGCCCTTCGCCGGTCGAAGACGAACCTAGTACATTAAGTAGTGAGAATGGATCTCCGGCCACTTTAGTGGCCACTCCAAGTCCAAATTCAAGGTAAGAATATAATTTGTACGAATCAAGTAAACCTCACATTGTATCTACTCTTGCCATATTCCATTGATCTGGTATTTCTTCTTATACTAAGCATCTATTGATTTTTCAATTTCCGGATAAATATGCAATATCTTCCCTTGATCCAGGGAACCTTACTTCGATGTTGTTAAATGTTTCATATTGTCACGGATTCCGCGTTCACTGAAACTCACTTCATATACAGTAACAACTTTTATTGAACTAATTGACTAATCACTTGTCGAAATAACAAATCTGGAATTAGAAACTGACTCGAACTGTATTTAGGTGCTCTCCAATCTGCGATAATAATGGTAGCTGCGAGCGGCTGCATCCTGTTGAAACGGATTTACCTCAGAGTCCCAGGAATCTCAGCGGAAAAAATGGAACTTCCTTGGACAAAATGCATAACAAATCTAGTCAAGCTGGTTCAAAAAGGTGAGTGTTTTTCTCGAAGGGTGGTTAACTAGGCAAAATTCGTGTACAAGCTGGTCAAAATCCCAGAAATCTTATAAGATTTACTCAAAATCCCTAAAGAAAATTGAAATTTAACAAAATCCCACAAAATCTCTTGAAATTGCATAAAATCCTACAAAATCTAACAAAATTTTATTAAAATTAAAAAAATTCTGCAAAATCCTCGGCAAAATCTCATAAAATCATTAACATTCCTAAAAAATATTTCCTTTGAAATTCCCAAAAATCCTTTGGAATCCTCAAAAATCTTTTAAGTTTCTCAGAATTCCATAATTTAGTGGAATTTCGAGAAATGTCAGTAGAATTTTTGCAAAGTTTCCATCCACACTAAATTTTAGTTCATCTCGAATTATATGAAATTTCAGTGAAATTCCGATCAAATTACGCACGAAATCCTAAATGAATTGCATGGAGGAATTCTAAACAATTATATGAAATAACACCGAAATTCTCAACATGAAATTTCAGTTCTTACTGAATTTTACTGAAATTCCAGAAAATTCCACAAGTGGAATGCCGAGGAATTTCCGGCTAAAAACAGGGAATTTCGGTGATATTCCGAAAAATTCTCATGTAATGACATGAAATTCGATTATATTTCGGTGAATTTTCAAGAAATTCCTTGAAGTTTCATTAATATTCCCACAAATTCATGGCTATCAAAAGAGAATTTCAGCGAAATTCCGAAAAATTCTTATGAAAATAAATGAAGTTTTGAAAAATTCCTTGAAGTTTCATTGGACTTTCGAGAATGAACGTGGAATTTCAAAATATTCTCATAAAATTTTAATGAATTCCGAGGAATTTTTGAAAAATTACATGAAATATCAATGAAATTTCAAAGAATTTTATGAAAATTTTGGAATTCCAGGATGTTTGTGTGGTGAAATTTTGGGGAATTTCAGTAAAGTTAAAAAAAAAATTATGGAATTTAGAAATTTTAGTGAAATTCCGAGGAATTCCATGAAATCCTGTACTGTAATTCCGAAAGAAATTTGTCTGAAAATTCCAATAAATCTTTTGGTGAAATATTAAGGAATATCTATGGAATTACTTAAAATTTTGGCGGAATTCCTATGGAATAACTTGAAATTTTAATGGAATTCCGAAGAATTTCATGAAATCTCATAGTGTAATTACGAGGAATTTTTGTGCAAGAATGCCATTAAATTTTATGGTAGAATTCCATAAAATCTCATGATGAAATTCGGAAAAGTATTATGAAAATCTTATAGTAAAATTTCTGGAAATTTACGTCTTTCCATTCAAATTTATCACTTAAATGGAATTTCGGGGAATTCCATAAAATCTTTTGGTGTAATTCTAGGGAATTTCTATGGAATTGACCAAAATTTTCGCGGGATTCCTATGGAATAACTTGAAATTTTAGGGGAATTCCGAAGAATTTCATTAAATCTTATATTGTAATTCCAAAGAAAAAAAAATTCCAAGAATGCCATTGGATTTTATGGTGTGAAATGTAACATGTAAAATTTTTGTGAAGTTTTCATAGAATTCACATTAAATTTTAGTTCCTCTCGAAGTACATGAAATTTCGGGAAATTACATTAAATTTCAGTGGAATTTCGATCGAATTACATGAAATCCTAAATGAGTTGTATGGAAGAATTCTAAACAATTACATCAAATTACACCGAAATTCCCAACATGAAATTTCAGTGCTCGTTGAATTACATAAAGGATTTTTAAAAAAATTCAAAATATTACATGATTTCCGAGGAATTTTCGTCGAATTATACGGAGCTTCGTAGCAATTACATGGAATTGTCAGGGAATTACATGCAATTTTAGTGGGATTTTGAATAACTCTTATCGTTTCATAAAGAATTCCAGTGAAATTTCGAAAAATCCTAATGTAATTGCATGAAGTTAAAAACATGACATTTTAGTGAAATTGAAATTCCGAAATATTCCCATCGAACTACTGAATTTTAGTACAATTAGAGAAAATTTCACAAGTGGAATTCCGAGGAATTTCCGGCTTAAAACTTGGAATTTCGGTGATATGTGGAAAAATTACCATGTAATGATATGAAATTTCAATATATTTCGGAGGAATTTCGGTGAATTTCAAGAAATTATTTGAAGTTTCATTAATATTCCCAGAAATTCCTGACTATTGGAAGAGAATTTCTGTGAATTTCCCAGTGAAATTTCAAAAAATTCTTATAAAATTTTAGTGAAATTTTGAGGAATTTCTAAGAAATTACAGGAAATGTCAGTGAAATTCTGAAAGATTTTATAAAAATTTTGCGGAATTCCAGTGGTGAAGTTTTGGGTAATTCTAGTAGTTTTTAAAAAATTATGGAATTTGAAATTTTTATAGAGTTTTGGAGAATTTCAGTGGGATCTCGAAAAAAAAAAGAACATTATGAAATAAGTATTCGCAGAATTTCCATCAAATTATACATAATTTCACTTTGTGTCGACTTACATTATATTTCGATGAAATGTCGAGTAAAATTCCAAGGAATTCTCGTCGAGTTACATATGTACATGGAATTTTTTGAAATCATATTGTGGAATTCCAGTGAAATCCGAAGAATTCCCTCGGAATTGAACAGAATTTTCGTGAAATTTCCATGGAACCACAAGAAATTTCGGCGGAATTCCGAAGAATTGAATTAAATTTTAGTGAAATTCTGAGTAATTTCTTTCGAATTATATAAAATTTTAGTGAAATTCCGAGAAATTTCATGAAATCATTTACTGTAATTCCAAGGAATTTTTGTTCAAGAATTCCATTGAATTTTATGGTGGAATTCCATAGAATCATATGATGAAATTTGGAAAAGTATTATAAAATCTTATAGTAAAATGTCTAGAAATTTCCGTTTTTCCAATCAAATTTTTCATTTGAATTTAGAATATCTGAAAACTTTTCAAAAATCCCCAAAATGTTCCAGAATCACCTAAAATTTTGAAAATTTAAATTCTTCAGAACTCCTGTAAAATCGTGTAAAGAATTTCAAAATTCCCAAAATCCTACAAAATCAATTAAGATTTGAAATATGTGTTCATTATTTTATAGAGTTAACTAAACCTCGGAGCGGTTGATTGGTCAAAATCTGTGTACAAGTCCAGAAAAACTTGTAAGATATATTTAAAATCCCTGAAAATCTTTTAAAATTTAACAAAACCTCACAAAATCTCTTAAAAATCACTTGAAATCGCATAAAATTTCACAAAATCACACAAAATTTTATTGGAACAAAAAAAATTTCCGGCAAAATCTTATAAAATCATTAATATGTATTCCTAAAAAAAATCTTTTAAAATTCCCAAAAATCCTTTGAAATTCTCAAAAATCAGTTAAAACTTCTAAAAATCCTAGGATATCTTATGGCTGTTTCCACCAGCTTTTTTAGGGGAGCTTCAACAATAAGTATTCCTTAAAATGACAGTCTTCTATAGAGAAATGTCAGTTTAAGAAATACTTATCATTAAGGCTTCCCTAAATTAGTTGGTAAAAACGCCATAAAAACCCTCCCTAAATTCTCCAAAATCACCTGAAATCTCATAAATCTAAAATCTTTTAAAATCCTGTAAATTCACGTGAAGATTTTCAAAATCATCAAAATCCTACAAAATCAATAGATTTGATTATGTACACATTTTATGGAGTTAGCTAAACTTCGAGCGGTTAATCGATGAAAATTTGTATACAAGTTGGTCAAAATCCCAGAAAAACTCGTAAGATCTACTTAAAATCCCTGAAAATCTTTAAAAATCTAATAAAATTTTATTAGAACAAAAAAAATCCGGCAAAATCCTAATAAAAAAATTTACATTTCTGAAAATCCTTTGGGATCCCAAAAATCTTTTAAAATCGTGTAAAATCATGTGAAGATTTTCAAAATCCTCAAAATCCCACAAAATCAATGAAGATTTAAAATCTGTGTACATATTTTAAGGAGTTAACCACCCTTGGGTATTTCTCATGTAGATACGTAAACAGTTTTGAGGTCAAATAAATTTCTATTTTTTTTGTTTTCTATCAAAACGAGCATTTAACAATTCACAAACTGCTACGGTTTCATTTATCTATAAGAGTTTTCTGCAAAAAGAATAAAAATAAAACTACTTCTCTCTTGACTCTAACCATTTTATTATAAATTTCCAGTTGTTTAGGAAATGAGGCTTAAAATTGCTTCTTCCTACTCTTACGAAATTTTATATTCGATGCCGGGGAAGCCGGCAGGATTTTGTATACGAGATTCTTTAGAAACCAAGCTAGGGAAAGTTAATTATATATTCGATTCAGAAACTTTTATTTAATTTATTAAAACACAGAGGTGACAAAAGAAAATAGTTGCTACATCCAAAGTTGTTTATTGATAGGTAGCAAACACCTACAAAAACTTTATTGAAAAATTAATATTAAATCTGCCATAAAATCCTTTGACTGAGAAATCGACTTTGTTTTCAGTAAAAGATACTGTGACTGCCAAAACCAAAACTGTATAAAATGCTTGAAGGACAGAGGCGGCAATAACAACAATAACAATGTAATGGGAAGCCCCAATATGTTGTACGTCAATAAGAACAGAGGCAAATTGAGGCACCAAAGTTCCTCACAGACAAGTTTGAGTTTCGAGAGTTCAACTGGAAACAGTCCCTGTCTATCAAGAGGTAATAATTTATTTAATAATAATGTAAAATAACCAAAAATATAATTTTATCAGATAACAGTTCGGAATATTATACGGATACAACTGGTGTAGATTTGGAGCAGTTCATTCCTGAAACTATTAATAAGAATCCGAAAGATCGAGCGCTGATGTTGCGAATTGAAGAAGAGCTAATGAATCTTGTGGATGATAAATTGTAAGTACATTATTTAGTTTTACTTTTGGAATAAAAGCAGAAATTCCAATCCTTTGTTACATGCAGGAAACAGTATACTATTTACATATTTTCAGTTTTGTTTATTAAAAAAATCATTCTGAAATGTTCGGATTTTCCGATGCATTGGAAATAATCCAAAAAAAAAACATAATATTTATTGCCTGGTTGACGTGTTTATTACTTAAAATACCTCAAAAATCTAAACAATAGGAAATAAGCGAGATGAGAATGAAACTAAATATTGAATCTGGCTATTTATAGAGTCTAGAGGGCAACAGGCATGTGTTTTGTTTGGGCCTTCGAAGAGAATTGTTATTCATTAATGGGAAGGCAAATAAAATACACACCGCACAAAAAATTATCGCATCACTCATATTTCTAAATATTTTAGCCATGTACTTTTTTAAAAACCTTTTTTTTTGGTTTAATTTCTATTGCTTTGTAATTACATAAATCATTAATAAAATTTCTCATTTTAGAATCAATATGTACAGGAATAAGGAATATCAAAAACGGGTATATTAGAATTATATAAAAATGTGAAATTTTTTGAAAAATACAGTTTTCTTAGTATCATGTCTCTTGCCCTTATCACAGCTTCCATTCGCCTTGGTAAGCCTACAAGCAACCTATGTAGGTATGTATTCTTGCTCCATGTTGTTCCATATTTCGTTTATTGCATCTTGAAGTTCATTAAGGGTGCTTGATGGTGCTGGATCGCCCAACCTAAGTGGTCCCATACGTGCTCTATCGGATTGAGGTCTGGGCTGCGAGCTGGCCAATTCAAAGTAGCAACATTCACCTCCTCAAGATATTTCCGCACTATCTTGGCAGCGTGCGGTCTAGCGTTATCGTGCATTAGCACAAATTTTTCGCCCATAAAAGGGCCGTATGTAACCACATGGGGTTCTAGGATATCCCTTATATATCAATCAGCTGTCATCCTGTCACCATTCAGCTACCCATACCATTATTGACCCACATCCAAAACATTCCCTTTCACGAAAGTTGCATTTGTGATATCGCTCGCCTGGTCTTCGGTATACTGGCATACGTCTGCCTGAAGAGAACAAACAAAACCTGGACTATTCTGTAAAGAGGATATTGGACCATTCTTCTAGACCCCATCCAGCATGGTCTCTAGCAAATTGTAAACAGCAAACTCGATGTTCTCTGGTAGGACGCGGGCCATTGGCTGGGACCCTTGCACGTATATCATGCTCTCGAAGACGATTACGTACGGTCTGTACGCAAATCTGAACATTTCGGGCAGCCAAAAGGTCATTTTGGAGCATTCGGGCAGTGCAGTGTCGTGTTCTTAGGACTGAAAGTCGTAAAAAACGATCATCTAGAGCTGTTGTAATTCTCGGACGACCTTGGCCTAGTGGCGTCCAGTCTCCCTATGCCTTTGAACAACTCTTGAAATGGTACTCTGCTGTACACCCAATAAATTCGCCACGTACCTTTGACTTCGCCCATCTTCAATCAGCGCAATTACTCTGACAGCCTCTTCATCGGTCAAATGGCGAGTTAAACGTTGTGGACTAGCCATAGTATCGTACAACTTAATATCAACGCAGAAAACATAGAATACAAATATATGTCTCACACAAGTGCAGGAAAAGCTGCCTGAGATTGTCCTTATTCCAAAATAAATTATTTGAGATGATCTGCGGTTTAACAATTTGGTTACTGTCAATATACAATGCTTTACTGTTTATGAGCATTTCTTGGATTTTCATGTTGACTTCCTGTATAAGCTCGTTTAGAATGGTTCTTTTTTGAGATTTTGGGCTTCCTTGTACCATTAGTTTAATTTGTTTTGTTTGCTTAACAAGGTTTAGCATAAGATCCTCTGATACTTTGACACCCTTTAATGCATTCCGCGGACCTACAAATATAATAAGTACTATCAAATCTCTTCATTTTTGGTGTATATTCTATAGTGCGTTGAATTATTTCATCAAAATTTGCTCCTTTCATGTATTGGCAATTTAGGTCAAAATTGTTGTCAGTATATTTTTTTGCCCAATAGAGATTGTTATATTACCATGAATTTGTTATTATAAGCAGCTGTGGCCTTCTTTTGTGCTCATAATGACGATGTTAGTGTTGTTACTTTGTTCATATCTCTGCTCTTCTAAATACACTTCCTCTCGCATCTCAGTCTGCATTGACTGCTTCTCTGTGTTGGTTTATCAGGGCAAATTTTAGTAAGCTTGTACAACAGATCAATGTCTTCCTCTGTCAACATAGGTTCCTCTGGTTTTCCCTCTGTTTGTGTTCTACAGGATATTTCTCTTTCCATCACCATATCTGTCTGTGTTTCAGTCTCAATGTTTGAGGTAAATGTTTGGCAATACTTTTCGCTGGTTTCAGGCTTGCTTGATTCCATTTTTCTTAAGTCTCTGTGTACTCTGGTTAGCTCCTGTTGTAACAAGTTAATTTTCTGACTATGTGGCAACTTTTTTCATAAGTTCTTCCTCCATCTGATAGGCTTCATTGGTGAAATTTCGCTTCTCTAGTTCCATCTTACAAATGTAGTTGTCTTTTTGTTTCAGCTCCATTAATAATTCATCATATTGTTCCTTAAGGGTGACACTTTCCTCAAATATTTCTTGTTTTTTCTTTGCTTCCATTTCGCAGAGTAGAGAACAATAGATTTTGTGGTCTAAGATATGAACCCATTTTTTTTGCCTTCCCCAACATGACTTGTGAACAATTGCAAAACACTGTACGCAGCAGTATAGTCCTAGTGTGGGCTGTTTGTGACATTTATAGCTCATTTCGAATATTTATTATGACAATGAATATTTATTATGACAATTTATGCTTATCCGAGTTGATTGCATTTTATGCTTATTACGATCACTACCTCCTGAAAACAAAAATCTTTATCCCGGGCAGAAACACCGCAAAAGAAAATGGAATGGAAAAACAAGAAGACAAAATTGTGCCTGAGAGATACAACCTAAAATCTCTAGAAGAGCAAAGCGTAAAGGGGTTGTACATGAAGAGATTGGATCAAAAATTACAGAGTAGTATAAACTTCAAAACCTAGAAATGCATTACCAACATATCAAAGAGAGTATTCACAGTGCAGCATTTGAAGCCCTAGGCAAATACGAAAAAAACGAAAGAAGGCCCTCACCCTATTGGTGGGATCAAGAAATAGAGAAAGACATAGCAGATAAAAGGTAGAAATACCAACAGTATCCAAGTTCAAAGAAGACACGGGACAAAGAAATATATAAAGAAGCACAAGCAAGAGTACGGAATAATATAATACAGAAAAAAAACGCATCATGGGAAAAAAACTGTGCGCATATTAATACTTATCTGGGGGGTAAAAGAAACACAGAAAGTTGGAGATTACTCAAAAACATGAGGAAAACACAAACTAAGGATATTATCAATACAATAACACCCCAGAAATGGGAAGAGTACTTTGAAGAATTAGTGACAGAACAGCGAGTAGAGTTTAAAGAAGAAAGGGAACAGGCACGGAACATAAAAACTGCAGGATCACCTATAAGAGTTATGCAAGAAGAAGTTAAAAAACAATGTAGCTTCTTGAAAAACGGTAGGGCACCAGGCCCAGGAGAAATATATGGAGAACTGATAAAGTATGGGACCAATAAACTCTACAAACATTTAACAAAACTATTTCAAATATGCATAGATAACCATGAAGCACCGGAAGAGTGGAAAATAAGCTATTTAACAACGATATATAAAAAAGGAGATAGAAACAAATGCGAGAACCACCGAGGAATTGCAGTAACAAACACACTGAGCAGAGTGTATGGAAAACTCATAAAAGCCAGAATAGAGAACGAGTTCAAAGATAGTGAGGCAAAATAACAGGACGGTTTTAGAGCAGGAAGATCAACTGTAGACCATTTATTTAGTTTGACCCAGGTAATAGAAAAGAAACTAGCGTATAACCAAGAACTCCATTTACTCTTTGTAGATCTAAAGAAAGCATATGACAATGTTCCGCTGAAAAAGCTTTGGGAAGCACTGGAAAAACCCGATATCAATTTAGAACTAATAAAGGCAGTAAAAACCCTCTATAGTGATGCAAAGACCAAGATTAGACAGGGAAACATGATCAGTAAAGGCTTTATAGCAACTAAAGGACTTAAACAGGGATGTTGCATATCACCAACGCTTTTTAAAATATACTTAGAGCAAGCGCTTAAGGGGTGGAAAAACAAATGCAGACACATGGGAATACCGCTCAATGAATACAATTTATATACTTTAAGCTTTGCAGATGATCAAGTAGTAATTGCACAGGACTGTGATGACCTAGAGTACATGACACGAAAACTGATGGAGGAATACGAGAAAGGGGGTTTGGAAGTAAATCTAACTAAAACAGAATATATGACTATAGGAGGTGAACAGCAAACTCTGAAATTGAATAACGGACAAGAAATAAAACAATATACTGAATACAAATATTTGGGCATGAAAATCTCACGTGAGGGAACCCTAGACGAAGCAATTAAAGACCGGAATATACAGGGATGCAAGGCAATATCCCTACTAAATGGTGTACTGTGGGACCAAAATATCAACAAAACTAGAATATACAACACCATAGTCAAAAGCATAGTCACATATAGCTCAGAAGTCTGGCCACTAAAGAACAGAACCGTAAAAATGCTGGAAGCAACTGAAATGGACTTTTGGAGGAGATCCACAGGCAGGTCAAAGATGGAAAGGATAACAAATATGAGAATAAGGGAGATTATAGACGTAAAAGACACAATAGGAGATGATATAAAGGACAAACAGCTAATTTGGTTCGGCGGACATGTACAAAGAATGGCAGATACAAGGATACCCAAGCAAATTATTGAGTGGAAGCCAGGGGGAAGAAGAAGACGCGGCAGACCGAGAAGGAGCTGGAGAAGTGGAATAGACGAAGAAATGAGAGACAGAGGCTTAGAAGAGGATGCCTAGATTGACAGAGATGGTTGGAGATCGGGAATCGGAAGACGTAGAACGTTATAAACCGATAATTATATATATATACGAAGCACTCTGCCAACCACTTCACTATTTTTTGTACATACAAATCAACTTTAAAGAATGAGACCTAGCTGTAGCTCTTAATTCACCCACTCGGACAATCTTTTGAATTAAGTTCACATCATCATGCAGGTCAATCTTCTCAAAAATTTTTCCAATTTGAGTCTTTATCATTCTCTATTTGGTCTTCCAGGGAGGGTGAGTTCGATTCTTGTACATTAAAAACCATTATATTATTTGCTCTTATTGAGCGTTTACTCATTTCGTGGATCAAGTTTTCCATTGCTGTATCATATTTTTCTTCGAATGTACGCAACAGCTCTTTTGCATCATCACAAGTCGCAGTCGCCCGTATTGCTTGCTGCTTCCCTCGGTTTCCTGCCGTCTGATCTGTGCATGGTTGAACGCACTTTTTTGCCTTCTTCGCATAATCACTATGATACTAACAGATAGAGGTCTCTGATGAACTTGTTGAATTGCCTGATCTTTTGGGTTGTTTTGTGGATGATTCAACAAGTTTCTTCAACTCAGCTATTTCGTTTAATAGTTTGTAAAATTTTTCATTGAGTGATTTAGTAATTTCATTAGCAGGCATGGATGATTGCTGATCAAAAGGTTAAAAAATATTGTCAGTCATTTTTGCGAGTTATCTGATAATATATAAACTGTTCTTTAGAGCAAGTAACCCAATCTTTATATTTGGCGGAAGATGATGGAACAACATTTTCTTCAGGTACGTTCGATCTAGGGTAGAGGAAATTTGTCTATTAGTAATTGTATCTGACTGAGCATCTTCGAAAGTCGTTCTCCTTCAAACTTCGAATGCATAAGAAGTCGCACCCGCTCCGAGTCAGATAGAGTCGTTCTCTTGCTTGATTTCATCCTGAAGAATTTCATATGGCATTTTGAAGAAAAACTGAACAACCTAGTATATGTAGCACCTTCTTTAGTATTTTTGCAATGTTTGATATCAGAGAGATTGATTTATAATTATTCCACAATGTTTCTCACTTGCCTTATACAGACCAACCTACTAGACACATTGGTAGTAATAACACGAATTTGCTTTTACCCGGATTAGACGAATCGAGCCGAGTATCGCTGAGCTATCGAAGATGCACGAATTTCACTAACATGCAAGGACGATCCACCGTGATGATTTTGCAGTGAGTCAATTGGTCCCATTGAAGCCTATGGGTCTAGTAGCCTAGTCCTGTCTGTATACAGGTAGAGTTACCGCAGATTTTGATATATTAGGCCATATTCACAATTGAATGCAATTATTATTAAAAATATGCTCCAAAGATTTAGCGATATAGTCTTTGATTATTTTAATAGTTCTACCATTAAAACCATCACCATTCCTACATTAAACTTCCATCTGAGATATAATTCTAGTAATTTCAACACTATCTGTAGGATTGATAAAGAAAGTCCCATTCTTGGGACTTTGCCTAAAGCCTTTGATACAGTTAAACATAGGTACTGTTGAACAAATTGCTTTTTTGGGCTTTACTATCTTAGCCAGGTTTGAAGAGTTCCGCAAAACTAGCAAACACTTTTCTACAATATCCTAACCAATTGTTTGCTAATTGTCCCAAAACTCGCAAAAGTATTTGCTCTTTAAAAAGAATGCCTTTGAGTCTTGCTCAATAAATTCGGAAATAATTCCCACCTTCTTTGTTTTATGAAATTCATGGCAGGTTGTGACTAGAAAATAACTAGGTTTTCCAAAAATATGTAAACCAACTTACATACGCGTCTATACTGTAGATTAGGTTTAGGTTAAATTGTCATATTTGAAATTTGGAATCTTTCCAATAGGGTAGTGGCGAAGGTATAATTTCAATAAAATCGATGATCTATTGTTCATCTATGGAGTAAATGAAAAATATTCCTATTGAAAGAAATTTCTGAAAAAATTGCTAACTTTGTTTAAAACGATTGTAAAAGTACAGTTTTGGGACGCACTATTTAAACGAAAATATTTCGCGCCTTGATTCTACGTCATAGCTGCTGTATTTGAGTATGAAATTAATCAAACCTTCGTCCTATATTCGACACACACTTACTCATTAGTGCAAAAAAGAGAGATTTATCAGCGTCTGTCGGGCGCACCCTCAACTTAACCCCACTTTTTGAGAGATTTCCATTTGTCAATCAATGCGCACTGAGCTTATCTGCATCTTATTCTAGATGCATGTAAAATATAAGGACGCACTGACCGCGCTCTCGCCCACTTTTATTAATGTCGGAATGCCTTGACGCTATAAGACATAACAGCTATGACGTAATTTCCGGGCGGTAAATTATAGCGTTTAAAATAAGTACAATTTTTTTTTTTTTAGGTATATTTTTGTTTTCTAAAATCAAAGAATCATCAACTACTATTTATTTTGTTATGGAGATTAATAAAAAAAATATTTTAAAAAAATTGTCCACTACCCTATTGATTGACAAGCTTATTACTGGGTGGTCATTATTTATTACGGTATCCGCCAAAATAAACAGTACCGAAATCTAGAGCTCTGAGTAATTGCGCAAGCAAGTTGCATTTATCACATTTCGCTTACTCGGGCTTAGTTATGAGGTTGACATTAAGTTAAGGTTGAAATCTTCGTCATTATGTATCTTTTAACTTAAGAAACAGTTTTCTTAGTAGAGCACTATTTCCGGTCATACGGATTTGGAAGGAATAAAAGCTCAAGTTTGAAACAAGTCTCAGAAAAATTTCAGCAACCACTCTGATTAAATATTTTCAATGATTTACAGAATCGTTATGAAGCTTTTTCGCGTCGCTATGATGCATTTTTTGAACCTATACGCGTGATACAAATTAATAAATGATATAATTTATATGTTCAGTACTGTTTATTTTGGCGGATACTGTAATTCTGGACATTTTTGATTTAGGACTTTGTAGTACCTACACTCATATTTTAAGACTTCTAAAAAATATGACATTTTGTTGCAGAAAAAAATATAAGCTTTCACACGTATTAAAATGGGGATACTGTGATATGTGATATAAATTTTCAGCTACAGAGGGTTTCCATCTTGTTTCGATAGTAGATTGAAATAATTTTGCAAAAGCTCGAAGAATGTGTCTTATTCTAAGAAAATCCGCTGTTCCAAATCGATTGCTTATTATTGCAAAACCTTGATATACTAGCAAGAATAGAATCTTTTCAAAATACATGTGTAGTGACTGACAGTATAGGTGACCTCAAAATGGAGATGTGCTTACCTACATGCTGATGGAATAATCTTAACCAGAATATTTTTAAAAAAAAAACTTCCTAAGCCAAAAAGAGAAAAAAATCGATACTCGGTGTCTAGTTCTTTCTTCACATCACAACTTCTTGATTTTGAGAGTTCTATTTGTTTCAGTAGACTTAGTTTCAAAATATAATCAATCCGAGACTCTATTCTGAAAAATGTTGCATTCTTTTTTAAGAAAAGTGTGATTCCACTTACATTTGGTCGAACATTTGGACAGACAATTTTCCAACAGCTGACAACATCCGTCCAAGTGTGTATTGAAAAGACAATTTTCTGAATAGTAGAGCATTCTGAAAATGTAACTGTCATTTACATAGCTCCACTTTTGAAATCCACTCGATTGTTTTCAACGACGGACGATGCATTCTGCTTGTTGATGGAGTGACATGAAACTGCATAAAGGTTTCAAAGTGTATTCTCCTTAATAAACTTCTAGCTTCATATCCACGATTCTATCTCCTAATTGCAAAAACTTGTATGTATTTTAAAAAGTATTCAATTTGTCCAAAATACATGTGTAGTACCTTACGGTGGCTTTAAAATGGAAATATAGGAGACAGACCTCTGATAAATGAATAGCTCTATAATGATTTGGGCGAATATTCTGAGAAATGAGAATCTGCCTCGTACATTAAAAAATTGACTTTACTATTGTTTGCCCTATTCTTGCCTCCCATTTTATCCTTGATTAAGTTTCACAACTGCTTAGTGTCCCTTTTCATAGCATTTTTAATTAATTTTTTTAAAACTTTGATTTACCTACCACTTGTAATCTCGTTTAAGTTGTTCAATGTTTAGATTTTTTTTTCCAAATCGCCAATTAACCTTACTGGCTTTTGCCTTCTACTAATAGTTTCAGATAGATGATTTATGAAAGAGTTAAGACTGTTACTAGTTGGTTTATTAAAGTCATTTCTTATTTGTAGAAACAGAAGATAATGATCCATAAAAATACAATACACATATTAAACGTACTTACACATACTCATTAAAAAACAAGATACATACTAAAAACAATCTGAATAAAGTTAAAACAATCACTTCCCAAATGTTTTCATGAAACTTTCATACTCCTGACTTCCTTCTTTCAAAATAATTTTAGCCACAACTGCAGGATTCGTCGTTTGCTCCCTCTCAATTTGCTTCATTTTCCTTTCGATTTCATTATAAAAAATCTTTAAAGTCTCAGGATTTTTGTCGCCAATCAAATTCTCTTTCTTGTACCAATAGTTCGAAATGTTTTGGTTTTTCAAGCACACCCGGTATTGTTCCAAAAGTCCCATAAAAGTTTCGCTAAGAGTTTTTCTATTATCGAAAAATCCAGCGTCTTGGTTCAGTGCTATGTTTTTAAGAGCGTAACTGGATACTGCATCGTGTTTCAAATTATTTCTCGTTTTTTTCAACAGCCTTAAGGCGGGTTTGAGACGTGCTTGTTTTTCTAACAATTCCCTTTCTTGATCCTGGAACGAACAACGCCAATACTTTTCAGCCTGTGGGAAATTCTTAGCTTTTTTTGGAACAATGAAGAAATTTGGCTTGCTTGCTACAGGATTTTTTCTAAAAGGTGCCTCTGGCCAATATTTAGGACCAAATTTGAATGCTGCAACCATATCGATGTCTATAGGACCATATTTGCCTTGAAGACGTAATGTAAGGGCTGGACCAGATTCGGAATGGTATTTAGGTCCACCATTGGCTTTGCTATAATGGTCAGTTTTGAGCGTATTAAGGGCTCTATTGAGCACGCCTTTTAACCAGTTAAGAACTAGATTCGTTTGCACGAAACCTTTAGAATCTATCCAGCTGCTTATGGCGGCGTAATAAGTTTTATCCGTTTTGAACCAAACATATCCGCATCTGTCACTGCGTTCAACTCTAACACATTTACAGGTGTTGGATTTGTGGATTTCGCATGAAGGCAAAACCATGAGCAAATGAATATCAAATTCGTCAGGATTTTGAACTTTTAGGTTGTCGTAGAAGCTTCCTCCGTAAAATAGTCTTTCGAAGAGGGTTTTGAAAAGGGGATCTTCTTTTTGCATTATCAATATAAGACTGTCCAGAGTTGATCTTAGCAGTATGTTATTGTATTTCAACTCTTCATCTTGTAGACTGATGAAATCTCTGTTGATGGTTATTAGGACTTCTTCCATTTTCTTCTGGGCTTTGGCTACATCTGGATTAGTCGGGGGCTTAGTTTTGGCAATACTTGAAGTTTTAGGAGGGTTTGAGGGTTTGGGAGTAGTTTGAGTTTTTTTATTTTGTGCAGACATTGTAGTAGGTGGGCTTACTTCTATCTAATCTGGAAAAAAAAATATATAGAATAAAATTTGCTTCCTTCTACTCTATTGTACGCAGTAAAACGTTCAATGTTGTATTTATTAATTTTTCCATTTAATTTTCTTCATACATTCTTCTCTTGGAAAACAAATAGTCTTATCCTGTTTACGAATTTAGAAATGAAATTAGATCCAATTCTTCATTGTTTTATTAAATTTGCGGGCTTGCGGCACTTTCAAAAGCTTTTCAAATCATAAAAATAACTTACACAACAGGGACAGACAGCACTTTAAGCTAAACAAATAGGTATTAGTCACGACTCACCGACTTTTTCAAAAGACCAGATTGGCAGACTTGCAATAATTTAGCAACTTAACTGTGAAAGATAAAAAAGGTATTGTGACTAATACGCTTTCTGTTTTGGTTTTTCGAAAACGAATGAGCTTGAAGGAGAAGCGATTAGATTATTAAAGTGCATTGATAACAAATTTCCTAATCAAACAAAAATAATAATTTTGTTTTTCCCCGAAAATGATCTGTAGGAAGTACAGGTGTCTAATCCTAATCTGAGTACAAATATTTGAAAGCCATTTTGGATTATTTTGGTATGTACAGTGGGAATCATTGCAATTGGCAAACACTCTTTAAAATCCCTCGTATTGAGTCAAAATTCTAACCAATAAATCTATTCAGTGCAGCATTTTGCTATTACCTGGTGTGTCACATTTGACACATTACGAGGGATATTTATATAGTGTGTGCCAATTGCAATGATTCCGACTGTACCTACTTCACTGTCAAACAGATACAATTTAATTTTTTGATTAAAATGTGAAGCAGTATATTGTTTAAGTTGCCGTGATTTTTTAGAATACCATTACATACCAAGAATTTACAACCAAAAGTCAAATTCCTCGCACTGATAAGGTAACAGGTTACATGGCCGCGGACAAAAAAAAATGAAAATCACTTGGTTCATGGTTCACTGGCGGTCAACACGGAAAGAAAACATTAGGGTTACGGAGCACATTTGATCGGTCTCGGTGCTGGCGAGCGAATCGCGAAATCGCGAATCCCAGCCTCACTCGGCCTTCCTCGAACCGACAATGTAAAAAACAAGGAAGGGATAACACAAGAAATACGGGTGCGGTTGTATAAGAAAAAAGTAGCGTAATTTTCTGCTCATTTTAATAGGTTAATTGAAAATAACGAATACTTACGGAAATATCCGGCAAAACCTGAACTTTGCAAAATCGATTTTATATTTTATTGAGCTTATTTGCCTTATTATTTTAAAATAAATGGAACTTTATTGCTGCCACTATTTTCCATCTACAAAGTGACATTGTCAAATTTAACATCCGACGCTTTGTCTTTGGTCCAACATCATAGACCTGTCTCTTTCTTACACATAACTAGCGCTAAAATCCAGCTCTATTTATCACGTTGCAGTGGTGTCGGAAAGTGTACACAAAAATGAAAAGTCAGCGGCAGGCGGCAAGGACTCAGACCGAAATGCAGGGTTGCCAGATGGTTATAACTAATTTCCCCCAAAGGATTTCAAAAATAACCCAAAAATCACTGTTTGTCAACTAAAATCCCCCAAATAAATATAGATTTATTCTCGAATCATACTTGCAAAAAAAAAAGCCAAATTCGTTGAATATTTTAAAATAAAACTCATACCCTTGCCACTTTTTTATTTATTTATATTTTTCTAATCCCAAAAATAAAATGACAATTGACAAATGACAAATGAAATAAAATGTTGTGACTGGCGACAGAAGAAATAAGTACAGTTGTACCAAGAAGTTTGGATAGTTTAAAAAATAATCTCAATTTATGAAAATAGTAGTACTTAGGTACTTAATAACATAAAATAAGAAATAAGACATAACTTAAAATTTAGCGTTTTAATACATTTTTTACTTTATTTTTATTCATTGAAATATACCCGATTTCCCCCAATAGCGAAAATTCTCACAATTTTTACCCCCAAAAAATCCCCCAGAAAAAACTATCCCCCAGATTTTCCCCCATCTACTTGAAAATCCCCCAAATTTGGGGGAAAATCCCCCAATCTGGTAACACTGCCGAAATGAAATATCAGCACTCAGCAGGCCTATTCTCTACGAACAGTACATAGCAACCAGCAACCGCGTCGCAGTTGCTTTTTTTAGAATAGAAAACTCGCGTTTGACAGCGACAATTTCGCAATTTTCTGCGGCCGCAAGTTACAGGTGGGGACAGAATAAACTGGCGTTTCCGTTTTAACGGCTCATACCAGTTTTTCACAAATCTCTAACAGAAAAATTTATGTTTCTGTAATTTTTGGTTTATTTTTTATTGGATTTCTTTGCCCAAGGTTGTTTGAGAGAGGTAGGTTGCCTGATAACTTTATAACGTCATCTGGGGTGCGTCAATATAATGCAAATCTCTATAAGGCACCCCAGACGCGTCATCAAGTTACCCATTACCAGGCAATCTATTACCTTTAGGAACCTTATTCTCCGCCTATCTGCAACAACTTTAATAATTATTATTACTACATAATAATAAATAATAATAAATTATTTGTGTTCTCGATCACTTAATTACAGTTTGTATTTTTTAACGTTTTAACTTTGCCCTTGCGTCATCAATGACATCATGCATATGCTTATGAGATTAACTGGTGACCGTATTTTGCCATTTCAATAGACTTTTAAATAAATATTAAATATTACCATAAAAATAAATAAAAATCTCTGGCCCCCTACCACGCCAAAGTACCAGTGATGACGTAGACAGCGTGTCGTTTCTCGTGTTGACGTAGGTGCTTTATGCATATGTATTTGGTTTCAAACAATGGGAGTTCTTGGGGTATCGGTCGTTCTGAAGGGCTAGGAAAGAAATCTCTCTTTTTCTACTAAGCCGAGCTTTCGGCAATTTTTTTTTACTTTGGTCAGGGCTACAACAATATAAAAAAGTCTTATTATTATGAACAATTAAAACTATGACTAGGACATACAAATTAAAATATAACTATTTGGTTTCAGTACATTATTACACGATGATGGACAGAACGTCTATAGACGTCTAATTTTCATCGATGTTATGTGACACAACGTCTAAAGACGATATTTTAAAAATAACGAGTTCTGACACACCGACGGTAGACATCGGCTCTCACATATAAATACTATACGAACAAATTTATACTGTCACCACATGCACAGAAAAATATAGGTTACTGTCACCGCATTTTAAAATTTGGCCGTTTGAGGCGATTTTCAGCCTGGAATGATTATTTATCGGTAAATACCGTGGTTATTCTTTTGGTTGACAACTTTGACAGCCAAGTGTGATGTCATAGCCCCCCACCATTCAGGCCGCTGGAACTGACCGCTGAAATGATTTGGTTATAGCTGTGTAGGATTATGTTTATTATTCTTATTTATTTCTTCGTTTCAACAATAGTTTTTTGTTTAGGTACTAAAAATGGAGCTGAATCTCTCGTCAGTCTCGTTTATCGAACAGATTTTCTTTGGGGATGATCTAAACCTCGAGTGAGTGAACGTATACTTCTTTCATTGTGCCAGACTACAACGCAACTGCAAAATCACAAAACACCAATACAAATAATATTCCAAAAATAATAACACAAAAAGCTGTAACCAAAAGATTAACCCAAGTCCAAAGCTGGGTTATAATCGGTTATAAGTGGTAAATACCAAAAGCAAATTAGCTGATATATGACGTCACAACTTCCCCTACTTTGGTTAAAACCGCGACGGCGGAAATGCATTGGTTATAACTAAATAATAATCATTCCAGGCTGAAAATCGCCTTTGAAAGTGGGAAGGTGGGTAACGCATGTCTGGTCGACACAACGTCAGTAGAAGTCCGGTTGCCATTCGTCAGACATTGTTGTATTTTTATGTTGGTGTCACCACGTCTTCAACAAAATGGTGAATTGAATAAGGTGTATACGGATATCTGCATATAAAAAGTAAAAAGTTTTTATATAACAATTTTATTGTGTAGCGGTTATTCAAAAAATTTCAAACGGGTGTATTATTTCGTATATTTGTTGATGATTATTCTAGAATAAGTATTGAGGTCATGTACAAAAAATATTTAGCGCGCGTTTCGGAAATTGTCTGTGACGTCTATAAACGTTATGTCGCATTACATCATTACATCTACAGATACATATGTAGTATGACACGACGTCCATGGCCGTCGTCCAAATGTTTACAATTTTTTTTTAACTGCTTTTTTGCATAAACTATATGCGCTCAAAGAAATTCAGCACTTTCCCCATTCAACTTTATAAAATACATAGAGTGTCACACAACACTTGCGTACACAATCGACGCACTGTCCGTCAACGTGTTAAACATTCTAAAACAACCCTTCGATCCCGTTTGTATTTTCCTCTTTGCCTATTATGTTAATCAAAATTATAATATTTTTCATCATAAATGTATATTCCTAAGTACGACAGCTGGCGCAAACTGCTGATGACACCGTTGATGACGTCGCCAACGGTGCGACGCCATATGAACTTGATTCCAAAAATCGAGGCCGATGAGCAATCCTGTAGTACCATCGTCACCAAAAGTAACTGGGACAGCATCACATTAGCTCTTGTCCTATTATATGAATTTTATTGTCAAATATTTGTCAAACTATGAATATAATGCATTGAAATGAATGACAGTAGAATTAGTCCAGGAGATTATTAGGCATTTGTGTCCCAGATACTTTTGGTGACGATGGTACCTAGTGTGTAATATCCTTGGTTTAGCCTAGCCGAATTCAGAAATGCACACTTTCGAACGATCTGTTTTAAGTATTAATTTATCAAGCAGCCTAATTTATGATATCTTGGAACTGAAAAATACAACTAATTTATATCGGTTCCGATTCCGGTTCTACTTGCCTTAAAACATTTCTATGGAATATTGGTTTCGTTCCGGTTCCGGTCCGCGAAATAAAACGATCGTTCCGGTTCGGGTCCCTGGCAGCGGCACCAGCCAGAAAAAAATACATATGCTCAATCGACAGCCACAAGCAAAGGTAAAAAAGAGTTCGAAACTCATGCCAAACCTTTGTGAGTAGTTTTTCCAATATTAGGAGCGCTAAATTCGGATAATAACAAAAAATAAAGTTGAAGTAGGTGAAGGTAAAATGAAGGTGAAGCCTGCAATAAAGGGTTTGATAATAAAGGGAATAAAAAAATACGCGCATACTTCAACTGGATAAAATGTAGGTACCTACCTGATACTTTTGCTTAAGCTGACGATTGTTTCCATCAGATCTTACTGGTTCGAGAGAACAAATTTTTCGTCTTTATCATTCAGGTTTACTTTTCGATTTCATTGACAAGGACGAAGCATTTTTTCTATCGGGGACCTTTACTCCCTTAGACAAAAATCCGGCCCCAGGAGGCACAACCCTTTGTTTAAGTATGTGTTATCAAATAATGTTATAAGTTTTAAATATGGTGCTAATCGTGAATTGTTTGCGTTGTTATACTAAAAACTATTGTTTTTATTAATGTTAGAAATAGTGTATTTGAAGAGTGTATGTAAATAGTACAGTGGCTAAATAAACCTTTACATACAGTGGCGACAATAGAGGTCCCGGCGCCATTTTGTTCCCAAGCTCTTGTTACTTTTAAATATTAATATATAGGATTTAAATGGACATCTATCATAAAAAATTGAAATCGACGTATTTGATGACTATTATTAGGTCCATCAAATACGTTGTTTTCCATGTTTTATGATGGATGTTCACCCAAATCCCATATATTCAGATTTGAAATAAGCAATAGATGGGCAACAAGATGGCGGCGTTTGCAATATAAATATATGGGATTTTAGAACCAATCAAAAATAAGACAGCAATTGTCGCCACTGTGGGTAATAGTAAATAGTAGTTTGTGTTCCTCCTGCCGGCCATATTTTGCTTGTCATAGTCACGTGTTTTGGATAGGCGGAGGCGACGTTCCGTAAGTTAACCAAGATTCTTGGTTTTTCCGGTAATTCCCGTTCCGTAACCTAACCACTCCTGAAATCTGGTTAGGTTATGAAACGCGGTTTCTGAAAAATTTGGTGCCAACTGTCAACCGAATCTACCGATCAAAAAGCTTGAGACGATTTCGCCACGTTTTGGTTGGTAGGTGAGTTGGTTAACCGCTAGGTAGGCTCTTCGTCACAACAGTGACGTCGCATACCATTTTCAGCCGAAATCGGCCGGTTAGTCAAATGTCACGTGTATGACGTGATGATGATGGTATGCCTGAAAAAATAAAAATAAACAAACTACTGAATACTTTTTATTGTGGGAAATTAAAATTGGGATTGGTGAAAATTAATTGTGTTTATTTCTTGTATTTAATTTTAAATATAAACAAAAAAGTGAGGTTAAATTACTCCAAGTTAGAAAGAGATAGCAAGCTACCAATTCAAATAACCGTGCTCCAAGCTCGGTACCCAATTTGACATACCAAAATAGATACCAAAGTTATCATGACGTCATTGTTTTTCGTGCCGAAATTGGTTGGTACATTTTTAACCAACCAAAGAGGGTTACCAAAACGTGGCGAAATCGTCTTTGGTTTTTTCGGTTTGTTTCGTTTGTTTTCAGTTTCTGACGTTTGTTTGTTAGGTTAGGTGATAATTTGTTATTTTATTTATTTTTCTTCTTCTTTCAACGTGTATTTGCGGTGAAAATGGAACAAGAGGTAAATACTGCATTCATTCCTGACCATTGCTTATTACAAATATATTTTTAAGAGGATAATATTCTAGCATCCGAGCCCAACCAAAGCTGAACCGAAGGTTTCCACACATAAACCGCATTTTCAGGAACCAGGCTGTTACCATAGACGAACCACTTCTTACCGATCGGTTACTCTGGTTAAGATACGGAATGCCGCCTAATATTTATTTATACCAATGATATTTCGATTTATATACACACAGCGATAGCTTGTCACAATAACATTACATCACTTTCGATAGGGGGACAAACATGTCATTGAGGTTATATGTGTGACGTCAGCTAGTATCTAATTTTGTCATTGAGTACATTCAGGTGGTGCCAGCGGCTCAGCTACTCAGCTGGAACTTTGTTCTCGAAACCGAGGAAAGCGTTCTCATGAGAACGATTGCTCTGTTATTGTCAGTGTTAGTGTTATTGAAATATGAATACGGACGACGAAGACAGAACCTTCGCTCTCATGAGAATGCTGCTTCCTGTTTCGAGAATAAAGTCACTGCTGAGTGGCTGAACTTAGCCGCTGGCACCGCCTGAATTTACCCAATGAAATTTTGAAATTCTTATTGTGCTTTATTTCACTAGAGTGTTACACTGGCAAAATGTCATAGGAACGGAATGGCCTGTTTCCTTGACAAAACTCCTGCTTGCTTCTACCTGGTGGTTTTGTCAAAAATGTCACTCGCGAAAATTGCCAAGCAACAAACTTTCATACCAGTCGAAAATTTTGCCAACAATTTTTTTTCTCTTGTAGTATTAAACATACATCATAATATATGATAATAATACTTTCTAGAACGTAGTTGTACGAAACTATTCCCAATGCACGATGCACGTCATAGACTTTGAGTGAAGTAGAACGTAGAACGTAGAACGGGGGCAGCGTTGTCAGATTGTTATGGGAGGAAGTAAAACTTCAGAAAAAACTAATGTTGCAATTTTTTTGGTTACTTGAGTTATGATAAAGAAAACTTGAACACCGTACCGTAAAATGAACCAATCAAACAAAATCTAAACTTGCGTATTTCAAAACGTAACCACAAAGTGACATTTTAACATGTAAAAATGTCACTTTAAGCGTTGATTATCGTTAAACCTCTCTTGAAATGGTTGGTACAAACCAAGGTAAGGAGCTTAAATGAGTTTTCTACAGGCAATTGGGAAAATTTAATCTTTTTAAAATGCAACAAACGATGACGTTTAAGTGGTATAAGCATCTTCTACCAATCAAATTTGAGAAGACTCCATCGACAAAGCACAAGCAGCCGTTCCGGTGGCCACTGGAGTTTTGATTGGACATTGGACCATGGCTCTCAAGTTAATATTATAAACTTCTTAATCCATAATTAATTTTTCGTGATACTGTACTGTTATCTAAATATAACATGAGCAAAATTGAAATCGAAAAGGTATATTTAACGGGCCGCCGGCCGTTATTTATCCGCCAACCGGTTAAATATAAATAACAGGTCGCTAGCCGTTAAATTAACGGCCACCAGCCGGTAGAGTGTTTTTTTTTTGTTGTCAGATTGAAAAATATCTACAGTATAACGAAAAATCTAGAAAGAAACACGGCCGATAACTGCAAATAACAGCCCTGACTGATTATTTGCTACTTATCTTACAGTGTGCGCCATAAAGTTGGGTACATATGGGAAACGTTTAATTATTCATTTTTTCAAAAAACTTTTTTTTGGGATCGTTAGGGCATGTTCGATAACCAAAAAATCGATTATGACACATGCCATGTTATTTTACTGATGACCAGAAAATGTGCAAAAAGGGACATGGGTACAGTTATAGCGACACGACCGGGCGGTATTTTCTTTTCTAATTAATGTGTATTTCGCAAAACAATCAATTCGTTTGATATCGTACCTATGTAGTTTAAGTTCAATAAAACTATTTTTGAAATAAAATTAATATTTTCGATTTTCCATTTAATGGTATGGGTAAAATGAGTAGATTTATTTATTTTTTCTCTGATTTGCTTCAAAATTGGCAGGTGGAGCTCTTTTTGGATTCTGAACAACTTTTTCTTATAAAATTTTTTGATATCTTGCCAAATTTACCCGTTTTTCGACATCAATATCAACTTTTTTCAAAATTCCCGCTAAACCGATAATCGCATGACATGTGTCATAATCGATTTTTTGGTTATCGAACATGCCCTAACGATCCCAAAAAAAAAAATATTTGAAAAAAGGAATAACTAAGAATTTTCCCATATGTACCCAACTTTATGGCGCACACTGTATAACGTTAATAACTATAACTATTTTTCTTGGTATTTTTGCGCATAGTTTTTGCGCAAATTTTGAGTGTTGACATTGTGCCAATGAGTGGCAACACTGTCAAAATTCCAGTTCTGACGTAGTGCGGATAAATTCCATGTTTTTATTTGGATAGTTTTCTTTTTTATATATTTCCTCAACAAAAACTTCAAGATTATCAGAAGTAAGTGCAGAATATTCTATTTTGAGGAGTTGCTTCATCCAATTATGCATCGGTTGAGATACGAAAATCACTATGAGCAGGTCGATTTTTTAACATTTTTTCGGCTTGACTTGAATGTCATCTATCAGGCGATTGATGACGTGCATCGTGCATCGGAAATTGTTTGCCGTTTACTTTAGGTTAGTAATATTGTTAGATGGCGCTATCAGTGTTAGAACTTGATTTTTGTAAATGAACCTTTTAGTGGAAAACAGTACCTATCATTTAGATAGATTAAGGGCCGATACTTTTGCTCTTGATTAACGAATTTGATACGTTGTCAAAATTTTGCATGGGCCGAGGTCTATAAGTATGATGTGGTTAGAGCACATTCTAACCCCTGACTATTTTTAACGGCTGTCAAATGAGAACAAAAGTACCGGCACTAAGTGAATACAAACAACAGGTTATGGGCCCAGAAATAATCAATAGAAAAACAATTTAAAGCTGCATATTATACTGAAGTAAACAAATTGCTGGAAGCCAAAAAACAAAATCAGATATGTGAATCATATTATGTTGTACAATGTTTAGATAATACAAATCTAGATAAAATGAGAGACAATTGACAAAGAAACAGGCCATTAAGTGAACCGATATGCAAGCAAAGGTATTCCAGGGCAACTTATGTTACGATGAAAATTTAATGTCTATTAAATTGAGGGAAATGGAAAATCTAGAAGTTATTTAAAAAATACCATAAGATAATAATTAAAGACCACAGTATATGCAGCAGTTTGTTACTGGAAATGCCACAGAGTGTTGAGACGGTAATACCGGTTTTAGAAATGTAGTATAACATATCCGGGTTTGTTTAGCAAGATTGGACGGTTCGAATTTTTATTATCTCTTCTTTTAACAAATCTTTTGAAAAATAAAATGGAAAACAAATAGGACCTACGTTATCGAAACTCAATTTTACTTACTTGACATGCGCACGACAATAACAAAATTAGGGATATTTAAGAAAAGTTGTGATATGTAAAATAAACGAAAAATTTGCAAAAAGTCTAATTTATTATTAAAGAAAATCGTACCGTTCTCAACCTTGAACTCACGAGGGGAAAGAGCACAGCAGAGAAACCCTCGATCTCCATTCCTCAAAAATCAAAACATACTGTGTCATTTTAATAATATGTAATTTTAATTCAAAGATAGTTTAAATTAGATACCGACCTTGTGCTGAAATTTGTAATTCCATATACTACATTCAATACTGAAGAGTTACTGGTTAGTTAGCCAGTCTCACCAGCAGGTACTGAGGTCCCGTTCGGGAGGCTACTCTCATTTTTCAGCCAATATCTCTTGAATGATTTTTTGAATTCGTTTGCTACTATATTCGCCCACTCAGGGTAGGAAAGTGTTAGTAGATTCAACAAGGCCTCAGACAGCACATAATTTCTTCTAGGTTTTAATTTACTTTTTATCTGCGTTGTTTACAGCATGAAACGATTTTTGTGAAATACATGAACAATGCACATGTTATAGTAAATGTTATAAACAATCAAAGAAACATAAAAATGAAAAAAATAAAACTTGTATAAATTAAACTCTGAAAAAAAAAAAAATTTATTCAACTGACCTGTAAATGCTCCTTATGTTAAAACTAATCATAAACTTGATTGAACAATCAGTTTAATACAAAATAAAAATTGAATAATGAACAATGGTGGATAACTTTCTTCCCTGGGGCATTATTCTGTAAAGAACGAACCGTTCGATTCGGTAGAATTTCTTCGATTGTGACGTCATTTTCGTTTGGAAACGAATAGCTTCCGCGCTACCAAACCGAAAATGACGTCTGAATCGAAGAAATTCTACCGAATCGAACGGTTCGTTCTTACAGAATAAGGCTCCAGAATAAGGCCCCAGTCTCTCATTTTTCTGTCTACACTTCGGTACGCTTTTTGTGGCGCGTTGAAAGTGACGAACGCCTAGGCTATGACGTCACACCGTTTTTGGAGGCACAGTTAAAACACGTGTAAAATTTTCCATAACAAAAGTCAACGATCTCACTTAGAGAGATTCTTTTGATTGCGATCAGTTATATTCACCAGTGGCTTCACACATTCTAAAAGCTTTAAAAGCATCTAAAGTTGACAACAGTACTTTTTGAAAACAATTTCCAACGAAGCTTTTGATGTGTTTGACATCTAGAACATAACAGTCTCTATATTTATTTTAATGCTTTAGAAAAACAAACTGTACCTATCAATACCACAAAAACATGCACAATTATTCTATCGTGACTTTATCATTGAACATTTTCCCTCTAAGTACCTAATATTTATTAGCCCGATGATCCTTGAAATATTTAGTAATGCGGTTATTATTTATTTCCAGTCAAACCCACTACAAGTTTCCACCCATGACTAGCTACCATCGCATGCTGGTCCATCGATGTGCGGCTTATTTTGGGATGGACCACAACATAGACCAATCTGGAAAATCAATTGTAGTTAATAAAACGAAAAGCACTAGATTGCCGGACATTAGATTCAAGGAACACATCAAAGAAATATTCAACGACGAACCGCCCAGACGGTCAATTTTGAAACGAGATTCCAGCAGCATAGAAGATTATTGTTTCAAAAGTCCCGATCGGGGGTATAATAGTATGGAGGGTCGTAGGAGTAAGAGCTTCGAGGAGAGAGAGGAGGAATACGAACGAGCAAGAAGGAGGATATTTAGAGGAGAATTGCACGATTCTTCTGAGGATTTTGGTTGGTCCGACGTGCAATGGTCGAGCACGGATAGTGATTATGCGAGGTATCGGTTGCAGCCTCCTGAGTTTCAGAATAGACATTTGAGGAGATTATTGAAGGTAATTGTTTGTATATAGTTTTAGTTTTAACAAATCGTTATTTGTAAACGCAAAAGGCAGGTGCGACATTGACAACGATGCTATTTTGTCACTGACACACATTGAATAATTCTCATACATATTATTAATAATTATTATTAGTTGCATAATTGCTATGATATAATGTTTTGAAAAAAAAATTGTTTCCTAGGTCCATTCTGAAGAAACCGAACAATCGATGCGACCGTGTGTGGCTAAAAGTTACAGTTTTGGAGGATATGGGGGCAATGTTGCCGTACTGTCTCGAGGAGACAGTGTTATGTCGACACATAGCGCACCAGGTCCTAGGCTCTTTACGAAACAAGGTATACAATAATTTACACTCAAAATAAGATTCTATTAATACAAAATTTCTTTCATATGACAGATTCTGGAGCTAGTTCGGTGTCGTGGCGTCTGAGTCCCTCCAGTTCAGGTTACAAGTCCCAATCTCAAATATCCGAATCGGTAACTCCGAGTCCCACGTCGACGCCGCATTTGCCAGCGGAACAAGGCGACAAGGGCGATTTCGCTGGCCACAAAAGTACGAACCCTGTTGTATGGGCTGTGACTGATCTTAGCAATGTTCCAAAAGGGAGTGTGATTATTAATCCTGAAGTAAGCTTCAATTTTGTTTTTTTTTTGTTTACTTAGGTTTTATATTATTAGACTGGTAAACCTTATAAAAACGAGGACGGTACGATATATTATTTCGATCCAAGTAAGCCTGCACCAGGTTTGTTGCCACTGGAGCCTCCTCCTCGACCAGTTGAAAAAGTGGAGAGACCACCAACTCCACTGCCGAAAGAGAAAACGCTAGTATCGTCACCAAAACATGAGGTAAAATTATTTAGTGTTAAAATTGTTTAAACTTCCATAAACTTATTTTTAGAAGAAGTCGCCTTTGAAGCATCGTATTTCACCGTGCAAATCAAAATCGAATTTTATACATAGCGCTAGTTTCACGAATAGTGCAACTAGTCCTAGTTTGCCGTTTTCGCCGCCTTTGTCGACTTCTTCGCCTGTGGGGATTCCCATAAATCGGAATTATCCATATTTACAGGTAGGTACACTGTTAAGGCAAACCTATTTATAAAATAAATTGAAAATTATTGGTGAAACGAACATGAGAGCTCAATCTGATAGGCACTTTGTTCGACAATTTGCGCAGATGATCAAAACTGGTCTCTCCGCATTTCCTGCATACGCACACCCTGGAAAAAGCAGCCTTGCTATACGAGCTGACCAAGAACTCGACTGAAATAAATTCATTTAAAAAAAATATTACATGAGGCCCTTTTTACCTGATAAGTTATTTCTGTAAGAAATATAGAAATAAGCTTTAGCTACTTATCTAAATGAACAAAGGGTTCCAAAATTATCATCCGATCTTTAAATATATATTTTTTGCAGGTGGTTAATTCATGCGAAAACGTCCCAAATATTCCACAACAACCGCATTTTGCCAACTTTTCTAACCAGCCTGCCGAGGGAAACGTTCCCGTTTATTCCCAACCTTATATCGTCTACACTGCCGCCCCCTATAGTGTTCCGGTTCAGCAACCTTATGATGGAAGACTGGTAAGAAAATATTTTTCATTTATTTCATTTTTTATATGTCCCTCCTAGTGATGTTTGTTTAAAATACTCAACATTAATGTATTATTAACGATTTCATTTAGGACCAGTCAAATCTTACCGAAATTAGTACAACCTACTTCGTACCTGAAGGCGCAGGTCCGCCAACAGCACAACAGTTAACTTATCAAACAGCAGCGCCGCCTAGCGCGGCTTTTTGGAACCAGCCACCGATCAATTTTTATCCGAACGCATCGCAACCTCCTAGTCAGACACCACCGCAAAGGTTATCGTTGCAATTGCCTACGCAAGGACAAACAGCTTTCGTCACTGCCGGATATCCGACTGGCGTTAATTACATGACAGCTCACCAGCCGCAAAGTCAAAATCCGGAAATTGTTCCGGTGTATCCGAATCAGATGGTTTATCCGCAGAATCAGCCTCATGGCGTCATCTATCAAAATCAGCCGTCGTTAGTATATACACCTAGTCCTGCACTTTATCAAACAACAGGTAAATATTTTCAAGTAACTTGTTTATGCCATCACAAATTCATTCCGAATATATTAAATGCTGTAATTATAATGTAAATTGGAAATAAGTTCAGTTTTCACTGGACTGTTATAGAAAAAAAATATCTAATTCATCGTTTTTGTTTTTAGCTTATCCAACTCAAACTATTCCCGGTTACCCGCAAAGTACACCAACTCCAACTAGTGGCGGCTCGATGCCTCCCTCGCCATTTGAAACAAACAGTGGCTTTGTTCAGTTAACGCACAACATGCAACAGATGACTTTGGCACCAACCCAGGCCAGTACTCCTAGAGGATTTGTTCCGGTCAATCCAAAATGTAAGAAAATTTAAATTTTTGAAAAATTGTGAAATATTTTTCACAGTGTTACTATAGCCGAAATTATACCCATTAAACCCACAAATACAAGAAAAATTCTAACTAGACATTTGACTTTTAACAATAACTCTTCCAGGTATGCAACCATTCGATCCAAGACGTGGTTCGCTAACAAAACAGCCGCCCAGTTTCAACACCAACAAACCAAGGCCATTTCTAGTGGGTTCTAGTCAAAGTAGTACCGGTACAAACTCACCTGCCGCCACGGTGGTGGCGCCCGGCTACTGTCCCGGTAGTTGCGCCGGCGGTGCGCAATATCGTACGCCGCCTCCGAGCACTCCGCCCACGCCGCAATTTGTGTTCAATCAACCAGGGTATCCCGTGGCGGCGGCGCCGCGACTCTTCCGACAGATGAGCGCAGAAAGAGGGCCCACCCCGGGAACAGCTAAAAGTAGTCGATCGCCGACTCCCGCTAGCGACATCACGCATTTTGAAAGGCAGAGGTTCACTTTTCCGCCGAATTTTTACCATGGAATGCCGATGCCTTATATTGTACAAAGTAAGTAGATAATATCTTATCTACACCATTTCCAAATCCAAGCGGCAGTAAATGACATTTAATAATCTAAATTGTAAACAAACACCAGTCTTCCTATTGGTTGAAATGCTCTACCGTCTACCTGGACCGGTGCGCATGCACGGAGGACATTTGATAGGTTGTAATGAAAATTACCAGTTTGTCATTTACTGCCGCTTGAATTTGGAAATAGTGTAGGTATGTATTGTCTGGCTAGCGAAACGGCGAACTGCAAAAGAATTTGCTGCTTTGCCAAACTTGACGGAAATTAGAAACAAAATAATAAACAAGTTGGTGTCATTTTTTTTTTTTTGCTATATGGACACAGGGGCGGATGGGCAACTTTGAATCGGCCCGGGGCGCATAGAGGTAAGTAACACCCTGTTTAGCATTCGGCAATCCGTTCGACAACGGTTCGGTTTTTTAAATGTAACACCCGTGGTTGCATGGATGTGCGCTTTATCGGGTGTTACTTACCCTTGGTATTAGATAAGCCTATTTACTATTACCATCTTGTAAATAATTATTTTAGGGCATTGAAATTTTAAAACATGGGTATATAAGTGCAAAATATAATTATTATTGTCATATTATTCTAAATTATACTGTGCGTTCGTAATTTAGCAGATAAAAACAATAAAAGAGATTTCTCGAAAAACCTCGAACACAAATTTTAATTTAGGAGAACGTCTTTTTCACTATTTGTATAGTTGTGGAACATCGAAAATTCCAAAAAGAAGGCCACGTTTCACATTTTTAAATAACACACTGTATATGACCTTTTTTATTTTTTTGTGAAATAACAAGGAATTTATTAATATAAAGGGTGGGCTCAAAAAACCGGAATTTTGTTTTTGAGCTGTATTTTTTTGTTGCTGACCAATTTCCCATTGTGTGTAGATATAGACTACAAAAGATTCAGAATAATTGTGTAAGATAGGTATATACTGAACCACAGATTGAACATAAATAGACGAGAACATGATACTCCCTACATTACAACAGTGAAATGCTCAAGATGAAACGAAGAAGATTTTTTACATTTTGCTGTTTTGATACAAATTATTATTTAGAACTTAGAATATCTCTCCGGTGAGGCTTGGTGACATTCATACCAGGTCAACAAGGAACAGATACTTTCGAATTACATTGTACTGAATTTTTTTATTTTTCTTTCTCTTATTTGGGCCTACATGTGTACATCATACCAAATGGAAATATAAAAAGTAGGGCCTATAAGCAAGAATTAACGAGCAAATTAATAAAATACAGAAAGTTTGAAACATAAAAAAATAATAATATTATATCTATACTATGTACCTATCTAATAAAGGCATTACTGTTAAACATTATGTGAATGCAAATCTGTCCAGGGTAAGTAACACCCGATAAAGAAACTCTCCGTTGCGATATCGGGTGTTACATTAAAATTTGCGAACGTGAGCCAAATGGGTGTTACTTACCTCCATGCGCCCGGGACGGTTTTTGCTCAAGCGGCACCGCGCACTCACAGGAGGTGAATAACACTGGATAGGATATTAAATAGTCTCCTTTTTTAGAAAAAAAAAAACCTCCTTATATTACTCAAAAATACGAAAGTGTAGAGCCATGCTGATAGGTACCTATTGTAAAATATTTTCATGTTCTAGTTTACACTTTTTCTGTTTAATCAGACATTACCAAATTTAAGTACCGCAATTTGGGTTAGTTCGCAATTTTATTCAATTTCGAAAACAAAAATTGCCATTTTTTTTTCCGAATGCTTTCATTTCAAAAATCAACCATTTGGAACATATTGACTTTGAATAACTTCTTTCGAAAATGAATAATTTTGAAGCATGTCCAAACTAACCGGGTTATTATTGGTAATGTCTGATTGAAATAGCAAACTAAACCCCAAACTAACCAGGAACATCGGTAAGTTTAAAAATTTCTGATTAAAATTGAAAACTAACCCAAACTAACCGGGTTATTCTCGGTAGGTTTGAGTTTGGTAATGTTTGATTACAATAGATTTCAAACTAACACAAATTTTGAAAACAAAATGGTTATGTTCGATTGAAATTGCAAACTTACCCAAACTAACCGGGTTATTATCGGTAAGTTTGGTAATTTCTGATTGAAACTGCAAACTAACCCGGATTATCATCAGTAAGTTTTAATGTTTGATTACAATTGCAAACTAACCCAAACTAACCGGGTTAGTATTAGTAAGTTTGAAAATATCTTATTGAAATTGCAAACTAACCGGGTTATTATCGGTAATGTCTGATTACATTACAATAATTGCAAACTAACAAAAACTAACCGGGTTATTATTGGTAACTTTGATTATGTCTGACAAAAATTTCGAACTTAGCGGGTTATTATAGGTAAGTTTGGTAGTGTCCTCGGTAATGTCTGATTGAACAGAAAAAGTGTATAAGTTTACAGAGAAAGTATAAATTTACAGAAAAAGGGTAAATTTACAGAAAAAGTCTAAATTTTAATGAAAATATTTTCAAGTATTAGATGGCAGCTCAGCGCCTTGTGAAAACGACAAAAAACGTTGACTGCTTTCTGTTGAATTGGCAGAGTGTTGTCGCATTACGCCTTAAGCGATTTTTTTCTATCAAGTTGCGGCGTATTGTTTGTTATCGTATTTTTTTTTCCTTAACCGGCCCACTTGGCTCTCCGGCCCACCGGGAATCGTCCCGGTGTCCCGCCTGAGCCCATCCGCCCCTGTATGGACATGTGTAATAATTTGGAGTAGGAAAAAATCAGGCAACATTGCGAAATCATGGAAGTGGAGAGGCGTGATAATTCAGAAACAAGATTCTATTGGTTAGAGCCTGAACGACAGCACGCAGTGGCGTGGTTATTGGCGAAACTAGAGAATTTTTTTTCTAATAATTTTGTTGGTTTATTTTCTTGGTGTTTTCGGTGCCACTGAACTCAAAGACATGGCTGTCATCAGACGGTGTCAGTTGAGGTGTCAGTGAATATTTTTAGGTAACGCCCCAGTTTTCTTCCCCCTTTCGTCTCTACCAAGTTACCACTTGCCAGACTATAATTTGAAGCGAGTTTTCCAAGTCTTCACGTCTTCAACTCTATACTGCTCTTTAAAAACCACATACCTCAAGAACTTGTGTTGTACTCTTTTAATAGCTAGAACATGAACATTATAAGAGGGAGACCACACACACAAACAATAGTGCAATGAGGCCTTACTAGGGAGCAGAGAAGTTCCAGGGATTGAATATTCTAGTGCTTCGGACATAATTGATGATAAATGCAGTATGTAAAACAAGTTGCTATCAAGTAACACCTCCAGATCTTTTCTTTGAGGGATTAACAATAAGGGAGAGTCCCTAATATTATAGACTCATTGTATAAGACTTTTTCCTCAGCTCTGAAGATCATTAGGTGACATTTGTTGGTATTAAATTCCATTCCATTGAAATCTCACCATTGAGTTAGGCGGTCCAAATTCTATTGGACTTTGAATTTTCATATAAAATTTTAGATTATCCACCAATAACAAAAAAGATGAGAACAGAAAACAGGGTGCAATATCATTTACATAAATATTAAAGAGTAGGAGTCCTAGATGTACTCATACTCATACTCATACTCAATATGCTTTATTGTCCAAAAAATATAAATTTTTACTGACAAAGCGGATAATATAATATACTAATTTATATACTAATCTACATTAATAGTTATACGAATTACACAAAATCACATAAAAATCTTAAAATTCCTAAAATTAACATAAGGCCAAAGAATGACTAATTAAAATGTAATAAATAAATTGAAATGTGAATCTTGCAGACAGTGAACACCTGCTGGTATTTTTATTTCGGTGCACTGAAAACTCTGGACTCTCATAATTTGGGTTTTTTTTTTTTTTTTTTTACGGATATGCGCACTCGCAAGGAAATGTCCTATCACGGTCGAGAAGCGGCAAGTGCGCGGAAATGTCGGTGTATGTTGGTCTTGAAACGGTTCAGGTTGTAACCTGCAGGGAAAACCGTCGCGGGGAGTTTATTCCACAGCGATGCTGTTCTCCAGAGGTATGAATTCTGATATAATGAGGTTCTTGGTGCCTCTAGTTTGACAGTAAATTCATGGTTACCGTCTGTTTGACGGGTTCGCCTGGTAGGTGCTACTCTCGGTGGAATCATACGTGCCAACTCTTCAGAGCATTTTCCGTGATAGTACCTGTAGAAAAGAGATAAATCGCCCACAGATCTGCGATGTTCGAGACTATCCAAGTTACGAGTAAGTGCGGGGTCATTGATCAGCTTGATAGCTCGTTTTTGCACGGTATTCAAAAGCATTAAGGTATGTTTGGGTGCTGCACTCCATATATGTGAGCAGTACTCCATAGTTGGTCGAATCTGGGCTTTGTAGAGTGTCAGCAATTGGCTTGGGGTGTACAGATGTCTTGTACGAAATAGCACCCCCAGCTTTTGGGACGCCCTTTTAGCAATATCTGCCACGTGACTGTGCCAAGACATGTTGGTCTCTGCAGTAACCCCCAAGATGTTCAACTGACTCTGTAATGTGACAGCACTTCCAGATAGCATGATGTTTGGCTCACCGGTGCTGGTCTTTTTTGAAAACAGAGCTGCTTGGGTTTTCTGCGCGTTAAACTGTACAAGGTTTTTGTTACCCCAGTCCTTTACTATCTCCAGGTCGTTATTTATCTGCGATATTTGAGTTAGTCTAAGATGATGGAATTCACGTGCGGAAAGACCTGTGGGTGGTATGAGTGAGGAGACTACATTGCCATCGTCTGCAAAGCAATAAAGTGGATTTACTGTTTTATCTATGAGGTCATTTATGTAAATCAGGAAAAGAGTTGGCGAAAGGATTGCTCCCTGTGGCACACCAGCATTTATTTGGTAAGAGTTGGAGTTCTGGCCATCCAGTGCAACATAAATGGATCTGTCCTTTAGGTAACTTTCAAACCAAGTGCAAAGTTTCGGCGATAATCCCATTGCTTTGAGCTTGTTGAGCAGATTTTCATGCCAAACTTTGTCGAATGCTTTAGATATATCTAAGGCAATTGTTCTTGTCTCACCCCGCAACTCAATCGCTTTTTGCCATAAGTGAGTGACGTATGTAAGTAAGTCGCCAGTTGACCTATATTTTCGAAATCCGTATTGCTTATCGTTGATAATTTTGTACTTTTCCAAGTACTTGGTTAGGTGATTGTTCACAACTCTTTCCATTACTTTTGATATCAGTTCTATCAGTTAGGTATGACATTAGTCATTTTAGAAGCTCACCTTGAATTCCAATGTTATTCAATTTTTTTTTACCAACATTATTATTATTATTATTATTATTATTATTAGTTTCAGCAGTAGGCGGATAATCCGATGAGACTACTGAGTCTATTGTACTGCGTGTGTCATTGTTTGGTGTTATTAAAATCACATTTAGATTGGTCATGCAGAGTAATGCACAAACATATTGTTCCAGTCTTCGATTTCCTTGTCAAGGCGATTTTTGAATTGGTTCTTGGATGTTGAGTTTACGGTGTCGCTGCTCAGAGAGTTCCAATGATACACCACCCTGTTGGACAGGAAGTTTCGTCTAAGCATTTTGTTGCATTTTTCTTTGGATAGCTTTTTGTTGTGACCCCGTAAGTTTTGATTATTGCTGAGTTGGTATATATTGGTTAAGTTGCAGGCATAGTATCCGTTGAGAATCTTAAATGTCTCGATAAGATCTCCTCTGGTTCTGCGGTCTTTCAGTGTGGTCAGGTTCAATTGAGTCAGTCTGATTTCATATGGCAGATCTTTAAGTTCACTAGGAAGCTTAGTAATCCGCCGTTGTACTCGCTCGAGTTGTTCAATGTCCTTCACATAGTAAGGATTCCAGATTGATTGGGCATACTCAAGTTTTGGTCGAATGTAGGACTTATACAGTTTCAAAATCATCTCTTTAGAGTGGTCTTTGAATGCTGTTTTGATGAGGTATGTCATTGAGTTTGCCTTTTTTGTTACATTAGTGATGTGTGTCTCCCATTTTAGGTCTGCCGTCACTGTGATTCCAAGGTCTTTCTGCTTTGCAACAGTTGTTATTGGTGTTTGTTGTAGAAAATAGCTATGACTAGGGTTATTCTGGCCTATGTGTAGTACAGTACATTTGGAATCATTAAGTGGCATTCCCCACTTTGTTGTCCATTCCTTTATTCTGACAAGATCTTGCTGTAGGTCCTTATGTTGTAATAGAGGGTTACAATATAGGTTACCATCATCTGCAAAAGATGCATTTTTTGTTGTAAGTCCCTGGTACAGATCGCTCAAGTATGTTATGAATATGAGGGGACCGAGAACTGAGCCTTGAGCAACTCCGCTGTGTACTTTGTGCTCCTGCGACAGGCTAGTACCAATTCGTACCTGGAAAGTTCGACCAGACAAAAAACCATCACCAATCAGCCGTAGTAAATCACCTCTGACTCCAAATTGCTGCAGTTTGTATTTGATGTATTCGATTGGTATTTTGTCAAACGCCTTTTCGAAGTCAAGGTAGACCACATCCATTGGTTCTCGGTTTTTTCTTTAGGTCTGTACACACATGCAACTAGAATTTTGATTTTGCCAATCAATAGTTCTCACCAAATTGATTCAACAGGTTCTATTGTCTTGTATGTTTGAGATATGGTCGCGTGTACATTGTATCCTGCAATGTCACTTTTAACAAAGGCGCAAATTCCGCCACCAGCTGCTCCTCGGTCTTTGCGAAACAGTGAGTAACCAGGTAATTGGATTAAGCTGTCTGGTATTTGCTCAGTTAGCCATGTTTCAGTAATGAGAATGATGCTCGCGTTAGTGCTTTGAATACTTATTTTTAGTTCATCGAGCTTGTTGGTCATGGAGCATAGGTTACTGTACCATAAGGAGACTTCAAACATAGTAGCATGCTTTAGTTTTTTGCGGTTTGTTCGTGGGAGATAACTATCCTAGGGATATTATTGAGATACCTGATCTTCAAGGCAGCCTCTCCTTTTTGTTTGCGTTCTTCCAGTTCTTTCAGGATGTTTTTTAGGTATGCTCTTTGAATGGGTGTTTGATCTGATTTGATATAAACTCCTTCCTCTTTGAGATTGTTTTTGTTTCTGAGCACTTCTCGGGCAGCAGCTATAGAGGGCAGAGTCACACGGATTGGTCTTACTTTACCCTGGGACTGTGCACCCAGTCGATAGACTTTAATGTCAGTTCGCTGAATATTGTTATTTACTGATTTAATCAGTTTGTATGCTTTTTCTGGGTCAGAATCTGGATCATTTTGATTATTGCTTTCTTTTGCTCCGAAGATCAGTACATTTACAGATCGTTTTTGTCGCTCAGCCATTTCGCAAAGTGTTGGCTCAATAATTGAGGTGTGATCCCCTGGTGGGGGTTGATTTTTACAAATAGTTTTTTGTGCCGTGATCTCGGTATTAAGTTCTTCAACTTGCCTTTTTAGGTTTGTAATGTCGGCAGCCACCTGAGCATAGCTTGGTGCATTTTCATTGATTTGTTTTTTCAGTTCCTTGGTAACCTCTTCCAGACTATCAATTCTCTTGTTGATTGTTAGCAGGTCCTTGACAGTTGCATTGATAGTATCCAGACAGTCTGAGCAAAAGTATTTCAGGCTGTGGGTTGAACATAGCACTCGGATTTCACTTGATGTAAAGTGGTTGCAGTTTTTGCAAAATATTTTTCTGCATAGGTCACAAGCGCATCCAAATAGCTCCTTAATTTCCTTGCTTTTGGAGGTGTCTATGAAGTAGCACTTTCCCTCACAGTTTGAACAAGTCAAAGAACTCATGGTTTTGGGTTATGTTTTTGTTTACCACAATTTTTATGGAAAAATCGCACTCAATCAGAACAACTATGAGTTTTATCGATAGATAAGGAGTTTGTGATTTAAATCAAGTAATAAAAGTTTGTTTGTGTTCACTAATTTGTATATATTCTTGGAAAACTTGCTTAAGAAAAATAAAACACACGACGCACTTTCGAGGTTAGGTTCTTCTTCGACACATTCGAACATTGTATTTGTTTTTTCTGTCGAAACCGTTTGTTTAGTTTGTGTATGGCATAATGCGTGGGAATCCTCTTCTAAAGATTCCGAGAGAAAAGCAGTAAATACTAGTAGGTTTAATTCAGTGCAGTGAAAGGGAAGAAATCAAAATGCATGGTCGATGGAGCAGTTTTTGAAACCAGCAGACAAGTAGTCACATACTAAATTTTCAAAACACTCCTGGAATGCAACTCAAGATACTGATGGGCCTATAATTACTGACTCGAGAATTATCACCCGATTTAAGTATGGGAGTAATGCAGCTTGATTACCAAAAACTGGCAAAAGTTCCGGTTTTTAGAGATAGATTAAAAATGGTATGAAGTGGTTGAGAAAACATAAAGTTACACTTTCTAATAAGATAAAACGGAAGGCTGTCAGGGCCAGATCCTTCGTTTATATCTAAGATTGATAACTTTTTATAAATCGGTAAGATCGATATATTGAACTGTGAAAGATTGATGTCCCCAGAAGGCAACGAGTTCTGCAAGATACAGTCTCTATCACTGTACATTTTTGAAAAATATTCTGTAAACAAACTAATAATATCTTCTCCTCTAGAACAACTTACATTACCAAAGTGTACAAGGTGTTTCAAATTCAAGACACATCATTGTGATCTCGGAAACGAAGTTCAAACAAGTTTCTGTTTACTGAATTTTTAAGCCCAATAATTTTGCAATAAACTTTTCTTGTGATTTTGGTGACAGCTCTCTCATTTGGAATTTTTTCATGATCTTATTCATAAAAAGGACAAGTTTCAAATCAGATTTACAAAATAAAACTATGATATCAACATAAACCACCAATATTATATCAGAGTCAAAATATAAGCACGGATTGGCTGTTAATCTTTGACAGTTAAAGGTTTGTAGAAACTTCTTGTACCAAAATTTTGGTGCTTCCCGCAAACCGTGAAATGATTTCTGCAACTGACAAACGTACTTACAGTTTGAGTCCAAGTTTTCACAACTACTCTTTCAGGTATTTCCATCTACACTCTTCCTGACAAATCAAGTAGTTTTTTTTTCACTGATAAAGAAAACAACAGTCTAATAGTCAATATACGCGCTATCCGGGAATTAGGCAATTTAATCCATCTGTCAAAAAGGAAAATTCAATATGGCGTGGCGGCCAAGCAAGCTTATTTTGAATATGTTTTTATGTGTATTTTAAATTATTTTGCTTAGAGATTTGCTTGTAACTTTAAGTTTGATAATTTAATACGATATTTGTTGACTAGGTACCTAAACTATTAAATTGAGCAGAAACTAGATATTTTTTTGTGTTTTTTGGCCCATGTTTGGCCGCCACGCCATCTTGAGTGTCACGTGGTTTGAATTGCCTAATATACCGGGTGCCCACGAGATTACTTTCCGGCTGCCATTTTTTTATTTGTTCATCGATATCAACTAAATTTGGTAGGGTTGATATTCTAACCAAACGCCATTATTATGCATTTATGACAACTTTTTCTGACTTCCGGTTTCACCGGAAATTACCGAAACTTTTGATTTTCAAATGGCACACTCTGTATATTTTTTGTTTATCGGATTCAACTTCGTTTTCAAATTAAATTTTAAGTAGAAAAAAAAAATTACCTACAAAAATAAGTATATGAACGAAAATTGAGAAAAATGTCGTAGTGTATTATATCGTTGGATTCGCTTTAAAATACTGTATTTAGTAATGTTATGAAAGTGATATGTTTCTATTCTACTTTTTGAGCTAGGGCAAAAATGCTGAAATAATAGAGTTTACAGCCCTCTATCAAAAAAGTTTACAAAGATAAAATTGAGTTTGTATTTTTCTGAAATTAAGTAAAGTATGTAGAGTCATTTTAGGATGATTATGGCACTCTAGTTAAAAAAATAAAATTTAATTTGAAAATAAAATTTGGACAAAAATCGATTCAAAAGTGGTGCATTAGGATGTAAAACGATCTGTAGAATCCGAAAAACAAAAAATATACAGGGTATGCCATTTAAAAATCAAAAGTTGCTGTCATTTCCGGTGAAACCGGAAGTCGGGAAAACTTGTCATAAATGCATAAAAATGGCGTTTGGTTAGAATATCAACTCTACCAAGTTTCGTTGATATCCATAAATGAATAAAAAAAATGGCAGCCGAAAAGTGTTCTCGTGGGCACCCGGTATAGGGTTGTCCAAAAAAACCGGAATTTTGGTTTTGAGTTGTAACTTTTTTTTGTTAACCAATTTCCTTTTGTTTTGGCTTGCTTGAAAGAGAAATGAACAGGCTAACGAATCAAAGTAAAACTTTTGACATTTGAAAAAAATTCAAAATGGCTGACTTCTTCAAAAATTGCGTAATTTTGGATAGCGTTGGAACTTTTTTGTGACACCCTGTATAATATATTCTATTTTTGTCCCTCTTTTTTCGCATAACGTACCCAGGTCTTTTGAGATGTATTCTCTTCCACAGTCACAGCCTAACCTCTCAAGTTTACAACCAAACCGTGCTTCTGCTGCTGCCAAATATTTATTAGCCTATCCAAAACACGTGACTTTGACAAGCAAACAAAGGGTTTGTGTGCCTCTTGGCAGACATTTTTATTTAAGTTGGACAGCATCTTTGAATTGTCAGCCTATCCAAAACACGTGACTTTGACAAGCAAACAACGAGCTTGTGTGCCTCTTGGCCGACATTTTTATTTAAGTTTGACAGCATCTTGGATAGTCTAATTGAATTTCTCTGTGACCTCACTTCTTTGTGCCATCATGTAAACAACAGTAAAGTGTGAGAAATGATCGATAAAACTCACAAAATACCTCATTCCGTTGTCTGATGTAGGACTTTTGTCAGGTACACACCAAGATCAGATCTGACTAGATAGTTTGTCCCACCACTATCTATGACAAATTCTATATCACCATTAAATGTCTGACTCGAAAACGGTTCTCCCGACTTCACTGTGATGAAACATGTCATTCTCATCTTTTTTTTTTTTTCAATCACATTTGCTCGGCGTTTGTTAGGACAGTCTGCTTTTTCATGGCCTCTTTTGCCACAACCATAATATTTTTGTATGGAAACCTGCGTTTCTGTTGGTCAAATTCCGGTTTACCTGTCGATTTTCCCTTTCCCAGAAATGCTAAGCTGCTTGACTCATTTACTTCTGCGTTCTTCTGCCGTGCTTCTTCACACAATAGCTTGCTCTTGACAAATTTCATGGGTCACACTATTGTTTTGACAAAACAGAACATCAAGAGCCGTCACAACACTCTGGTCGGGTCTCCAGGCGTTCTTTAATTCTGAAATGGTACATTCAAACTGTATAATGTACTTATTGTATTGTATTGTGAGACCCCAAGTTCAGAAACTTTTTATGATGTTAAGTTGGCGAGCGGTGGCTTAAGTTTCTGAGTGGAGACACAATTTGATGCGAAGGTCCTATTTGCGGGTGTGAGAGTAAAACACAGAAATATGGTGGTCAATTAAAATAATGTTTATATATATATAAAAAAAAAACTTGGTAAACACAGGCGTCGGTGATAAATCTTACAATAAATTCTTCTCTAAATACCTAACCGTTTATTTTGTCAAAATTTCTCTATAAATTATTCAAGCAAAGTTTTTCCCCAAAATATATCTTCAAAATGAAGTTTAATTCACAGTTTGACTAGACCTTGCACTCTTGCCAAATTTACAACCCTGTACAATTTCTAGACAATACAATCCTAGCCTGACATAAAACTAATCAGGTTACTTACAGATTGATTTGAGTTATATCTACTGATGGTACAAACTTAATTACCGGGGTTTCTATAGGTCGATGGAATTTACGTTACTCATGAGCATTTAATAAAACTGGAATATTTTCGCGCTGCCTCGTTATAGCCTTATTTCGCGGCGACTTTCTTCTCTTGTTCACTACCGTAGTTCGACGTAATTTCTGGCTTTGTTGTCTTCTATGTCACTGGATGCTCGACTCTTGAATTAAACTCTTTCTTGTTTAAAGCTTGACCGTTCACTGGACTATCTGTATATCGTCTACTTGACTCTCTACCGAACACTGGTTCTTCTCAGTACAATCGCTCTCTACCGACCACTGGTCTTCTCCTGCAAAAGTCGCCTTTTATATCGTGGATCTCCCATTGTCTTGAAGCTCTTTGTTTTCTCTGGCCTCAATTTTAACGTGGTTGAATCATCCGATCAATTAGTGTATTTGGTCCCCTTTTAATTAATTATCAAGGGCGTCGCTAAGTGGTTTTGTTAAGTGCGGTATCATCATATAGGCTCGTGCGTATGATTTATGGAGTCTTTAGGAATCTCGGATACGTTGGAATGTTAATTGCTGAAAGCACTTAAAAAAAAGGTTTATGAACTTTTTGCTTTTAGTGGCATTCCAATGTATTAGTCAATTGCTTTCGTCGGTCATCTCGGAGGAAGGGTATTGACTTTCAATATATTTGTAGATTTCGATGTTCAGTTGATGGTCTTTCTTGGGTTGGTTGTTATTTCTTGATTAAAATTTCTGTAATCTCTACAGTATTTTATGTTACGTAACTACCCTGTGCAATCGTGGGTGGGTCTTGATCAACAACTTCAGGCACACCATGGTGCTCCAGCAACAATCTTACTCTACACTCCCAGTTTGAGTAGGTTATTCCTTCAAACACTTTGATGCTGTGTGCTGGTGTCGTCATGTCCAATCTACTTTTTTTTGCACAAAAACAGCTTTTTCCGCGAGTTTTCCACTTAAGCATAACAAAACGTTTAAACTTCGAGGTTAGGTCTCCCAATTTTTGCGATTTTTGTTCATTTCTTTGTGGAATTCTAGAGGAATTTCTCTGGACAGCCTAGCTTCTTCAGTACATATTCACATTGTTTCGTATGTCAAATGCTTTCTCAAGGGGCCAGTTTCTCAATAGCAAGTCACCCCCGGGTTAAGCATAACTCCAAGGTGAACATAGCAACTTGACACGCTTACCCTGAAGTTAAAATCAACCCAAAGAGAGGTGACTCGCTATTGAAAAACCGGCCCAAGGTCGACGGCAGCAAATATCCGGTCAAGTTCTCTAAAATTTTGTAGAGGGCGCGAGTGAACTTGGAGTGCTTTCAATTTTGGCAGTAAATGTCAATAGTTTTGAAACTTGTTAAGGAGTAGAAGGCAAGATACTGAATATGAACAATGGATAGTAAATAAGTTAAAATACCCTCCAAAACGTTCAATGCCCCTTAGAGAATATTTTTAAAAGTGGCACGTCAAACTAAACTTTTGAGGTTTAAATTACACTCGATTATTCGTAGTATTCTTTCGATCTGAACAAGCTGATTGTGATTACATGAGGTTTGTTCATGAGGCGTCAAAATAACAGCTGGAACCAATGAAATCATTTTTAAACCGTCGAGAACGGAAGTTCATTATCCCTACATAAGAGTACAGAATTTAATGTTTTTTAAAGTGCATTGTGTGGTAGTTTTGTGACTGAACTGTATTTATTTTTTTATTTTATTGACTTCATAAGTGTTTTTTCCAATTAAAAATGACAGAAAGGTGTCTTGTAGTTGATTGTGGATGTCGTTTTAACAAGGATGATGTCAAGTTTTTTTCAGTGCCCAACGTTTTAAACTTGTCCAATTAAAACGTGAAAATTATTCAGTACCACTGTTCCTGCATGCTGCGTTGCAAAATAAAGCCATAATCGAAATACTTGTAAGAATCTAAGCTGATGTAGGACTTTATTTGCTTATTGCTGTAAAAACTGTAGGTAAAAATGTAAACAAATATCAACTATTTCGACATTTTTTCAAACTTACCGTTCGCCCACATCCCGATTTTCCTGCATTAAAGTCTTTAAATATTTACTCTTCATCTCGAAAAGTAGGTATATTATAACAAAGTGAACTGTAATTAGCTCAAAAATATTCCAAAAAAAACTCAACATAAACAAAAAACGCCAATTTTCCCACAGACGTCATATTGAAAAATCACGTGGTTTGGAAAGGCTAATTGATAGATGGAACATATGACGTCAGTCGTTCCTCTTCCCACATTGAGATTCCGGAAGGATTTTTTCTGCAAGAGGCTGCAGGCGATTCAGAAGAACTCTGGCTAAGATTTTACTAGCTATATTGAGAAGAGATATCCCTCTGTAGGAGTCGCAATCTGAAACGCTACCCTTGCCATTACATAGCTTGCATATGGTGAACAATTTGAATTCTAGGGGAAAATTTCCGTTTCCCACATTTTGCATGACTGCAACTTGACTTCTAGGGCTTTCAAGTATTCTTTGTAGATTTCAGGGGGTATTCCGTCACTACCTGGTGATTTACCATGTTTTTCTGGATCTTAGAGTGCCACGGAAAGATCTGAATCAGACAAAGAGTTTATAAATTGCATGTGTGCTGTGCTCCATGTTGAGCAAGGAGTTGAAGTACTCGAGCCAACGCTCTATGAGATCGTTTTTGTCTGTGAGACTCTGTCGCTGGAATTCATAGGGACAACTTTTGTCTGTTAGGTCCACACACCTGCTGGAGTTTTCTATAGAAGACTCCGGTTTGGTGAATATAGGCAAGCATCTGCAGTTCCTTGGCTCTTGCTGCCCACCAGTTGTCATTTGTGACTGTGTAGATGTTTTTCAAGTTAGTATGTTGCCCTTAATTAATTCTTCAATCTGTGAGATTGACGTTTCCTCTCGGAATTCCTGATAGCAGCTCTGATGTGAGTGGGTAGAGCACTTACAAGCTGTTCATTACTTAGTGTTTAACAACACTCAAATTGTTTTGTGCCACTTCCAAAAGTTTGTGACTGCCAGGTTGCAAATACCATTTCCAAGGTTTCAGTTTTACAGATATTGCTGCAATTGTGTCGTAACCAGCGGATCTTAGGACAGCATATTATAATGCCTGATTTTTGTAATTCAGGTCTGGAACAGGTTCAAGAACCTCCTTAGAAAAAATCCTATTCTTTAGAACATGGGTGTTTTTCTTGTTTATTGTTTTCGTGCTCCTTTGTAGCTGGTACATTTACCAAGCCAATTATTATTGGGTAGAAGAACAAAAACCAAAGTACCAATTAATGGAAAACTCTCTGCAAAACGCAGAACCTCTGTCTGAAGAAAACAGTGAAAAAGTGGTGAAATTAATTAAAGAAATTTAAAAAAACAGTGTTGCTATTTTAAACTGTACAGGGTGTCCGAATTTGGATGGTTTTAGTAGGAAACGTCAATTTCTGAGCGAGATACAAAAAAATGAACCCCCCACTCCGAGGCCCGGATTTCTTGAAATTTTGATTGGTGCAAACCGCATTTTGATATCTTCAACCGTTTAGCCGCTAGAGGGCGATTCTCGATTTTGAGCAATACTGTGAAATCTTCATGACTTTTTTGTTTATAAAAATAACTGATTTCTGTAAAAACTTCCTAGAAGCACTTTTTCAAGCAGAATTCACTGAGGTTTTCAGTTTTTTTCTATTGGGCCTCGATTTCAAGATTTTGACCAAAATCCTATTTTTTCCAATGGGACACCCTATATATTAATAGCTCATTAGAAAGCTCTGCTTTTGCTGATTTCAATGATAAAAATTTCGATAGGTTTATCTCTAACAGTTTTTGAGAAAAAAAAATATTTCGGCTTTTGTCATAAGAAACAATGAGTCAGAAACAGACCTTGTCCTTTTCTTACACATTACTTCTTATGACAAAAACCGAAATAATTTTTTTTCTCGAAAACTATTAGAGATAAACCTATCGAACTTTATATCATTGAAATCAGAAAAAGCCGAGCTTTCTAATGTGCTATTAATATATAGAGTGTCCTATTGAAAAAAACCAGACTTTGGTCAATATCTCGGAGTTGGGACCAACTAGAAAAAAACTGAGAACGTCACTGAATTTTGCTTGAAAAAGTGCTTTTAGAAAATTTTTACGGAAATCAATAATTTTCATAAACAAAAAAGTTATGATTGGTTATGATGGTTTCACATTATTGCTCAAAATCGAGAATCGCCCTCTAGCGGCTAAACGGTTGAAGATATCAAAATGCGGTTTGCACCAATCAAAAATTCATGAAATTTGAGCCTCGGAGTGGGGGGTTCATTTTTTTGTATCTTGCTCAGAAATTGATGTTTCCTATTAAAACCATCCAAATTCGGACACCCTGTACAATACCTACATTTTTAATATTTTTAAATGGTACAATATTTTTTTCTAGCAGACCCCCGTCTGATTGGTAGAGGACAGCCCAACGTTTATAGACAGCCTACGCCACCCATAATCCAAGGTAGACCATTCAGCATGCAGGGTGTCGAGAATCGATCTTATAGCAACTATAAAGGCCGGAAGCCCAAGTAAGTAAGTTTGAAACACACACACACATTTGAAGTATTAAAATTTGTAATCTAAATCTGGCATATTATATTCTGAAATTATACAGATTTCACTGCGTTGGTTTTCTTTGAGGCAAAGTTGTAGCGCATTCTAACTCCTTTATCCCTTACTGTCAACTTCATCCATTTGCAATTTTCATTCTAGTGTTAACTGAACTGCTGGACAATTGCTTTCGAGCAAGCAAATTTTTTGGCCTTTCTTTCAAGCTCAATATTTTCGGAACCCCACCACATATCGACCTCCAGTTTCCACGGGCTGACAGATCGACTTTTGGTGAAAAAAATTGCTTATGGAAACCAGAGGTCGATATTCTAGTTCCCAAAATATCGATCTTGAAACTTAGGCGAAATTTTCCTTTTGTTCGAAAGTAATTTTCCAGCAGTTTAATCATAGGTAGGTATATTTGATTTGTTTCAGGGTGAACAAATTCAGTGGCCTCCCACCCTCTGGCAAATAGAATCAGCACCCCGATCCCAATTAAATTTTTTTAAGCTTTAATATTAGGAAAACATGAATAAACATCGACCGTTTAGGCTGTCCAGCAATATAAAGTTTTGTGTTTCAATGTCAAATTAATTTGAAAAGAGGTGAGATGTTCCTTTGATTATTATTTTGTTAACGATCTCGCTTAGGACCCTCACTTATAGTGCTGTGGTTTTTTTTTTAGTTAGCTTTATTATTAAGAATGCTCAATAATTTTTAGGTTTGTACCTATTTAGCGCACATTCATAACAAACGGGGTAAGGATTATTATTTTGAAGCTCATATTTTTTACCATTGTCAAAGCAATAATATAAATTTTAACTATAAAAAGAGGCTTTAAAATAATATGTTCCTACTCTCGGGGCAGGTTTTGTATCAACATTTTGATAGGTATTCAATTAAAAAAAAAACACAATATTCAAAATATGCTAAAAATGTCTGAAATCAAATTTCTAATTTATCTGAGACATACTAAGTTCTAAAATTTATCAGTTGTTAGAAAAATGTTCTCAAAAAAATCATGCTTGCCTTATTACTACAATTAGATCGCACAAAAAGGACTATTAACAGAGAATATTCATGCATGCTTTTATATTTTTATTATTATTTTTCCTTTTATTTTTTTAAGTGACATGTTTTTCTTGCCTTAACTTTTAATCTGATTGTTAACGATCTTATTCGTTTATACCATTTTAAGGAATAATTTTGAATGAAGAAATTTTTGTTGTTGTCAATTAAGCCTTACTTTCATGAAGATGTTTTTTTGTTTTTTTGTGAAAAATGAACTTTTTTATAATTAGAAAAGTGGCTGTATGTAGTAGAATGTTACAAATTTGTACTTATTGTAATTTATATTTGTATCTATATTTTATTGAAAGATTTTATAATATTATATTGTTAAATTTACCTCCCTTTGTCATTGTTTTTTGATGTAAGAATGCAAATTGATTTCGGATAGGCTTTGTAGGAACCAAATAAAGCTATTTTTAATGCAAATGATGATCATGTTATAAGGACCATGTTACAATAATCATATTTTTGTTCATTTTTGGAAATTTTGCCAAGAGAATACAGTTTTCATTTTGAAAAAATGTGGTTGAAAAAAAAGAATAAGGATGAATACCATGTTAAAGTTTAAAATTTGGTTCTTCGATGTAATTTCGAAAATCAGTAAACTTTTGATAATTCTCCTTGTTGATTAATTTAAACCATCTATTGTTACCTACCAACAAACCGGAAATAATTTTGTACTTTTAAGTTTGTGGATTATTTTTCAATATCAATACAAAAATATGTATTTTCTTTGCAAACTGTAACGCGATTACAGATTGGATTCCACATTTTATCTTATTGTCCTGTTCCAATTATTGTAGACTATTCAAGTGAAAAAGTCCATCCATGTATTTTTACTATTTACCTTTCCCATTTTTAACCTACTTCCCTTGCGAAATTTTTCAAATCTTTTTTATAACCAACATTTTGTAACATAGTGTACTTAATAATTGATATTAATTATAGTATAGTATTTTAAATTTCACAACAAAGCTATTTTTTTTGTAAATTTCTTTATTATTGGTTAAAATAGGGCTCTGCCTAGTACCTACCTACAAAGTTTTTAGAGACTTAAAGGCCGATTCATGTAATAATCTTGACTTTCCTTATTTTTCAACTTTTTCCTCTTTCAATTTTCATTTTTTTGTCTGAAAACCCTTGAAGACATGAAAAAATCTACAGATGAATTTTCTTTCCGCTTTACCAACAAAAAATTTAGAAATAATATCGGTTCTTAGTTTAAATATTGTGAATAGATAAAAGTTAACTAGTTATTTTTAAACCCTTAAGGCTAAGAAAAATTTATTAATATGAAGAGTATGTTGATGCTATTATTTACAAAAATAAATTTTTACATGAAACGGCCATTATATCTATTCAGAACGTAGTATTATTGTTGTAAAAGAGAAACTTGATTAGTGATTTTTTTCTTAAAACATTGTAGAATGTTATTTATTTTTTTGTTTATTTTTTTTGTTATGATGTGCCTGATACATTCTGTGAATATACATTTATTTACTAAAATTTGGTGTTTTTATTTTTCTTAAGGTTCTAGAGTCTAGAGAAACAGAGAGAAAATCATACAGTTTTAACGAACTAGAAAAATGAAGCAATAATTTACAAGGACTTGAAATCTCTGAAAATAAAAGTAAATTTTTATTATAAAGTAGCTATCAATAGGTTTACATGATATTTTGAATTCAATGAGAAGTAGGTAGTTTCAAGAATTATTTTAATCAAGATTAAATCCTGATAAAGTTTTTCCCAAATTTGTTCATAAACCTCCTAATAACAGTGGCGCACCCAGGGGGGGGGGGCATCGGGCCAGGCTCCCCCCCCAGGCCGCCCTTACAAAACTTTATTTTCACGTAGGTATAAAAAAATGTAGCAAATTCAGGGCTTGGTACCCTGACTCCCCTCAATTTTTTTTTAGATATTCAGTTACAATACACAACCTACGTAGGGCCTTCCTCCCCCCAAATATATTTTCTGGGTGCGCCATTGTTCCTGGAAAAAAATCAAAAATCAGGCCATAATCTGTATTGTCAAAATATCACTAGTGTCTCTTAGGGATTAAAAAATCGTAGCTGCTCTGCTATCTTTGTTTTTTTTCCAATCTAGTTTTGGTATGTAAAAGGTAAAAAGTTTCTGGATATATAAAAAAATTCTTCATTCTCCAAAGTTTCCCAGATTTCTAGGAAAAAAATAAAAAATCAGGCCATAGTTTGTATTGTACAAATATCACAGTGTCTCTCTGGGATTTAAAAATTCGTAACTTCGCTATCTTTGGGTTGTTTTCAATCAAATTTTAGTACATTTGAAGCTCAAAAGTTTCTGGATATTTCAAGAAATTCTTCATTTTCCAAAGTTTCCCAGCTTTCCTGGACAGTGACGCACACCATCGGGCCAGGGCCCTTTCCCAGGCCGCCCCTTCAAAACTGTATTCTTACGTATAAAAAAATGTGGCAAATTTTGGGTGTGGCACCCTGATACCTCAATTTTTTTTTTTTTAGAGTTTCAGTTACAAGACACAACCTATGTAGGGCCCCCCTCAAACATGTTTTATGGGTGCGCCACTGCCTAATAATAATTATGTTATCAAAAATCTTAATATCAAATAGAAATTAAAATATAAAACGGTTGAGTGAAACAAAACTAGAATTGTTTAAACCAAGTAAGTAAATAAAATAGAAAATTTCAAAGTTCTCAAATAATAACTGAACTGGAAAATTTAAATTAAATCAAATAATCTAATTTTAATTAAATCTCCAATATTTAAAGTTCTGATTTAATAGATAGCAATAAATTGAAAATAATTAAAACAGGCATTTGTATACAAGTTACTTAATAGTTATTTATACACCAAGTGAGTTCAATGAATGTTTATTCATGAGAAGAAAGTTTAACCCACGAGCCCTAGCGAGTGGGTTAATTTTCTTCGAATGAATAAACATTTTAACTCACGTGATGTATACAAAATTTTATCCCATTTTGACGTTTAAAAATGACATTATTGAACGCATAATAACAAAGGTAAGTAGACGTTTATCACCTGAGTGATTTAAAATATTTTTAACTCACTCTCGCTGTTTTAAATCACTCTGCCAGTACAAAAATCTGCTACAAATACAAACAAAAAACTAGCAATATCCTAGCAACTACCAGTTTCAATAGGCATTATAGTCTGGCTAGCGAAACGGCGAACTGCAATAGAATTTGCTGCTTTGCCAAACTTGACGGAAAAAATTATAAACAAGTTGGTGCCATATTTTTTTTGCTATATGAGCAAGTGTAGTACTTTAAAAAAAGGTCGAAATAGAAAAAAATCCGGCAACATTGCGAAATGATAGACGTGGAGAGGCGTGATTATTCAAAGGCATGATTCTATTGGTTAGAGCCTGAACGACAGCGAGCAGTGGCGTGGCTATTAAAAACTAAAGAATCTTTTTTCTAATAATTTTATTGGTTTATTTCCTTGGTGTTTTCGGTGCCACTGAACCCAAAGACATGGCTGTCATCAGCCGGTGTCAGTCGAGGTGTCAGTGAATATGTTTAGGTTACGCCCCATTTTTCTTCCCCCTTTCGTCTCTACCAAGTTACCACTAGCCAGACTATAGACATTAGCGCTCGCTGAATGAATTCTTTTTATAATTTGATTCCTATTGAGTACTGAATTTTTTAAATGTCCATCAAAATGGGATAAAATTTTGTATACATCACGTGAGTTAAAATGTTTATTCATTCGAAGAAAATTAACCCACTCGCTAGGGCTCGCGGGTTAAACTTTCTTCTCATGAATAAACATTCATTTAACTCACTTGGTGTATAAATAACTATTATCCCATTTTGTGGCTTTAAAAAAAAAAAAAGCAGAAGAAAAAATTCCGGGAGTGAGTTAAAAATATTTTAAATCACTGAGGTTTCAGATTTTTAGTTGGGCAGAGTGACTTAAAATGCCGAGAGTGAGTTAATAGTAGATTATACCACGAGTCAATAATGATGGCTATTATTCCCGAGGATTATTACGAACTGAGCCGCGTTAGCGGCGAGGGAGTAACATTCCGAGGGAATAATAGCCATTATTGCGAGTAGTATACTCTACTTTATTTACGATAAATTAATTTATTTGAGATTTTCAATGAACAAATTTCATCCGTCTCATAATTTTCAATACAAATCCACAAGCACTACACGTTTGACACTGACACTTTTGTGGAATAATGACCATTAATCCCGCTACTCGTCATTAATCCCTGGAGGAATAACATATGTCATTATACTGCCAAAATCACAAATATAATACGCACATTATACATTAGTCGTAAATACAATGTTTTTAAATCCCTGAGGTGATAAATGTCTACTTACCTTTATTGTTATGCGTTCAATAATGTCATTTTTAAACGTCAAAATGGGATAAAATATTAAAAAGTGTATGTCTGGCTAGCGAAATGGCGAACTGCAATAGAATTTGCTGCTTTGCCAAACTTGACGGAAACAATAATAAACACGTTGGTGCTATATTTTTTTTAACTATATGGGCATGTGTAGTATTTTGAAAAAAGTTCGAAATAGAAAAAAATCCGGCAACATTGCGAAAAGATGGAAGCAGAGAGGCGTGATTATTCAGAAGCATGATTCTATTGGTTAGAGCCTGAACGACAGCACGCAGTGGCGTGGTTATTGGCGAAACTAGAGAATTTTTTCCGAATAATTTTATTGGTTTATTTCCTTGGTGTTTTCGGTGCCACTGAACCCAAAGACATGGCTGTCATCAGGCGGTGTCAATCGAGGTGTCAGTGAATATTTTTTGGTTAGGCCCCATTTTTCTTCCCCCTTTCGTCTCTACCAAGTTACCACTAGCCAGACTATATAGTCTGGCAACTCAATTCGCAATTCCTACTGATCATCGCCGATCGACTAAGAACTTTTAAATAAGGCAAAGATAAGGCAGGTCTTATTTTTTCCTAAATAAGGCAGATGCTAATCCTTAATAAGGGTGTCCTTATTCCAAACGAAAACTGCGCATGCGCAGCTGTCGGAATAAGGCTTGCCTTAATAAGACAAGCACTCGCAATATCTCTCTAATGTCAATAATGTAAAAATACGTCAAACCTGGTAAAAACCGCGGGGCGTTTTTCAACCCAGAACGGCTTATAAGTTACTTTAGGGTCACTCTTACCACCCAGAGCGCTACACTTCTAAACGCAACCCAGTTGTTTGGAGCACCAGAGTGTGAAGCTACGGGAGTGGAGCATCTTGAAATTCATCACTGGAAAGCGGCTCTGTGTTGTGTTGTGTGTCGCTAACGTTTTTAGGGTCTGTTTACACTTCCAGACTAGTTTTGATGAGGTGGATTTGAAAGCCCTTAACGGCTATTTGCACCGCTACAACTTAAGGGATACCTATTTAATCCCAGTAGAGGTTTAAATGTGACTCATGGCCGTTTGCACCGACCATTTTTAGGATGCCTTAGCTATAAGTATTCCTTAAAATGACATTTTCACATGGAAAAATGTCACTTTAAGGCATACTTATCGCTAAGGCTTCCTCAAAATGGTCGGTGCAAACGGCCATCAGAGAAACAAAAGTCACATTCAAAGCTCCACTTAGATTAAATATCCCTTAAGTGATAGTCGTGCAAATAGCCATAAAGGCTTTTAAGGTAGCTTTGCTATCTGATAGTAATGATATAGTATGAGGATGTGTTTTCCTTTGAGCTTTGGTTGAGACACTCTTGTGCACATAGGTATATGTTTATTTTCAACCGTATATGTAATGTTGACGTGAGACTTTTTAAAATCTTGAAAGTGTCACATTTCTGTAATTTCACATTTTTCCAGGACGGCAATGTAAATGCCTACCACGGACGGAAAAATGCGTTTTCGTCCCGATTTCCCTGCTGGTTTTTTTTGTCAAAATTGATGACGAAAAAAAAAGTGAGAGCTGGTTATTTCTAAGGCCAATTCACACTATTATTTCATAAGATAAAATCTTTTGCCTCAGAAATTGAGGGTTGAAAATAAAATAGTAAAGTCTGGTTTTTTTTTAAAGATAAATTCCCCAAGTCAAAAATTTAGTAACTATATTGGCAACACAAGCCTTTTCTACATAAAAAATTTGAAAGCATTGACAATTTTACATTGTATTGCCAACATAATGTCATTTTGACTTTTATCTTGAAAAAAACACACTTATACAAACCTCGACGGAAAACTTCATTGCTTTCTCGAGGTTTAGTTTATCTCGACGCTACGCGTCTCGATAAACTACCTATATAAAACTTCTTGATCAGCAATGAAGCATTTTCCGTCTCGGTTTGTAATATACTATTACGGTAAGCAGTTCGGCTTGAAATCTGGGACCCGGACCGGAACGATATTGAACCGAACACCGGAACGGAACCGTTTTTTTTTTGCGGACCGGAACCGAAACGAAACCCATATTTCATATAAATGTCGTAAAACAGGCAGAACCGGAACCGATATAAATTAATCGGTTCTTACCGGTATTTTTTGGTGCCAAGATTTCATAAATTTAGCTGTTTGCTTAGTTTGCTGTTTAATCGTATCGTCGTATCGTAATAAATTTAACACTCAAAGCAGAGCGTTGGAGAGCGCGCATTTTTGAACTCAGCTACACCAAGGATATTTCATACTATTGCTAATCGGCCTCGATTTTTGGAATGAAGCTCATATGGTGTTATTCGTGTTGCGCCAGCGGTCGTAGTTAAGAATATACATTTATGATGAAATGAAAAATATTATTTAGGTATTTTCGATTAAAATAATAAATAGGCAAAAAGGAAGATGGAAATGAGATTTAAATAAGGGTTGTTATAGAATTTTACATAAATGTACTAAAATCAAATATGCATAAAGCAAAAATCAGCGCAATAATAACCTGTGGTGCAAACACCCTAAGTCAAGGCGAGAAACGACACGTTATTTACGTCATCACTGGTACTTTGGCGTGGTGGGGGGGCTTGAGATTTTTATTTATTTTTATAAAAATATTTAATATTTTAAATAATAAATAAAGTTTAAAAATACAAACTCCTACAAGATTTCGTCCCGTTTAATGGTTGTGAAGAATTGAACCCTCTACAAAACACTACCTATTAATTTTGATTAACATATTAGACAATATAGGTATATCAAAATTTGGAAAAAATCGACAGATTGCCAAAATCCCATAAGGTGTGCGAGGTCCTTTTGTGTCAACATAATATAAGGTTCTGTTGATCAGCGTGAACGAACAAGGTGCAAATAAGGAATGAGGAATTTCATCATTGTTGCTCTTCTGAGCTTAGACAAACAAAGCATCACAGAGGTGCGTCAGAGCTTGTGAAAGATTCTTATTGGTCGGTTGTGGGCCTCAATGGTTGTGGATGTCCAAGGAGAATAACACTCTAAAGGAGTGCTTATCGGCCTCGTTTTTGGTAATCGCCGCCATATTGGTTTTCAACTGTTTTCAACCATTGCCGACGTCATAGCTAAGTCGTCAGCTGTTGAAACAGCCTAGGTCAAGGCGAGAAACGCCATGCTGCTTACGTCACAACTGGTTGTTTGGCGGGGTGAGGTTAGGGGGGAGGGGATTTGTTACACTCAAGCCTTATGAGGATAAGCCATCCTGTAGTAGCATTGTGTAACATCCTTGGTGGGTGTCTAGGCCATACAATGGCGCCATTCCAGTACACTCAAATATGTGGTATGAAAACAGCATTTTTAAAAATTATTCATTGAAAAAATAGGACATTTTAAAACCGACTAAGTGTCTAATTTTCATAATCGGGGAACAGCATTCTCACGAAAACGATTGCTCTTTCTTTGTCAGTGTTTTGCCTAAATACTGTGCGTTTACCAAATAAAAAAACGACTGAAATAGGAACGAAAAATCATAAATAACCAATTCAGCGTAAAATATCATTGAGAACATTTAACGAATTTTTTCTATTTCTTCTTCATTTTATTTCAACAAAATTCCATCAACCTTTTAACAAATGTCTTAGCCTTGAGATTCATGAACCTTAGCTCTAATGTGACCTTGAGTTGCCTATGCCATTTTCAAGGTCACAGAATATTTTGCTTGACCTTGAAATATGCTCCTTGTGTACGCAGGTGACGTCATTTGACCTTGCACGCAATATCTTGACCTTGAGTTTGTGTGTGACCTTTAGTTGTCTAAATATATAGAGACGAGTGGGAAGGTTTGATCTTCAGTAAGAGAGTTTTTTTGAAAAGGTTAAGTTCGATGGCGTCGAGACAATAACAATAATGGTTTAAGTTGTAGTGTATCATTCGTAATTACAGTAAGGTAACCGTCCCAATTATCGACACCTTAAGAGGTTTTGGCTAGATCAAACGAGAATAAAAATTTGCACATTAAAGGTATGGTTTCAATTGTGTATTGGTATATTATTGAATATTGCTGTGGAATAGTTATGTTTCAAATAGCAATACCTAATTTATTTTCAAAAAATAAATAGGTTGAAAAGTACAATTTGACTCAATTATCGACATGGGAAAAATTCTTTTGAACCAAATATCGACATACCTGCGTACGGAATATCGACATTGGATCTGAATGGTAAAATGGTAATACTCAATGAGGTGGAGGTGACAAGCTCAAAATATTTTTTTGTTGACTTCTTGGAAGGAACCAACGACGGATTTTCCCTTCAGTTATGGTGACTCGAGCATTGGCTAGATTTTGGAAAACTCTTTGTGAAAGTTCTGGATGCCGCTTCATGAAAGCTTCATACCAATGGCGACCTGCGCTGGTACTATGTAACAGATAGAGATCGTTATCCCTATTGGTATAGCAGTTGCTGTCTTCTTCTCTCTTTTCGAAATCAATAGAGAGGGGACGTCAATAGAGACAGAGAAAATATCTCTATTCGTTACAAAGTCCCAGCTCTGGTCTTCCGTTGATAAAATTATTCGGTCTTTTTAGATTTTCAGCAGTAATTGTACACTGTCTATAAGCTGCAGTTTAGTTCCAGGAAACCCATGTGAAATAGTATAGGTATTACATACCGAGGTGGGAAGTGTTTCATTACTGTCGAGAGATTAGTTAGTTAACTGAGACGCGAAGCGTCGAAGTTAACTATAATCTCGAGACAGGAATGAAACTTCCTACCGAGGTTTGCATACTATTTTATTTACAACAATTACAACCCTCATAATTTCGACTAAATACTAAAAAAAAAATTAAAAATTTGTTGACAAGTTCTGACTGAAATGAGAACTTACTTTCCACCCGGGTGGAAAGTGAGCACTTTCCACCCGGGACCACTTTGCACCCGGATGGAAAGTAAAATTCAAAAAAGTGTCACTTTCAAACTTTTGAAAAGTCAGAACTGTCAACATTACGTATGTGGTTGTAAATAATATCCATTTCTCTACCGAATATTGGAATCTTTTGCTTTTGTTCATTATAGTATTTCTTCTGAAAAAATTAGTCCCAGTTATCGACATACTTGGTACCAAACACCGACACACATAATACATCCACTCTAACGGCGTTAGTTTGATATAATTTCCTTCACATTTTTCAGACAAAATAAGATTAAGTTCAGGGGATATTTAAATATTTAGAGGAAAAGAGAAGGCTGCATTGCACCATTTATCGACACCTATGTTGATAAATGGTACAGAGATTAAAAATGGATGTACCAATTATCGACAGCTCAGAATTTTGAATTTATACAGATTTTATGCCATATTATTGGCAAAAATCATAAATTTTATACTCTGGATATAATATATACAACAATTTCCGTAAGGTCACTTAAATATTTCAAACTAAAATAACCATAATCAACTTAACTGTTTCTTAGCACATGTCACTGCAGAATGACTCAATTGAAATATTTTTAAAATTAATACTTTCTGCATTACCGGTTAGGGATTTTTAGGTAAGGTGGGGAAAACCTACTTCTTTCCTATTATGATACGACAATAAATGTAGCAAGAACCAGATTCTTATTTTTTGGATCTCAAGTGCAAAAATGTCGATAATTGGGACTTTTACCTTATGTTGCGTCATAAGAAGGAATCGTGCACATCACGATTAATGGCTGATGAGATTGGAGACAAGAAACCCAGGTTCGATGGAGCTGCATCTATGTAAGACTTATGACGTATGTTTGTGTCGATACCTGCAAATTTCTTGGCGGCTCATCAGAGAACGGCACAACATAGGAATAATTCCTTTTAACTTTTATCTGATGGTTTAGTGTGGACAGCGCTTTCAAAAGTAGGATTGTTGCAATCCTACTTTATGCAACATACTGTATAAGCAGATACTGACCACATTGACTTTACAGTATGATTGAAGGTTTACCACTTTCTGTAGCAAGAGCAACTTCAATTTAAACAATATAATAATTATTGAACACCAAAAATTGTTAGAGGAAATTTAGTCGGGACTAATATATCAACAATTCAACTTTGAAATACTCTATTTTATGCTTAATTCAATTGGATACGATGGGCATTTTATTATTTCACTTTGACTATTTGCTGAAATGTTATGTCCGGGCTTGAAACCTACTCAAAAGCAAAATTTCTTTGCTCGAAAATGATTTTTTGTAACTCTCATTTAAAAATTTAAATATAGGTACCCACCAGCTATGTACGATGTTGAATGGGATGAATGTAGAGCAGGTGTTGGGATTACAATGTGCAATAAAAGCAAATATGGTTGCGGTTGGGTAATATTATCCCCTGGCAGATGTGCATAGAGAAAAAATCATTCAATACTTGCAACAAAATTGTTGCTGTTGGAAGCGATCTGTATATTGAGTTTATTAGTCGTTTGTTGAAACAATAAAAACGCACTCTACAGAGTTTCAGAATAAAGATTCAGCCTGCGTATTCTGTATCGTCATAGAGAGGAAATTTCTTTCTATCAACTCTTTCTACCACTTTATCTTATTCTGTAAGCTGCTTCGGCGCCTGTCGTATTTCACGAATGGTTCGTTCGGTAGAGAGGAATAGAAAGACCATTTAAGCACATTTAAGTATTGCTTTGATATTTCTATTATCCCTGTCTCTTTTTAACACACTATCAAATTGGGTGATTAAATTATTTCAATAAGTGACATAAGTGTCAAGTGAATAAATTGCAAACAAAAAGTTAACAATACATTTAAGGACGTTGAGTGACCGTATTAAAAATCAATGAAATATCATGGGTAAGTTATATCTAAAATCAATTCTAAGGCTTTGGCACAATTACTCAAATTTTCATGTACCCAATGCAGATGATAAACGTGATTTCAAAACTCATCCTCAACAATGGAACACCATCGTCAATTTTGGAGAGGAACATCCAACAATTTTCAGGCCCCAATTTAAACATATGGATGGTGATGCTAGGCAGAATGCAAAATTGTGGGAGGAATTGGTCGAAAAAATGAATTCCACGGGATTTGGGCTGAGAAGCGTTGACAAATGGAAAATGGTATCTTTTTATGTGACTCATATACCTTTTAATGTGTAATGTCACTCTATAACTTAATAATTTCAAATATTGTTGTAGGCAATCGGCCGATGGAAGTCAAAAACAAAATCGAAAGCTGCCCAATTAAGGATCGAGGCACAGAAAACTGGTGGTGGCCCATCAAACGCCGTTCCTTTAACAGAAACAGAGGAACGGTTAATGAATTTAATGGGTTGGAAATCAGTAACTGGGTATGGAAATGTAGAATTAGGAATGGTAATTACAACTATAACACTAAAAAAAGGGTTGATATCGATTAGTGCAAATAAGATTATATTCGAATTGGATAATTGTGAGTAGAATTGCAATAAAGATAAGTATTTACAAAATTATCAAATTGTTATTTACAGCGACCCATTGCGGCCCACCTGCCTTTGCCACAACCACAACACTTGACAGACGAAGAGAATGGCTTACCACCCCCAAAGGCACATCCTTCCAACAGCACCGGAACAGAAGGAGCTACCTGTTTGCCCAAATCTCCTCATTCTCCTCTACCATTGAAACCATTTAATCGCCTACCACCACCAAAAACACACCCTTCCAGCATAGAAACAGACAGAGCTGCCCATTTGCCCAAGTCTTCTCCACCATTAACATCATCCAGTGGACCAGCCAGGAAACGCAGTCGGAAGTCTGCTGAAAAGCCTGGGAAAGTGGTTTCCTTGGCAAAAATGCATGAAGAGGCAATGGCAGAAAGAAGGAAACTAAGAGAAATGATCAAGAGACAGGCCGAAGCCCAAGAGGCGATAGCGCAAGCTTTGAAAGACCTTTCTGCTTGCTACAGAACTCAAAATAATATCAAGTCATAAATATACTATGTAGTTAAAACGAAATAAGGGCCACTTTTAAAAACCCATTTATTTTTAATGAATTTTTAATAACCCTCGTAAAGTGTTTATTTCCATTTACAATATACATTTTTTGTGCACACTTAATTTGTTTATCTATACTTATTGCAAATAGAAAAAGTCACTTTACCAGGATAATTCAAAATTAAATAAAAGCCAAGCTCTTAAAAGTGGTCCTTATTTCGTTTTGACTAGTTTATTTATTAGTTGGTGTCTTGTGGATTTTTTTTTCTTAGGGAATAGTTTAGAAGTAAGAGCTACTCGAGCTACATGTGAGGCTGATTAGAAAGTTTTCTTCAGAGATTTGTTGTTTAAGTTTTTTTTCCAATAGGTATTTTCCATATTTTCGTTTCCTTTTTTGCATATATCAGTTAAATGTTGTTTAATAATAATTTTGTTTTGTTTTTTCATTTATTTTATTGATGTGTTCGATTAAATATTTTGGAGATACAATTGTATTATATTAGCTCTTCTCGCCTGCCCTTGTACAAGCACATTTCTTGCAATACCAACTCCTACATGCGCAACATCTTCGTCGTCATCACGTTGCTCCTCTTCATCATCTTCGATGGCTAGATTAGCCCTAACACACATATTGTGTAAAACACTAACTGCATTGATAATTTGGCCAGCTTTGAAGGGGTCATAATGTAAAACCCTGTCTTTCAATAGACAGCGAAATCGGTTTTTAAAAACTCCTGAAACAAAAAATTTCATCATTTAGTGCAAAAATATATAATACTTAACATTTTTTATAAAATACCTATACATCTTTCCACACAATTTCTGGCACCTGTCAAAGCTGCGGTATATCTACCTTCAGGAGCATCTCTGGGTACACCTTGAATAGGCGTCATAAGCCATGGCTCTTGTGGATATCCACTATCTCCAAGAAGCCACGAATTATGATCACCCTGATTATACATTTGTTCCAAATGTGTCCTTACATTGGAATTTCTCCAAATAAAGGCATCGTGAGTTGCACTACTATAATTGGTTTTAACATTTAGTATCAATAGATTCGCGTCACATATCAATTGTACATTTTTGGAATGATATTGTTTTCTATTGAAACATAAGTTTTCATCTTCTCATGGCAATATGAGTGCCATCGATGCAGCCTATCATCCCTGGAAATCCAAACTGGGCCATGAACTCTTCTTTTTTTTCTTGCTTTTGGACTTCATTTAAGGGAAATTTTACCCACCTATGGGCAATAGCCTCTAGAGTCAAAGACACCTCAGATAACGCTCGGCTAAAAGCAGGTTGTGATAAGGACACATGCATTTCATTTCCGCCTGCCTTCTGATATGAGCCCTGAGCAAAAAACCTCAGGGCACCTAACATCCTTATATGGATAGGAACTCTTATTGCTCTAGCTCCTACATTCATATGGGGGGTAAGATCAGGAATGAGATTTTGAACTAGCTGTCGACTTAGCCTGAAGCATTTCCGAAATTCTCGCTCGGGCAATTCAAAAGCATTTTGTTGGTCTCGCAAAAGTCTTCTCTCCAAACGAAATTGGTTTTGTCTTTCTTCATCTTCTGCTACCTGTAGCAAATGAAGGAATATTGGATCAATACTTTATAATAAGCCCCCACTAAAAAACGAAAACTATAGAATCAGATATTAGGTACCTACCTATATGGTTTATAATAATCACACAGACTTACCACTTGAACGTATCGAAAATCGAAAATGTTACAATTCACAATGAAAGATACAAACTGTCACTTAATAATTCGCGAAGCTCCTAACATAAAAATGTAAATAAATATTGCTTTTGTTACCAACCTAATCAAAAAAGTATCCCAAATTCCCTGATTACAAGTCAATGTTTTTATATCAAATAATACACATTTCTCTATAGCCGAGCATACCCGACCGGGCATAGAAAAAATGGTACAGAATAAGTTCAAGAAATAGAAAGAAATTTCCTCTCTATACTTATAGAAAGAAATTTCTTCCCTATATGACGATACAGAATACGCCCACAGGTATGTCATAATGAGTGGGTAGAATTAAACAAATTGATAACCTTAATTTTTTACTTGAAGGATGGGTTCTAAAGAAAATTCTTTACTTGGAAGTTAACATCAAGACACAAGTCAAGGTCAGGGGGCGGCCAAAGTCAAGATCGAAGGGTGGAAGGTGAACCCGGATCGGGTAATGCACACTACTGTCAGGTTCTGTTGAGTTGCGTAGATTTGATATTAAAATGAGAAAATAAAATTACTTTCACTCTGGAGTTAGCGAATAAAAAGAGGTGGCTGTAACGCTTAGAATTTTTTTTTTTAAATTTTACATTAAGTATTTTAGAAAGGTTACTTTCTATAATAAAAGTTATGTATGAAAAGCTCACTGCAATAAAGTACTTGGGCAGGCAGCTACACAGTTGAAAAAGTGCAGCAAGTAGGTACTCGAAGTTCTACTATACTTATCATTTGATTTCTAATTCTGAATATTTTTTGTTAAGGTTGGCAGCGAAAATTTCATTCTCACATACTAACATCCTTGATTGGAATAAATTTGACGCAATATTTTCTTATACGATTTTTGGCTTTATATAGAAATAAAACCTTGGATATTCCCTCATGGAAATGGCCCATTCAAGGAGATCAGGCCCTAAATGCCCTAGGGAAAATACATTGATTAAACCCTAATTTCCGTAATGCTGAGAAAACTTTCATACCTAATTGTGTCTACGAATAATAAAGGCAATTTTTTTTTTAGCTGTTTTTCAAGGAGGAAAAAAGGTCTAGCTTGATAATATTAGTTAGGACTGTATTATTAATTATTATGAGATTTATTTTGAGGCTTTGAAACTCATGTATATTCATGTTACGTAGGTATGGTATATCATCCACTTACAAAGTTTCCTTAAGCCTACGAGGTTATGTTCGGCTTCAAAGAAGCAGTTAAGAAAAAATACCGGGGTTAATATCTCAAAAGAAAACATTAATACTTAGTTTGTGAGTATCTATGCGTTAGTTTCAGGCTTATAAAGTTATGCTGAACTTTAGAAGAGCATTAGTAATAAATAAACCGAAATAAGAACTTGAAAGAAACAATACAATTTAGAGTGTGTTTCTATTATAACACATTTAAAGTGTATAGGTGAAAATCAAAAATAATAGTCATAGTAAGGTTGCACTAGTTCTAGTAAAGCGTTTCAACCAATGGGAAGGCTAGATTACTAGATGCTGTTTGTTTACAATTTAGGTTATCCAATGTCATTACTGCCGCTTGAATTTAGTTCAATTATAGTTACAGGGAGAAAAAAAAAATTTTTGCTTGGAAGCTACCTACTTACTTGATAAAAACCTAATGATTACTTACTAGTTTTTCATAAAGTTTTGCATGGGTAACCCAGAAAACCAGAGGAAAACTATCTACTTAATTATCTGGCAAATTTAAACATTTTCTTGGATCGTGTATCATTTTTCGGGAGAACAGTTTATATCTTTCTGGATATAGTAACGTCCATCACAATGGCGTCGGAAAATATAATATAAAAGCACCCTGAAATTTGTTTTTTATTTAAGTAGAGCTGAAAGTTGTTTAATATCGTGTCATTTCGGCCGATATGCGACGTTGGGTCAGATTACTATACCCCACGATAAACAAGTATATAATATAAACGACCCTTTGTCTATGTTTCAAAGGCGTCTGGTGTGAATAAGTATTTTGTTTATTATGCGGTCTTCACAGGGATCAAGTGTATTATTGTTTTGGATACTAGATAGAAGTTATGGAAATATTTTGTGGTAATTCTTGTTGATTAATTAAAATACTATCTAATGTTTACCAGTTGTCAATCTAACTAACTTTTAGTCAAATCATTTTCGTGTTATTACATGTTATGTTTTTGCTAATTAAACCCTTGGGATCCGAAAGTTTTTTCATTACAATTTAATCAGCAAGTGATACTAATACTAAAATACAAACTGCTATATAGAACAATGTTTGTGACCTTATTCAACATAAAAATTTCATCATTTTAGTAAGTAGATAATAGATAAGTACTAAATTCTTTTGATTTGGATTTCCAAAAACTTATAGATAGAAAGTTGAAAATTACTCAGACCAGGAAGATTGGATATAGACATCAACTCAATGCCGCTTATCAATGGATTCATTGAAATCGGACTTTTTGAAAGCTGCCAAAGTGGAAGAAGATAAAAATAAACTCAATCTGCTAATCAATTACGTTAGTTCTGTTATTTTTGAATATATACCTAAATGGAATGCGTCATTTATGAAGATGTTACTGATATTTTGAAAAACATATACCTATATGTCAAGCCAAAGAATGAGATATTTGCCAGACTCATTTATCGTCAAGAAAACAACAAGTTGATGAGACTATACATCAATATTTACAAGCCCTGACGGCAATTTTAAGGCATTCAGTGCAAATCGACATAGAAACAATTACATCAGAGATGCTTTCATAACTGGTTTTACTTCTTCTCATATAAGACCAGAGGCTTTTGGGACATTATACTTTGAGCCTAACATTTTTTTTTTGAAACAACTTTATTAACAATTCGAAATATAACAATTTTTGAATATTTTTTTTGCATCTCAAATCAGTGCTTAAATAGCTCTGGCCTCTAGATTTAAACAACTTATATTAACAGTGTTATGTTGTCTAGGTGGTGATAGTTGATACTAACTTATAATATACTTTTGATTTTTTGATTTAACATAGGTACATTTTTTTTATAGCTTTTTTTTAATAAATATTAAGGTAACTTTTACATTTTCTAACAAAGAGTGGATAAGAATTAGCAAACCTTATGTCATCTCCCAATTTATTAAAACATTTGGAGGCAAGTTGGACAGGATTATTTAAACCTATGTTAGTTCTGCTCTGTGTCAGATATAAACTTGACTGCGACCTTGTATCATGATTATGAATTATACTTATGGATTGAAAATTTGTATTTGATTTTTATAGGTTATTAAGTATTTTATATACAAGTTTGCACTGCTCAAGTTTCAATATTTTTTCTAATTTAGGTACATTCAATTCTTGATATAAATCATTCGTAGGTGTAAGATACTCATAATTAAATAAAATTTTTAGGAATTTATTTTGCATAATTTGCATTTCACTGAAGCTGGTTTTCCCACAGGTTTCCCAAATGGGTAATAGATATCTCAGGTGTGACAAGAAAAATGCAGTATATATTTGTTTTTTTGTTTTTTGAGAAATATAACTTCTACATTTATAAGTTATAGCTATCATAGGATTCACTTTATTTAATATTTTTTTTATATGTAATTGCCAATGTAGATGTTCGTCTACAATTAAACCTAAATATTTCAGAGATGATACTTTTTCCAGTTTAATATTATTAATTTTCAAATCAATATCACTTACTACTTTATTTTTTTGTTTGAGAATTATAAAATTAGTTTTATCGATGTTTACTTTTAATTTGTTAGAGTACAGCCACCTGAGATATTTATCTAGATCCTCATTAATTAGAATTTCCAATTCTTTTTCATTTTCACCTGTATACACTAATAATGTATCATCGGCAAATGTATAATACTGGGCCTTGAGGCCAGCAATTTGCAAACTTAGAACATATAATGAATAAAGCAGGGGCCCAAGGACGGAACCCTGTGGCACCCCATAATTGTTTTGTAGTGTCTCGCTACAACATTCACCCAATTTGACATACTGGCTTCGACTCTTAATGTAAGATTCCAGAATATTATAAAATTTACCCCTAAAGCTCATATAATGTAGTTTTTTCAAAAGAGTATCTATGCCGACTGTATCAAATGCCTTACGCAAATCGATGGAAACCACAACTACAATTTTTTTTTGGTCCATGGCTTTGGTCGAGAAATTTACAAAATCGAAGGTCGCAGACATAAACATTTGATACCTTTTTGATACTGCTAGAGGCCCACCATCCTCCCGAATCTTATTTCACACTAGAGGTGGAGAACTATCGATAGTTACGACCATCGATAGTTATCGATAGTCGGGACCTTGACTATCGATAAATATCGATAGTTTTCGATAGTAATTAAATACAAGTTATAAGGTAAAAGGAAAGATATCTGTGTACTGAAAATCTTTGTTTCTAGGAAATAGCCAAATATTGAACTTTAACATCAACATCTGCAGCGGAATCCTGTAAGGAATAGAGATATTTTCGCATGATTTTCGCTAGTTCTATTGAAGTACCTACGTCTCCTCTCTATTGATTTCGAAAAGAGAGAACTGAGAGAAGAAGACAGCAAGTGCCATAGCGATAGGGATAACGATCTCTATCCGTTACAGAATTCCGCCTCTGATATCTCATTTGCAGAATTCCTTTCTAAAACTAAAATGTATCTTATTCCAAAATCTTAGAATTTTTGTACAAAATCATTATCATATCATTTCAACAATTCAACATTTTTGGCTTTCAGCACAAAACGCTTTCAGAAAAGATCATTTGTCAAAAATAATGGCACCACGCACCAGCAGTACTGAAAATCCTTTCAGATTACTTTTTATGATTGTCTGAAAATTTTCCATTGTCCAGATGAAGATGAAGAATTTCATAAAAAATTAGAATTAATGCTGAAAGATACACCATTATGTAATGACGAAATCATAGCAAAATACTTTACAGTTTCTAAAGTATATCTTCATAAACAAAGCGAGATAGCTAAATAAATAGGAGATAACAATGTCTGAATCATCTCAATCAACAAAGACAGCATCAGAAAAGGAACCTGAAGAGGAACCTAAGAAGGAAAAACCCAAAATAAAGATATTATCACAACTAATAATACCTCCAAGAAAAGAGAAAAAAAAATTCCCATAGAAATAGGAGAATCTTCGAAAACTCAAAAAAGTAACAGACAAATAACACCAACTAATCGTTCTTCAACAATTTCAGCCTTGTCTGAAAATGACCAAACAATACATACGTCTATAGAAAATCCAATATTAGGAGCTCCATATACTAAGAAACATGTAAATGTATTTGGAAATCAAATTGTATTTCGATATTCCAATAATAACACAATTAGAAAAGAGATAATCAAACTATTCGGTAATAGAAAGAGAATAATATTCTTCTAACCAAATAATCCAACAACATTACAAATTGCTAATTTAGTAAAGGAATACATGCCACCTGGTATTTATTGCCTTCATTTCCTAAACAAATCTTTAGAACCTATTGTGATACGAGCATTACAAGAATCGTTTAATTCGAATTCATTTACTTTGTACATCTCGAACTCTTTATTAGAAGACATCACAGAAGTTGATCTTTAACAAGAGAAAATTCAGCAATATCATGAGACTAAAACATCTCATAGAGGAATCACTGAAAATATTGCAGCCTTAAAGAAAAGATTCTATTGGCCCAATATCGAAAAAGACGTACAGAATTATGTCGTATGCGAGATATGCAATAAAACCAAGTATGAACGTCAACCATACAAAATCATATTCAAACCAACACCCATTCGTATGAAACCCTTTGAACATATTTATATTGACACGTATATAATCAATAACCAGAAATTTCTGACCATTATTGATAGCTTTTCAAAATTTGGTCAAGCCTCTCCTGTAAATACAAAAACAGCTGTTGAGATATCATCACAGTTATTGAAATATTTTAGTGATCATGGAATACCTCAAAAAATCACTTCAGATAATGGAGCAGAGTTCAAAAATGCTTTAATGACAGATCTTTGTACATTATACAAAATTGAGTTTCATTACACAACTCCCAGAAACCCGAACTCGAATAGTCCAATCGAACGATTCCATTCGACACTACGTGAAAGTATAACGAGTTTAAAACTCCAAAACCCGAATAAGAGTATTATTGATCTAATGACAATCGCTATATTGAATTATAACAGCAGTACTCATAGTACAATGAATCACACACCTTTTCAAGTGATTAAAGGAGATTTGAATTATGCCATACCCATTGAACAAACGGAAAATAAACTAACAACTGACTATATAACAAGTTTGGGAGAATCCCTTGCGAATTTGAATAAAGAAATTCTAGACAAATTATTAGCGAAACAAACAAAGTCTTTAGAATCACGTAATAAAAATCGTGAACCCGAACCAGAATTACAAGATCCAATTTTTGTAAAACAATTTAATAGAGACAAGATAAGTCCGCGTTATGATAGCAAAACACAGAATCGCTTTGCTAAACAAAATGTTAAACGACAATAATTTATTTCAGGTACTCCGAGATGAATCCTTTAGTATTCCTAACAACTCTCGTTGGAGTCACCCAATAGTACACATTGATGACGGTGGAAAATCCTATTTTACCAATCTATTTAGGAACTACTTACGTAACAACTCAACATAACACGGCCTATTATCACATAAACACGACAATTATCATACAAAGTATCCATAAACTGGAAATTACCTTAATGAAATTATCTGACACTCTTAACAAAACAACATGGTCAAACCAATTTGTTGCACTGTTTCACACAAATATTGAAAACAGTCATGAAACAAGTAATCAGAACCTATCAAGACCGAAAACGTAATAAAAGAGGTCTATTAAATTTCATGGGCACAGCACAAAAATGGCTCTACGGAACCCTAGATGCTGAAGACGGCGCAAGATATGATTCTTACATCCAGACGCTCAATGATAATCAAAAAACTCTCAATGAAGATCTGAAAACACAAGCTCAAGTATTGAAACAAGTTACAAAAACATTTCACGATCAATTTTTAACTATTGAATCTAACCAAAAGGTTATCACAGGAAAATTACAGAATATTTCCTTGGAAAACCAAAATTTCCACTCAATATTAACTTTTAATTTAATATTGAATAATATCAATATTCAAAGTAATAAAATAAGGAATCTTATTGATCATATGCAATTAGCAATAAATTTTGCACAATTGGGAATAATGCATTATACTATTTTACAGCATAATGAATTAAATCAAATATTAACAAATATACCCAAAAGTCAGCAAATACCTTTTTATAATAAAATCAAGTATTACGAGACAATGAAAACTCAAGTAGAAATCCAAAATGAGTTCATAATATTTGTTATACACACACCAATGATTGATCCCAAGCCCTTTATATTGTATAAAATCTATCTAATTCCTATCTGTAGTGTTTGTACTTTAGGGATCTTCACTTATAGGTAAATAAAACACAGATTTAAATAGTATCTCAGAGCTCTGGCTACCGCGCACACATACGCTCGACTGCCACAACCCCAGCCGGGGTAGCGATTGCTCATCATTTATTTATCATAACAAATTACCATATTACATATACATTACTCATACATTACATCTCTTCCTTATTTTTAAACAGTAAATAACTAGTATATAATATATAATACAATTATACAAATCCAATATAATACAAATAAATATTCTAACATTAAATAAGCTTGATTATAATAATACATATAACTATGGTAATTAATAAGACTATACTAATAACTTAAATAACTAACTAGGTAACTCTATTGTTTATGTTTCCCTCCAAATTCTAAAATTCGTAATCCTGTAAGTAATCAAAATTAACAATGTTGACGAATCATTTATAATATTTTATACTGAAATTATTTTAAATAAAATGAATAAGTGACTATAGGAATTTGTTGTGACATAGGTACGAATGCCTTGCATTTTCTCATGGCCTGTTTGGCTGTGACAGTGTTTACTCCTTCTGAATTTGTTGGCTGCCATCACCTATTCGCCACTCTCCTTCGACCTTCTTAAGGTGCAATATATTTCTGCGATATTCTTTACCAGATGTGTCTTCTCTTATTACCACATCACCTCCCTTTTTGCTTACAATTGTGTTTGGAATAGAATTGAAATCCGGTGTAGTTTTGTTTGCCTTTAGTAGATTTTTCTGGTATACCTTGTCTCCCACATTTACATCATTATCATCGTTTGCCATCCGTTTGCGATCTCCGTACTCTTTTCCTTTTTCTTTCTCAATCTGGTCTCTTTCCATTGTTCCTTGATCTATTACCATACTTTCCGAATAACTAGCGCTAGGAAGTTTATCTCTAAACTGCCTCCTGAAAAAAAGCTCGCATGGGGTTTTATTTGTCACAGAATGTGGGGTACTGTTATACATTATTTGGTAATCAAGTAGGTCCTGTTTCCAATTTGTTTTTTGCGCTTGACTGATCTTTAATCTTTTCAAAATTGCTCTATTTTGGCGTTCAACCTCCCCGTTCATTTGTGGCCAATATGGTACAGTGTGATAAATTTTAATGCCATTTTCATTGCAGAAACTTCTCATTTCTTCGCTAATGAATTGCCTTCCATTATCAGCCGTTATGGTTATGGGAAATCCAAGCCTCGAAAATATTTCTTTTAGAAGATTTATTGTATTCGCAGAAGTTATACTTTTGATAATTTTGATCTCTTTGTACCTGCTGAAATAGTCGATAATTACAAAAAGGTGATCTCCACTGGGTAAAGGTCCCATAAAATCGATTGCTATGTCTATCCATGGTCCCGTCGGCATTTCTCTCCTTTTCATGGGGTGCGGCTTAGATGTGGAAGATACCAAAGTACAACCTTTGCACGCCTTGATTTTCTTTTCTGCGTTTTCATCAATTCTAGGCCACCAGACTTTCGTCCTGAGTCTACATTTCATCGCTACTATTCCAGGATGTCCTTCATGAGCAGCATCTAGTACACGTTGTCTCAATTTCAAAGGTATCACAATTCTACCTCCTCTTAATAAAATTCCATCACTGAAACAAAATTCCTCTTGGAATACTCGGCAGTATTTTACTGGATCCTGCCAATTTTGGTTTTGTATGCCTTCTTTCAGTTTTAAAACTTCATCGTCACTTTCTGAGGCTTCACGAATTTCTTGTAAGGTAACAGCCACTGGCCTAGCGTATTCTATTATCTGGCAAACATAATCATGATCTCTGAACAATGACTCTTCAGTTGACAGACACAATCGTGATAATGGATCTGCTATATTCGATTTTCCAGGCTGGTAAAGAACTTTGTATTTAAAAGATTGTAACCTTAAAACCCACCTTTCTATGCGGGCACACGGACGTGATCTCGGTCCAAAGATGGTTTCTAAAGGCTTGTGGTCGGTTACAAGTTCAAATTCTTTACCGTACAGGTAAATTTGAAAATGTTCTACTGCCCAAACCAGTGCAAGGGCTTCTTTTTCTGTTTGACAATAACGTTTTTCTACATCCGTTAGGCTTTTATTCCCAAAAGCAATTATTCTTGGCCCCTTTTTATCAATTTGAATAAGAACAGCTCCTAATCCTACGGGACTCGCATCAGCTATCACTTGAGTTTTATCTTCCGGGTCATAAAATCCCAATGTACCGATTTTTGACAGTGCCTCCTTCAATTTTTTGAAACATTCGCTTTGTTCATTTCTCCAATACTTTTCAATAGTGGAGTTTTTTGACAACTTTAGTCTAAGCAACTGTCTCAATGGTTCTGTCAAAGTTGCCAAGTTGGGAATCCATTTTCCAATGAAATTTACAAGCCCAAGAAAACTATGGACTTCGTCTATGTTCAAGGGTTTTCTAAACAATTGTATACTGCTTATATAGGAGTCTAACGGTCTGATTCCATTTTCCGATAGCATGTGACCTAGAAATTTAATTTCTGTTACCCTAAAAATACATTTATCTTGATTGAGCAAAACATTGTATTCTTTTAATGTTTTTAGAGTGTACTGTACTCTTTTGTCGTGCTCTTCCTCGGTTTTTCCAAATATAAGTATGTCGTCGATGAAATTTAAGGTTCCATCACATGAAAGCAAAATCTTCTCCATGGTTTTTTGGAAAATTTCTGGGGCGGCATTTATTCCAAATAGAAGTCTTTTGTACCTATAAAGTCCTTTACTACTGATGAATGTTGTAATATATCGTGATTGGGGAGAAATTTCTATTTGGTGGAACGCGTTCGTTATGTCTAATATCGAAAAATATTTAGCTTTACGCAAATGTGGTAAAAGAGAATTCATTGTTGGCAGGGGATGGTTTTCTCTGAGAATAGCAATATTAGCCCTCCTCATGTCAATACAAATTCTAACGTCACCATTTTCTTTAAGTACAGGTACCATGGGCGATACCCATTCCGATGGACCTTTCGCTTCCTGAATAATGTCTAACGCCAGCAACTCATCTATTTTTTTATTGATCTTTTCCTCTAAGGGAATGGGTACCCTCCTAAAAGGCTGACTTACTGGTGTAACACTTTTGTCAATGGGAATATTAACAATTACATCTTTTATTTTAGGAAATGGCAATGTATCTACATTATTAATATTCAAACCAATTTTAAGAACATTTAAAGCTACAGCAGTATCTTTCCCCAATAAATCCTTTTTTCCATATTTTATGACATAAAAAGTAGCTGACTTTTGAATGTTTGCAATTTTAATATTACTGTCGAAACAACCTAGGATTTGTAAAGGATTTTTAGAACCATAAGCAAAAAGAACTTTACTTGGGTTTTTCACCTGATTGTATACCTTAATATGAGATTTCTTTAAATATTCCCAAGTTTGGTCGGATATAATATTGCATTTACTTCCCGAGTCAATTAGCATTATTATAAAAACTCCCCCTACCTGACATTCAATTTTTTCATCGTTGTCCAAGTGAAATACATGTTCCTCATCAGTTTCGACACAATTGATATTGGTTCTGGCAGTTGGTTTTGATGGCTTAAATCTTTTTGGCATTTGATGCTGGTTTTCGCTTTTGTCCGTAGAATGAAATTTCCGTTTCTTAAAACAGCAACGTGCGTAATGACCGATGCGATTGCAATTATGGCAGGTGACATTTTTTGCCTGGCATTCGTGTTGCTTGATATTATCATCAAGACCACATCGAAAACATTTTCTTGTCGGATACCTTTTATTATTTTTGACCGCAACGCTATTAATGCCACTATACGATGTCGATGGTTTCTCGCTAAAGTCAGATAGTTGTCTCTCGATCGTTTCCAGAGAGTTAGCTTCAGCAATAATAGTATTAAGACTGGCTGCATCTCCCATTGCTAATATCCTTTTCCTTAAGTCGATAGAAAGGCACTTCTCTGTTATTTGATCGACAAGTTGTTCATCCAAATTTGAGAATGCACATTTTGCAGCTTGATGACGAAGCCTGACTAAAAATTTTTCGAACTTCTCGCCGTCTTCTTGCTTGAGGAGTCTAAATAGATGTCTCTCATACACCTTGCTTTGTTTAGGAGCAAAATATTCGTCCAACTTGTTTATGGCTATTTCATAACTATCATCGCCTTCGCTCACATTTGCACCTGGCAAATTATAAAAAACTTCTTGTAGTGCAATACCTCCAAAGTGCAACAAAACGGCCTTTTTCTTGGAGGGATTTTCTATACTGGTGGCGTCTAAGTAAATTTGTAAGGCCCTTTTCCATTTCTGCCAGCGCAGTCGCACTGAACCGGCATCTCCATCACAATCAAAATTCTCTAACGATGGAATGTTGATGTTTGACATCTTTCTAAAAAATAATTATTATTTTCTAGTTAAATCTTCAATTTACTCCCATTCATATAATAATTATTATATTAAAGCACGGTTTTTTCAGAAAACATATAATTCAAAATTATTTTTAATTAATTACGATATATTTTGTGAGAAATACTTACAATATTACTTTGCAAAAGTCATAAATTACTCATAGGGTGAATTTGCAATAAATTACTAGTAAATTTTGATTATTATGCAAGCAATTTAACTAAGTAATTATTATTGAGTATTTCTTACACATAACTTTCCTTGAAGAAACACTAAGCAGCAAATTTGTAGTTGCTATTATTTGTTTCGTTCAGGTAATATAAACCTATGACTGAATTATCAGAAAAAAAAAATTCTTTTATTAAGATGAGTCAGACGGGCGGTGTCGATGCAAAACATCTCTTTCTACAGTTTAAACTATTACTGTAATTCTTATTGCCCTTTCAAATTTGAATATTTTGTAAAAGCTGACAGCTTTTATAATAATATTGTTAGTATTGTGCCCTTTCCATCTTGGAAAACCGACAATCTTTCTTTCTTCGTGCCCTTTTCCATCTAGGAAGACCGGCAAACTATATTTTCTGTGTGCCCTTTTCCGTCTAGGAAGACCGGCAAACTCTATTTTCTTTGTGCCCTTTTCCATCTAGGAAGACCGGCGAACATTCCTTTTAGGTAACATTTTTCCATAACATAATAGGATAGTAACTGCTAATCTATTTTAAAGGTAATTAACTTTAAAATAGTTGATTCAGAATTTATCAGTATTTTTTTTCTTGAGACCAGTGTTTGGAACACTGTTTAAAGAAATTTTGAACTTCTATTGTATGTATTTGTTTTGTAATCAATAATTTTCAAAAATTCTACTTACTTTTAAATATGATATTACTTTGTTTTAATCCTCGTCGCCAATTGTAGTGTTTGTACTTTAGGGATCTTCACTTATAGGTAAATAAAACACAGATTTAAATAGTATCTCAGAGCTCTGGCTACCGCGCACACATACGCTCGACTGCCACAACCCCAGCCGGGGTAGCGATTGCTCATCATTTATTTATCATAACAAATTACCATATTACATATACATTACTCATACATTACACTATCCAAGAACATACCATTAGGAATACCTAAGTACCCTTACCTATTACTTACTACGGACATTTACTACAATACTTTATGAAAATGCCCGAAAGTCGAAAGTGTGTACCTTTGTAATCAAGAAGAGCTGAAGCAAGATGAATCATGTGTCTATGACCTGATTACTGACCTACCACAACAATGTCCTTTCACTAAAGTGAAATATGAAAAACCAACAGTGACACAACTCCCGAATGGACAACTATTAGTCATCCCTAAGAAAAGTCTGACGATAGTTATTCAATGTGACAAGACAAACTATATGGAAATAATAACTAATCCAACGCTAGTTTCTTTTGAGAAATGCTTTGTGAAAATACAAAATCAAACATTTTCAAAAACCAGCGAGAACTTCAATTTTGAATTGAAGATTCCAAGAATAGACATCCCTGAACTTCCAGAGAACGCAACAACATTGGAACTTCAAGAAATCAACCAAGAAGACTTAGAAGAAGCCTTCAAGACGATGAAACAGATAAGAGTTTACAATTTAAAAGAATTGTCTTTTGAACACTCTTATTTAAACGCATATGTAATCATAGGTTTAAGTCTTGCTATTTTATTTTTAATTTTACTGTTTTATTGTTTTAGGAATTTTAAACTTCAGAAAAAGGTTGTGCAAATGTGCAAATTGAATTGTCTGATTTGACTTCACAACAATCCACGTTTGCAACATCTTAAGGAGGGAGGAGTTATATTAACCAATTGCCATGCTGATTTATAATCAATTATCTATTTTTTATATGCTTTAATGTGCTTTCCTCTAGGACTTTTTAAATACATTGTTGTAAAGTAAACATCAAATTGCTATGTTGGCATTAAATGTTTATTTAAGCCGATGCCGTCCCATAAGGAGCGTTCATTTGTTTTCTAGCTTTAGCCTGTAGCAATTTGATCCGAATATTTTCTTTTGTCACCTCTGTATTTTAATCAATAAAATAAATGTTTTTTAAAATACAAGTTTCTGAATAATTAGCCTATACTTTACTAATAGACCGGTGGCCCAGCGTCAAATCACCCCCCTCATCGGGCACAAAATTTTCATTATAGGTGCTCGAAACACTTTATCATTCGTAACCAAAAACCGCCCGTCTGCCAGCGATGGGTGGTAGCCCGCCCCCGTGACCACCCCCCAAATAAGGGAATTTTGATGAAAAACCCCCCTAACGAGTACAAAAATGAAATTTTGTGGGTATGTAGACAATTATATTAGAAACCTAAAAACACGTGGCAGACGCCTTCCAGTGGTAGCCCGTCCAGAGCAGACGCCTTCCAGTGAGAGCCCGTCCAGGGCAGACGACCTTAAAAAAATATATATGACGTAAAACTCCCCTTACGAGTATATTCACAAAATTTTGTAGGCTTGAACACAGTCAGATTGGTGTTCTAAAAATGCATGGCAAACGCGTTCAAGTGGTAGCCTGTTCATGACAAAATTACGCTGAACGCTGAAGCGTTCCTTATTATGGATAAAGAATTCAAATAAAACTACAACATAAGTATTAGGCACCAAAACACAGGTTATGTATTAGTCAAGAGCTACTTAGCATTAATAATGATAAATAGGAATTACAGCTCATATAGGAACACGGTAGAGACTTATGATTTATAAAAGAAAGAAAAAAAAAACAAATAGTTATTTATGATATACTTAAGTGTTAAAAGTACAATTTTAAGGCACGCATGTGAAAGTTCAAATTCACATGAGTGACTTGAAAATACTTTTAACACAAATATCATACAATAATTTTCCTACAAACGACAATAAAAAACAATAACAATTACAAATTAAATTTGGAAGCAGATAGTTCTAAATAACATCTTATATAAAAAAATGAAATTGACACTTGTCAATAAAACCTTACCACCATTGTGGCTGGGTTGTTTAGAGGAAATTTGAAATACCCTGTCAGTGCCATATAGACTTTAGGGCACTAGTGCCATAAAGTAAAATTTTTAAGGATATTTTAGATAGAAACCTATATTAAACTTAAACTACTAATAATAATATAAATATTGTAGGTATGGTCCCTATGTGATACAGGAACAGGTGAAAAACGCTAATTCTAGAAATTATACTTCAAAAACCTTATAAACTAATGAAGAATAAGAAATGCCAACAAAAATAAACACATATAATATTTCCTGATAATACGTCATCATTATTTAAAAAGTAAATTCAAATTAAATTTCGTATTGTAGGCTATGTATTCACCAACTTAACTGTCGAAAATAAACTAATTCGATTCAAAGAAACTTATATGTTGTATTGTTATAAGGAAAATTTATTTATAGTAAATCTTTGGTGTCAAAGAGATAATACAGCAGCTGGTTGACAAAAATTTAAACAATGGAAGATATCCATTGTTTAAATTTTTGGCTATTCGAATGGTCACTTTATTCATCCTCGTCATTGGATGAAATGTAGAGATCGATGTCAGAATCTTCCTCATTATTTTTTAAAATTTCACTGTCATTAATCCTAATTTCGTCCAATGTTTGTGGCATTTGATTATCAACGAACCACTCTAGTCTAAATCTCCCCTCAATTAGAGACCAACCATGAACTAGTGGGTTATAAAAGTTAGGAATAGCTTGAGTTGAAAAGTTCCAAATTGCACAAACTTGGTTTGTTCTTTTAATTTTTTGTAATAAAACATTTTTGCATGGTGGCAGCGTTCCACCATCAAACTTTTTGACAAAATCTAATGGTCCTTTTTTCGGTTTTGGTCGATAACTTTCTATAAATATATCATGTCTAGTTTCATTGATGTCTTGATTTTTTGGTTTTCCATATAGCTTGCACACAAATTTTTCCGTTTGCTCTATTTGTTTATTAGATAACTCCTCGTTGGTACCAAAGGTTCTGAAAACCTCTTGTGTGTCAGTGTCCTGCTCTAGGATTGAAAATGGTTTAATTTTACCCTTTCTATTGAATGCAGCTGTATAATCACTGCCCGTAAGAGCATGAAATGCTGGCAGGGCCCCACACAAATTAGAGCCCAATGTTTGGGCAATTAAAGACACATCGACAAATCTTTTCGTGTTCTTGGATATCGTCCCTACTTCCATCCAAATACATAGTTCTTTTGATATTTTGTCGATATTACCCAAAATAATGATAAGAATGTCCGTGTCGGAAGCCTTAATTACAATATTCTTTTTATCATGGAACTTGGATAAGTGATAGATTATCCTAGTGTCTGCTTCCTCGTGGTTACAGCTCATTAGCATGTCAACCTGCCAATCTACCCTCTGATTTTCAGAAGTAAATTTATAGCACAAGTCTTCACAATTGACATACAACGTTTTGTTTTCGAAAAAATTAGCAAATGAATCTTTTTGCCAAGTTTCACAAATAAATTTTACGAAAGATTTTTTAAATTTGTCATTTCTTAGAGCTTTCAAAAAGTCGGACGGCCTTTGTTGCTCTGGCCCTTGTAGTAAAAACTCTGCACTTCTGGAATGTAAATTTGCTCGACAATCACGTTCACAATCTTTAATGGAGGGAGTAATAAATTTATCAAAAATCAAATGAATTTCGTTGCCTTTGTGCTGTAATACTATTTTCAATAATTTCCCTGCTATCTTACCAAATGTTTGAGGAATCTCCCTGAGCTGGTGTAATAATAAAAAGCCATCAATAAGGGTACAATCTATTCTGTCAGGCGGGTTTGATATGACTTTACTTTCTAGTTTCCTAAATAATGCCGACTTTTCTGTTTTATGCATAGTTCCATCAATATGGCACAGGGAGAAAGGCACCGGTGTGAGAGGAAAAGACAAAGTATTTCTAAGGTCAATTTTATTCTCTATAGACACAATTAGTAATCTGCCCATAAGGTCACGTTCAAGTTTTATTCCAGATACCTTACCATCGTTTTTTTTTAGTTTTGCAGATATTTTCAGTCGCAAAAGTTGATACTTTTTGTTTCTTAATAGTATCTTCAAAACGCTTTGGATTAGTTTTACATTCGGTAATAAATATATTACGTAGGTTTTCTCCTATTGTAGTTATATTTAGGAGAAAATCTTTCGTTTCTTTCAAAGCTGATTTGCCAGAAGATATGTTATAGAGGTTTTCTTTAACAATAGAATTCTCGAAAGGATTTATGTTATTTTCAATTTGGTATATTAAATCATTTAAAGCTGCATTATTTTTTCGTATGGTATGTGGGCGATTACTATTAGTTATGTCTTCTGCTGTTGATATTCCTAAATTTGTGAGCATGTGCGTAATAAGGGTGGTTCTCAAGGAATGGCTTAGTGCCCATCTTTTTCTGGCTCCGATAGAGTTTGTGAAACTTGAAATCCCTGTTAGTTTGTTAGCCGCGTCGGCGTTTATTGTCTGTTCTAGAGTTAAATCTATGGCTGTCCTTGAAAAATCTTTATTAGTGCGTCTTACAGATATGCCCCCATGGATTAATTGTTCTTTGAGTCCAGGATGGGTGTTATCGACATCTATTAGATTGTTATAGTATTTGAGTATCCATCGTGAATAGTTGTGATGATTGAAGACAAACATAAGGTTAGCAATTTTGGGTAGGCATGTTACAAAAAGGTTAAAGTCGTTTGTTCTTATGCTTCTAGAAAATTGTAGGTATAATTTAACATAATTGATGTAGGTCATCCAAAATTGGGCTGTAGCACCATGTCCACCTTGTTCCGTTTGGTGACAATAGGTTTGATAATCATCTAGCAGGTTCTGTAAAGCAATTGGCAATGTTGACTCAGTGAATTCCTTATTTTGAATAGAATCTAAATCAGCTGTTATATTGTTTATGTCCATCTCAGTGTTTTGTATGTACTCTCGAAAATATAATATTTGTAGAGCTGTGGCAAAGATAGGGTGAATTCGTTTGCACCTGTTATAATAAGTCCCATTTAAAAATCCATTTAAGGACCCTGTAGCCAATGAAGTTTCTGTTAAAATATGTGGCCCCCCAGACTCTTCAATATATTTTCCTAATGCCTTAAAAAAAGAAAGCTCTATATGGAATGCTCCTAGGTGAATAAAAATATTATCATAATTGGGCGACTCAGCATTTTGTATTTGATATGCTAATTTGGCAATAGCCAAATCATATGAAACTGAAATAAACTGTGCTTTAATTTCAGTGCGAATTTGTTGCGCCAAATTTAGAGTTTCTACTACAGTAGACAAGCTGGTTGGAGAATAATTGATGGGGGGAAGATACCAAATTTTTTGTTGTGGTAACATATCTTTTATCATTTTGCTATTCCAACCGGTCCACATCGGAATACCTTCCTTTAAAACAGCCAAGGACATCATCCACAAATTATCCAGCCGTTTAACCAATTGGTAATTCTGCGGCGTGTTTTGCATATTCTTGATTTCGATGTTAAGCGTAGAATTTAGTTTAGGTTTTTTATAATACGGTTCTAACTCAGCGTTTGTACTAAGGAAAGCTCTCCGTCGTTGACTTTTTATCGATAGTTCACTACTCGGACCTGCAGCAAGTAGTTCTGTATCTTCGGATTCAGTAGACTCTTGAAATACATAATTATTTTCTTGATATAGTATGCCTACTGTATCGTGCAATGTTTCTTTGCCCGTTAAAGTTTCAACAAACCTATCGAAATTGTCGAAAGCTAAAGAAGTACCTATATTAGGTATACGCATAACGTCTTTGGGAATTAATGAAGAAGTTTCGATGGCAGCGTAGGTTAATTCAGTTTCAAGCTCCTCAACAACCGAATACGATACGCAGTGTCCATACTGATTTAAAATATTAATGACTTTCTTACTACCGGTCAAACTTTTCAAAACCAATCCTAGCTCCAAATGTTTAGATGGCTTCAGTCGCCCATTAGTTGTACAAAATATTATATCTTGACCAATAGAACTTACTTTTTGTCTCAACATATATTCTTTACGCCTACATCTTGGACCTGTTAATAGGTTTTCTAGGAAAAAATCTAATAAATCCGGAACTTTACATTCTTCTCTATATATATCATCAAGTGAAATATTTTGCGGTAAAAGTTGTTTTTTTATGTTCATTATTTGATTTCGAAGGCAAAAAGCAACATCTGCCGTTTTTCTTTTTATTGTATTGTTTTTTGAACGACAAATCTTATATGCAATGTTTGGCTGCACTGTTGGTGAATGCAAAATATTTTTTTGTTTATAAATGGATATGCATAATTTATGTTTATAAAAAGTGAGAAGCTTTGTTTTTAAGTGATCTGGTCTAAATGAGATATTTTTGATTAGGTTGGTGTTATCCGCGTATTCGTTCAAATATCGCACATATAAATTATAAATATCAACTAAAAAAAAAGCTTCATGTTTCTCAAGTATTTTTGTGTCAATGAAAAAAATTAATTCATTAAAGGCTTTCAAATGAATTTTCCTTATATCGTGCCAAGAATATTGGCCAGATTTTTTCCTCATTGGAAATTTTTTAGTATATTTTTTTTGATAATTTGAGCGGCAAACCCCGTGGTAACTAATTTCTTTAGCAACGAAATCGGTGTCTAATATTTTTGATAATAATGTTTGGTCATTCATTGCTTTTGCGAATTTCTCAATACTGCTTCCTAATTTTTTTGTTGCACAACTTATTAACATAATTTTAGTTTTATCTTTTCTGAACCTGGACTTTCTATTGCAAAATACACAAACACGAGTGGGTATGCCTGTGTTAACATTTTTAAAATTAATGGGGTGCTGAGATCTAATAACTTTACTAGTTTTCAATTGTACATTTGGATGAACAGGTTGAGGGTATACATCGGAATCGGTATTATCCTCCAAAATTGTTTGCTTATCAACTTTTTCAACAGTTTCTGTTATTTCAGCAATCTTCGATTTTTTTACGGCTGTAAATTTTCTATAGCACGCAGTATGGTAGCAATCATAGCTATTTTTAATTAGGGGTAACTTAAAATTAGAATGTTGCATACCAAATTTTTTTCTTGTGGCCAATACAATGTGACACTTCTTTAACAAATCATCGGAAAATACCTTTAAATCTGTGTTTGAAGTTGATGTGATAGTGTGGATGCAACATGCCGCCTTTTTTTGTGAGGTACTTGGCTGCGGGGATTGAAACTCTTCCATTACCTATTAAAAAAAAATACATTGGATCAAAGAATATAATAGAATATACACGTGCTTTAATATTAGGAGCAACACAGATAACTTGGGAATGCAACTCATAAAATAAACGTGCAGCAGCTGTATTTTTCACCGAAAATGTTTGCTCTACTGGCCGTGCGTGTTGGAGTTTCGATTCAAAATAAAGTAACAATGCTTTTTTAAAAAATTTAACCTCTCTGATTTATAAGAAATACATAATAAGATAACTAGAAATATGTGTGTACTTACCGCATCAAGAATTTACAATATGTCTTTAAAAATAAGATAAGCAATGGACTTCATAGAGTGTGTCGCAAGCATTGGTCACGAGAATTGGCGAGAATGATCGCGAGCAATGACATTTGTCATTTGTCGCAAGTCTAATGGCGTTTCCGATTGGTAGATTTAGTGCGGAACTAGTGCAATTTTTTCTATTTCTTTCTTTTTCTTCTACAGGTCGATTAAAAGGATGCAAATACACTCAGTGCGCACTGAATTTACCAATCGGAAACGCCATAAGCGGCGCGACGGCAGTTCTTGGCGGCGGCGCACTAGTACCAATCAGACGTCAAATTTAAAATTATCGGGATTTGAGAAAAAAATTTATCAGATTCCAGAAAAAATTATCAGAAACAACAACAGTCGGCAGCTTTTTCGACTTTTCATCAACATATTTTTATTCGTATAAGGGACATCTTGATTTTAGAGGCGTCTGCTCTGGACGGGCTACCACTGGAAGGCGTCTGCCACGTGTTTTTAGGTTTATAATATAATTGTCTACATACCCACAAAATTTCATTTTTGTACTCGTTAGGGGGGTTTTTCATCAAAATTCCCTTGTTTGGGGGGCGGTCACGGGAGCGGGCTACCACCCATCGCTGGCAGACGGGCGGTTTTTGGTTGTGAATGATAAAGTGTTTCGAGCACCTATAATGAAAATTTTGTGCCCGATGAGGGGGGTGATTTGACGCTGGGCCACCGGTCTATAATTTATATTGCAGCTATGGATGACTGAATGTGTTTATGATAGTTTTTATATGTAAGATAAACAGATGAGGAATTGTTTACTTAAGAAAGGGTTTGTAATTCTTTGTTTTGATATTCAGTCAGTTCCTATGGTTAGTTCTATGAGTTCACACGCTCTGCTTTCCACGCTAAGTTCGATAAAATAAATGCATTGAGAATCGATAAATAACAAGTTCTTCTATTTCTTAGTCTATTTCTCAATATGGAAAACGTCCTGTATGTACTGGAGTTCCATATAATCTGCTCTTAGCACACCGTACCGTATGCAACAACGAAGGTAATTTAAACAGGTGAGCCTTTGAATAAACCTCTTAACTTCACTTTAAAAATATCCTATAGTACCTACAGTTACATAACTTATCAAAATCTCAACATACGAAAAACATGAAATTTCATGATTTTTCCATATATTTCAGTTTGTTTTTATTGAAGTGAAATAATTAAGGGTGTATGGTTCTGTTTCTGTAGAAATCACAAACCAGTCAGAGTGAATTTCATTGGTTGAAACTAGTTTTCTGATTGTTTTCAACCAATGAAATTCGCTCTGACTGGTTTGTGATTTCTGCAGAAACAGACTTTTTATTTTCACTGGCTCAGTTTGAACATAAGCTCGCGTTAGTTTCCCCCAGTAACTAAAAGGAATTTTCTTTACAATGCCTGCTTTTCATTTAATTTCAATTAATTTAACTCTGACGTGATAATCCGAGCCCAATTGAAAAACACATTTTAATTTGATTTTCTCCATTCCATCCATATCCAGATCCTTATTGAATCAAACCGAGCCAGGAAAAAAAACAAATCCGCCACCAAATCTCTCTCTCGTTCTCTCTAGAGCCCTTGAACTTGGCCTGTTGAACCTGCTGGGCCATTAGCAGAAGAAACCGAATGTCAGCATTTGGAAAATTCGAAAGCCAGCGCACACACAACACAGAGCACCACGTGCTGATGGTAAATCCCATCGAATCAGCAAGTGGTCGCTGATGGATACGTCTGGAGGAGCTCTTTTGCTTTTGTGTCAGTTGCGTTCTGGATCTGGTGCTGTGTTGACATTGAACTGCGAAACTGAAGAGAAACTAGAACAGACGTAATAGTGGCTGAGGTAAGAATAGGCTTAATTATTATCTAATTGAAATTAAGTATAATTTTAACTAGGTAATAATATTTATTTTTTCATTCTTAGTTTGCAAAAATGTTCTGAATTCTGAAAATAATTAAGATTCCGGATATTGAAATTTGATTTTTGCCTCAAGTTTCTATGACTAAGATTTTTATCTCTGAACCCTTAAAACTTCCAAACTCAAGTTAATTTTCTCAAAGGTATATCCCCTATACTATGCAACAACAAAATACAATAAATTTTTTCTTATATAGTAAGAATTTCAATCTCTCATTTAGTTTAATGAAATTGCAACTTTTCTACTGCACCTTATTGAAAAACTTACTATTTTAAGGTTCAATGAAAATTAATCGCACAAGAAAAGAAAACTTTGAAACACGCAATTTTACTTTTAGTTCCGGCTTTCCCAACAAACTAGGTCAATGTTAATGTCTTAGTTCTTTGTATACTCATGAAAATTTATTTTACGTAAATGAAACTGCATAAAGAAAAAACAAACCTAATGTCTTCTATTTACATGTAGATTTTGTCCGAGAAACTTTTCACTCCACAATACAAAAATAAATTGATTGAAAAGAGCAGAAGAAAATAAACCATTATGTTAAAATACTTCAAAAAAGTTTATCATCTTATTAAGTTCCCGAATAAAAAAAAAGAGTTGTCGAAAAAGGCACCAGCTGTTATTTTCCATGAATATCACGAAAACCTTTATCAGTTTTATGACAGCCTCATTTTTATTTTTCACGAACTCGAAAATTGTTTTTCGAGCAAAAAAACCCAAGTCCTGAATAAGTTTTTAATATAAACTTAGACACAATCATTTAGGTATCCATAAAAGACCTGGCAAATTTGCATTTTTTTAATTCAGGCTTTTCTCTATTGTGCTGTTGTTCTTTATTCGATCCTATCCAATAAAAAAGCAAATTGTTTGTTGTTGAGTTTCATGAAATTCAATAGCGACATTTCCATAATCCAAAGTGGAGCTTTTGAATATCTATATTTATTTTTGCGTGAAATAATAAAAGGTTCAAACCTCTAAAGAAGATACAAATAATATTTATTTTGCGACTGTAAAAACTTACTTTTTACCCTTTTTGTTAGTTTATTACAACAGCTCAATAGAACAGACATAATAAAGCCTAGAAACTAGACAATAATTGACTAAAATTTAAATATGTAATTTAACTTTACCCCTTCTCTGTTCAATGGTTTTGGTCCAAAATTATTCGAAAATAAAAAAAAATTCATAAATTTCTTCAGAAAATGATAATCTAGTGTGACGTCACAAACACCTAGTTGTAACTTTAAGCTGCCTGTTAAAGAGAACGGTATATTTGAAGAAATTTGAAGATGATTGGAGAGATTTTTTGACACACGCAGAACTAACTTTGAGAATAAAACAACACCTTTTTTATTATTGAAAAACAGGTTAAGAATGAATAGGTAAAATTAATAAATTAATTAATATAAGGTACCTGTCCCAAATAAGACCACGTTAAGAAGTTTTATTTTCTCCTAACATTATCCACCAAACCCAATTCAAATCACGAGCTTATATGGGAAGTGTTTTGCTTCTATTACTTGAATATTAACTTCAATTTATTTATTTTTCTATATAAGTGGTAATTTTTGCGTAGAACAAAGACGCTTATTATTGACCTTATTTGGATCATTATGCTCCTAATAAGGCCACCAATAAATAATGTTTAAAATAAATACAATTATTTATAAAAATATTATTATTTGAGAAATAGTAAACAAAATAGAACTTATACGTTTGCTGCATTCCTAAAAAACAATAATTCCAAGTTCTGGGATGGTGATCCAAATAGGTCTACATAAAACTAGGACAAATGAACCGCAGCATCTCTTGCTTGGAGAGACCCCAGGCATTCCAAAAAACATCACTTATAGGTAATAATATAACAGATTCTTTTAAAAAAAACACTGTGATGTCAGGCCAATTGAATATTTTTCATATGATGGCCTTAATAGGAACATGTTAAATTGTTAAAAAAGTCTGCAACTAGAAATCTAGCAAAGATATTATTCTGTACTTACTCTTTAGCTTTCTGAACATTAAATACGTTGAAAAATTACAATCGTTCCATTCTAATTGATTTTTGATTGATTTCTAGCCTCAAAGTTATAACGTGACATATTATGGTATATGTGGTTGGCCATTTTTCGACATATGACGAGTTGCTAGGAACCCTTATCGTCATTTATTATCACAACATCACCTTCTTCTAGGTTTTTATAATTTTTTTGCCATTTTCTAGCACTAATTATAGTAGGTAGATATTCCCGCAACTATCTTTTACTAATCTCTCGACAGTAATGAAACACTTCCCACCTCGGTATGTAATATACTATTTATCGGTCGAGACGCGATCCTAATTATACAAATTAAAGACGAATAATTACAAAAGACGTTCAGTAAATTAAGTAGTCTTTTTCCTGCTGTTTTCTAAAGATGAATTGTTTAGATCGAGACGCGATTTAAATGATAATAAAAGACGCCGAAGCCAAGTTTGTTTCTTCAAGACGTTTTCTTGTTTGATGACGACTGTAAGCTGTTACCATTAATTAATTCATTGTACTATTGTTTGACGCCACCATATACCTACCTGTTCTCTTCATCATTATACACCCTTTTAAAATTACCTGTGACCTACTTATTCAAAACCCTAGACAACCAGAATAAAATCCTACATAACTTTTATAGCATTAATCATTCCCAAGTGGATCTAAGATGCAGATCGCAGCCAACAAACCCAATTAATAATAGGCCTGCAGGAAGAATATTAAACCCTCATCCCCATCCCTTTCAAAATCATAAATAAATTTCGTCTGAATTTGGATCACAAATGATAAATGGCCTTCCAATTCAGATAGTAGTTATTTACATTACAAGTGCGTTTATGAACATGATTACAATAACGAGTGTGAAAGATTAGAACGACGAGGTCGTAGACCGAGTCATTTCAGTCACACGAGTTTTGCAGTCATGATTAAACGCACGTGTAATGTACAACGTTTTATTTACAAAGCGTAAAATAAGATTGTTTTTTTAATTATTTCCGTTTATTAGTAGTTGCCTACCTTCATTTTACCGTTACAGGTTAAATTTGGACATTTGTCAGATCACCAAAAATAGTTGTGTTATAGATATATAGTGAAATTATTTAAATAGTGTATGCACGTCATCAATGTCATCAATGACGTCGAAATTATTGCCAATTGCAGTTTGTAAGAAATTAAAATTCGTTTCAAGCTAAGAGCTCATTTTCCTTTTTATTCAACCTTAGTTAAAAAAAGACAGAACACTGTTGGCATTCAACCGAATCGGCCGATAAAGTGGCATTTAAGTTGGCACTCGTGGGTTATGTTGCCAAATATTGCTGCAATTCTGCGGTTACTGATTTTAATAATTTGAAATTATTTCTATTTGTGTATCTATAAAATGCCAAAGTCATTGAATAGTCAGAGTCAGAAACTCGTGGCGTCTCTAATTAGTTTCTTTGAATAGGAACGAGATAACAGGGACCCCTTTTTGCCATTAAATAGCGTTAGAAAGGTGAAGTATATTGATACTATCAAATATAAATCTTAGGGCTTTAATTGGGAATATTTTTCCAGCGTGTGGCAGCCGCACTGAATATTGGTATAACCACTGTGAGTAAAATCTCTCAAAAAGTTAGGGATAATTTAGCGTTAAATTCACCAAAGAAAAAACGTCCACATAAGAAGCAGATTACAAATCAAGATCACCTTGATGTTAGCTCTATTCGCAATCAAATTTACGACATGTATAAAAAAAAAGTTAAGTAGTTTTTTATATTGTGTTCATAATACACTATCTATACATATGAAAATCGATGTTTGTTTGCTTGTGATAACAAATACTAGACATGGTATGTCAAAGTAAAACGAAAGTTAATAGCGGCAACATTGCGACGTGCTTATGTCATAAATTTTGATCACGTGCATACACTGAACGGGATTAAAATGGGCATTTCCATTTTCCGTTTTTAATGAGATTGCTGATTCACAAGTGCACAATAAAACGACAGAATTAAATAATTAATCCTTAATTTATTGATTAAATAAGTAGGCATATATACCCAAACTTGAATTAGTATAGGTATGTACAAAATTTCTTGAATGATTTTAAACAAAGTTTAAATAAAAATTGAGTGCCAATTGCTTTTGACTGTAACACAGCTAAGCCAAGACTGATACTGAAATTCGTTTTTATCTTCAAAAATATAAAATAACATGGGGATGTAAGGATGACCTAATAGATACCTAGACCGGTGCAAACCGGAGTGAATACAATAAAAAGAAACAAAAAATTCTATTTTATAGCCGCAGGCACCCAAACTTGGTGCCAGGCTGTCGGCATGCGAACTCATTGTTATTGAACTCTAAAAGTATAGAAATAAAAAATAAACTCTACCAAACATACCGCCCCCTTTGAAAGGGCTAACTTTCAAAATGAAATTAAACATTATGTTCTACAAAATACCTATGCCAACTCTCAAAAATACGAGATGAACTAGGCTTAAACTATAAAAATAAACAGTAAATGATGATAATATTAATAAAACTAAATAATACAAAACATAGAAAACTTAAATCTATAAATTGCCTATCGGCAATGCGCAAATTTTTGACACTGGTCGTTTCAAAATACCATGATTGGTTTGAATGTTCACAACACGAACTATATTGTCCTTTCCGGGAAATAGTTCGACAACTCTACCTAGCTTCCAACACAACGGAGCTGAATTGTCGTCTTTTAACACAACTAATGTCCTTAATTGTACATTTTCATATTGCTTGTTCTACTTTGTACGCTCTTGTAACGTACTAATATAATGAGTTGACCATTGTTGCCAACAATGTTGCAACTGCTGCTGAAGGTGTTTGAAATGAGAAAGGCGATTTTCAGGTATATCACGAACATCAGTTTGAGGCAAGGCAGTAATTGCTTCCCCAATAAGAAAATGCGATGGTGTTAGAGCGCATAAATCATTAGGATCGCTAGATAATGGTACCAATGGTCGGGAGTTTAAAACAGCTTCGACTTGAATGAATACAGTGGAGAGAGACTCGTAGGTTAAATGACAATTTGCGATTATTCTTTTTAAAAGATGTTTAGCTTGTTTTACACACGATTCCCATAAGCCACCAAAATTTGGGCCATAAGGAGGTGAAAAATGCCAAGTAATCTGATTTGTTGACAAAAACTCTAGATACCGTTTATCTTTTTTGATTTGTTTAATTGCAGTTTTTATATCATTATCTGCACCAACAAAGTTAGTGCCATTATCGGAATAAAGATTTGAGCAAATGCCTCTGCGTGAAACAAATCTTTTGAGGCAATTCAGAAAACTTTCCGAAGATAGATCTCCAGCCAATTCCAGGTGAGAGGCTTTGGTTGCAAAGCAAACAAAAACACAAAGATACGTTTTTACCAAAGTTCTGCTTTTGGCTTTACCGTCCTTAGCTAAAAAAGGTCCAGCAAAATCCACACCTGTACTAAGAAATGGTCGATGGGGTGTTACTCTAAAAGTAGGCAAATTTCCCATCTGATAGGCAACAGATATAGGACTTACCTTAAAACATATTACACACTTACGCAGTATGTTTCGTACTGCGTTACGACCGCTAATTGGCAAAAATTTTGCCTTATAGCTGAAAGTGTCATTTGAGCACCTGCATGAAGATGTCTTTTGTGCTCATAAAGAATGATCAGTTTGGTGAGATGTGAGTTATTTGGTAACAATATTTGATGTTTAAAATTGAATGAATAATTAGAAAATTTGAGACGTCCGCCTACTCGAATGAGGCCATCCTTATCTAAGAAGGGATTTAAACGTAAAATTGAACTTTTAGATGATAAGGTTAGAGAATTTTTTAAACATTTAATTTCGTTCGAGAAATAATGTGATTGGGTTAATTTGCAAAGGGCTATTGTAGCATTCTGAAGTTCTAATTTAGAAAGGCCATCAAAAAAACGTTGATTGATTGTTTTAATTCGACAATTGCTTAGGAAACGTAAACAATAAGCCAGACATCTTTGCAATTTTGTAAATGATGAAAAATTTTCCATAAATAAAATGTCCATGTTTGCTTGCAAGAGGAAAGTAAAATTAATTTTTTTCTGTTCCGAAATATCAGAAGGCAATAAATGCGGCATATGTTTTGGCCAATGCTCACCGTCGCTGAATTTTAAAAACGGGGGCCCAGACCACCATAAGTTGCAATTTTGAAGCTTATCAGGATCTATGCCCCTCGAAATTATATCAGCTGGATTCACTTCTGAAGGAATGTGCCGCCACTGATTAATTTCAGAAAACCGCTGAATTTCGGAAATTCTGTTTGAAACAAATGTATTTAATTGATTAGGTTGCAAAGATATCCACGATAAAACTATAGTGGAATCTGTCCAATAATAAAATTCATCAATATTTATTCTTAATGACTCTATAAGCCGTTGTGTCAATTTAATCAATAAAATAGCCCCACAAAGCTCTAGACGGGGCAAAGACAATGTCTTTAACGGTGCTACCCTGGACTTTGCACATACCAGAGCAACATGGAAATCTCCAGATGAATCAATCGATCGCAAGTAGCAACAGGCCCCGTATGCTCTCATGGAGGCATCACTAAAACCGTGAAATTCTATTTTGACGGACTTGGGCAAAATGAGTTTCCTGGGAATTTTAATTTCATTGAGAAGTGGAAGTTTATTACAAAATTGAAGCCAATTTTCATGTAAATCCATGGGCACACTTTCGTCCCAGTCGAGCCCTAGTTGCCACAACATTTGAAGCATGATTTTAGCCTTGATTACACAGGGTCCTATTAAACCCATGGGGTCGAAAATTTGAGCTGTAGTGGAAAGCATGATACGTTTTGTGACCTGAAGCTTTTCAGGTCCTTTTGGTCTCTTGCAAAAGCTGTTGGATCTAACTTCACTAAGTCATCCATACCACCACTTACAGATAAAAATAATCACTTAGCCACAACATCAGAGGAAAAAGCCAATATGCTGGCCCAAATGTTTTCCTCAAACTCCAACCTAACAGTGCCAAACGGAAAAACTCCACCGTTCATTGAAAGGGTTTCCCATAGTATGCCAGAGGTACCCTTTTGTTACAGAGAAATACGAAAATCCCTTCAAAAGCTAGATACAAACAAAGCAATGGGTCCGGATGGCATTCCCGCAATAATACTCAAAAATTGCGCCAACGAACTCACCCCAACTTTCGCAAAATTATTCAATTTGTCTTACAGGCAAGGGGTATATCCATCATCATGGAAGTCTGCCGCAGTACAACCCATTCCAAAGAAAGGAAAAAAGACAGATCCGTTAAACTATAGACCAATTGCTCTACTTCCGGTGATATCAAAAGTAATGGAAAGAGTTGTGAACAATCACCTAACCAAGTACTTGGAAAAGTACAAAATTATCAACGATAAGCAATACGGATTTCGAAAATATAGGTCAACTGGCGATTTACTTACATACGTCACTCACTTATGGCAAAAAGCGATTGAGTTGCGGGGTGAAACAAGAACAATTGCCTTAGATATATCTAAAGCATTCGACAAAGTTTGGCATGAAAATCTGCTCAACAAGCTCAAAGCAATGGGATTATCGCCGAAACTTTGCACTTGGTTTGAAAGTTACCTAAAGGACAGATCCATTTATGTTGCACTGGATGGCCAGAACTCCAACTCTTACCAAATAAATGCTGGTGTGCCACAGGGAGCAATCCTTTCGCCAACTCTTTTTCTGATTTACATAAATGACCTCATAGATAAAACAGTAAATCCACTTTATTGCTTTGCAGACGATGGCAATGTAGTCTCCTCACTCATACCACCCACAGGTCTTTCCGCACGTGAATTCCATCATCTTAGACTAACTCAAATATCGCAGATAAATAACGACCTGGAGATAATAGAGGACTGAGGTAACAAAAACCTTGTACAGTTCAACGCACAGAAAACCCAAGCAGCTCTGTTTTCAAAAAAGAACAGCACCGGTGAGCCAAACATCATGCTATCTGGAAGTGCTGTCACATTACAGAGTCAGTTGAACATCTTGGGGGTTACTGCAGAGACCAACATGTCTTGGCACAATCACGTGGCAGATATTGCTAAAAGGGCGTCCCAAAAGCTGGGGGTGCTATTTCGTACAAGACATCTGTACACACCAAGTCAATTGCTGACACTCTACAAAGCCCAGATTCGACCAACTATGGAGTACTGCTCACATATATGGAGTGCAGCACCCAAACATACCTTAATGCTTTTGAACACCGTGCAAAAACGAGCTATCAAGCTGATCAATGACCCCGCACTTACTCGTAACTTGGATGGTCTCGAACATCGCAGATCTGTGGGCGATTTATCTCTCTTCTACAGGTACTATCACGGAAAATGCTCTGAAGAGTTGGCACGTATGATTCCACCGAGAGTAGCGCCTACCAGGCGAACCCGTCAAACAGACGGTAACCATGAATTTACTGTCAAACTAGAGGCACCAAGAACCTCATTATATCAGAATTCATATCTCTGGAGAACAGCATCGCTGTGGAATAAACTCCCTGCGACGGTTTTCCCTGCAGGTTACAACCTGAACCGTTTCAAGACCAACATACACCGACATTTCCGCGCACTTGCCGCTTCTCGAGCGTGATAGGACATTTCCTTGCGAGTGCGCATATCCGTAAAAAAAAAAAAAAAAAAGGTACCTGAATGCTATAATGGAATGTGTCTTGCTGTGAATCCCAAGTTAGACCGAGAGTTTTTGTTTCTTGATCACCAGAAATGAATTTCTCGGTTGAGGAACAAACCTCGGGAATATTGCTGAGTAAAGCGTCATGATTTGTTACCCATTTCCTTAAATTAATGCCTGCGGATTGGAGAATTTGAATAATTTGTGTTATGAGGGATTGACCATGTTCAATTGAGTCCGAACCACAAAGAAAATCATCAACATAAAATGATGACATAATTTTTTCACAAGCATCAGGAAACTGAATTTGATTCTCAATGGCCATTTGTTGTAGGCTTCTTATAGCTAAAAAAGACGCACTAGCCGTGCCATAAGTGACTGTATTTAGGGTGAACTGTTCAACCTTATGAAATGAGTCAGATCGCCATAAAATTTTCTGAAAATTTCGTTGACTTGGTTCTACCATCACACAACGATACATTTTCTCAATATCAGCTGTGAAGGCGAATTGATATGTTCGAAATCTAATGACTAAATCAAATAAGTCGTCCTGTAATTTGGGACCGACTTTAAGAGTATCGTTTAATGATACTCCACTGGAAGTTTTCGCGGATCCATCGAATACCACCCTTAACTTCGTCGTGATACTGCAATCTTTGAAAACTCCATGATGCGGAAGGAAAAATTCGTTTGTGTTGGGAGTTTGTGAATTGGACGAATCAGTAACCTTCGTCATGTGACCAAGTTTCTCGTATTCAGTGATAAAAGAGGAATATTGAGCCTTCATTTCAGGATTTTTCTCAAGACGCCTTTCTAAAGCGTAAAAACGTTTTAGGGCCATATCAAAAGAATAACCTATTTGATTTATGTTTTCCTTGAAGGGCAAATTAACAACGAATTTGCCTGAGGGCTCACGATAAGTGGTGTTTATAAAATGATTTTCACATTCATCCTCTTCCAAAGAATTAAAATGCTTACAAGGAATTTCTTCGACTTCCCAGAATTTTTGCAATTGTTTATTTATGTTGTCATTTATAGTTGTTAAATTGCACAAAACAGTTTTTGAATTATTATTAGTTGGGAGAGAACCCGAAACAATCCATCCCAATTTTGTTTTCTGCATTATTGTTTGATTATTAGACAGAATTATTTGACCTACACACAATAAGTTCCAAAAGATGGAGGCTCCTAAAAGTAAATCTATTGGAGCAGGATCGTTAAAATTGTCATCAGCAAGAGTGAGGTTTTTAGGAATATCTAATTCTTTAGAATTAAATCTAAACGTAGGCAAATTGGGAGTAATATTGTTAGTGATTAGAAATGAAATATTATTTAATTGAAATGAATTAATTCTTGACTTTACGCTTAAATTAGCACTTGAAAATATTTTGGTTACACTGTTACCAAACCTTGCACGGAATGAGTTGTATTGGTTGCTGGAAGATTTTCTAAACATATTTTCAGTAATGAAATTTGATTGGGAACAATTATCAAGAAGTGCTCGACAAAGAAATGGTTTATTGTTTGAGTCAAATACTAATACCTTGGCGATAGCCAAAATAACGTAAGGAGTTTCTTGAATATCATTTTGATTTTTCACCACCGATAATGAATGAGAGTTGTTAACTGACTCCGAGTTATTTTCAGGACAATTTTGGGGTTGTGATTGTGATTGAAAAGGGTTATTAATGGAATGATTTTGTGTACTTTGTTTAGCGTGCCCAGATAAATGCAATAATGAATTATGTTTGGATGAACATGTTTTACAAGAGTACTGATTTTTGCAATCTTTTGAAGGGTGCCCCAAACGAAGGCAATTAGTGCAAGCACGCAAATTTCTTATTTTATTCAAACGATTCTGAGGATCCATTTTCAAGAAATCCGCACAATAATAAATGTTATGATCTTTTTTGCATAAAATACATGACAGTGTTGGAGCATCGTTAACCGAAAAAGTTTTACTATATTGTTGTTTGTTATTGTGGATTTTGTCTGGGGTGTGCGATTTGGCTAAATAAATGCTTTCTAAAATTTGACATCGATCATTAATGAATGACGTGAATTCTTCTAATGAAGGAGTATCGGAGGGCAACTTTAAAGAATAATTCTCCCATTCTCTCCTGGTTGCAATGTCAAGTTTTGAACTCAAATGAAAAATGACAATGGTGTTCCAGGAGTTAACAGGAAGGCCTAAAGATTCAAGAGCTCTCAAATGCTGCACAGAGGTGTCAATTAAGCCTCTAAGAAGCAAGTGAGATTCCTTTGGGATTGATTGAATGGCATAAAGTTCCTTTAAATGAGTATGAATAATTGCTCTCTTATTTTCATAACGTTGACATAAAATTTGCCAAGCCTTGTCATAATTATTTTCTGAAACCTCTAATGAGTTAAGGACATTAGCAGCATCCCCTTTCAAACATGATTTGAGATACCAGAATTTTTCAATTTTGCTGATTTGCGATGAGCTATGAATAAGCGATTTAAAAGTGTCTGCAAATTGAAGCCACTTGTCATAAGATCCATAAAATTCTGGTAACTTAATTTTTGGTAAATTTGCGTTTGATAAAGTGTTTTGTACATTTGTGTTTGTGTTTGAATTTTGAATTGGTATATTTGATGCGAGCGCATTTTGTCGCGCCAATTCTCTAAAGTGCGTATCAATTAGTGCTTTAGCTTCACCAGTTGATTCAAAGAACTCATCCTCGAACTTAACCCTGAATTCATTGTGTGATGTTCTTCTATCAAAAATTTCTAAATCTCCCTGAACACCGGCAAATTCACCCCATAAAATCTGTATTTTTTCAAGGCGAGCTTGTAATTGATAAATTTTGACGGAGTCTGAGAAATTGTTTACATAATCTGTGAACCTTGAAAGTGCCTCAAAAATCAGATTTCTAGAATAGGTCAAGCCTCTGATTTTATCAGCCAATATTGGTTGCTCATCAGCATTCGCTTGATCGTTAGGCATTGCAAATATGTTGAGCAAAAAGTTAAATTATTGAATCTTAATAAATTGTTTAAAAATAAAAAATAAAAAATATTGATTGTTTTGTTATATTGAAATTAAAAAATATACTTCCAAATCTTTGTTTAATTTGGGACAAAAAATGATAAGGAACGCAAACGTAAAAAAAAAATAACATGCGATAACTCCCTCCAGAGCAAATGCAATAATTTTGACTAAAATAGTCGCCCTTATATAAGGAAATTAATTATACGCGCCCAAGCACAAATGTATAGTTCATCAGGAACCACTCAAATTATTGATGAAAGTGTACTTACACTCACAAGTTGATTGTTTTGTTTTGTTTGTTTGCTCACCAACAACACGAAGGATCGTCCAGACGTGATACTAGGAAGCTGCAAATATCTGCTCACTGCTACCATAAAAAATGGCTTGATGTATGACGTATGTATGTTGATTATTGCTTCTAAAAACCATGAAATGAAATATTGTGCACTATATCAGGTTCGAAGGACCAATGAACGGGATTAAAATGGGCATTTCCATTTTCCGTTTTTAATGAGATTGCTGATTCACAAGTGCACAATAAAACGACAGAATTAAATAATTAATCCTTAATTTATTGATTAAATAAGTAGGCATATATACCCAAACTTGAATTAGTATAGGTATGTACAAAATATCTTGAATGATTTTAAACAAAGTTTAAATAAAAATTCAGTGCCAATTGCTTTTGACTGTAACACAGCTAAGCCAAGACTGATACTGAAATTCGTTTTTATCTTCAAAAATATAAAATAACATGGGGATGTAAGGATGACCTAGATACCTAGACCGGTGCAAACCGGAGTGAATACAATAAAAAGAAACAAAAAATTCTATTTTATAGCCGCAGGCACCCAAACTTGGTGCCAGGCTGTCGGCATGCGAACTCATTGTTATTGAACTCTAAAAGTATAGAAATAAAAAATAAACTCTACCAAACATACACTGTTTAATTAATTTCACTATATAACCTTATCCATAACACCACTAGTTGTGTTATGATTTCATAACCTAGTCCATAACACCACAAGTTGTGTTATGAGTCTCATGACATAACTCAAATACTAGAAAAATGGGTATGTAAAAAAGTCATAACCAAACGCTTGTAGATAAAAATCTTTATCAGTGGAATTGCAAGTAGGTAAAATTTTAATCAAATAATCCAGAACATCTTTTTACTCGAAATAAACATTCAGATGATCGATCTTCTGTATCAATACAGGTAAAAAACTAAAGAATAATTTTAAAAAATCCGTTATTTCTGTTCATTTTTTGCCCAAGTTAAAAACGAATTGTTGTAAGAACATAGAAAAATTGAGTATCTATAAAGAACATATTTAGTTGTCACCTACGCACCCCCTCGAAAAAAATACGCTTCTAGAGGACTGTTATTTATTATACCAAAGGCACGTGTTTTCTTTCTTTGAAGTTCATTTTGCTCAAAAACACGTTCATATCGTTTTTATCACAAAACTTATATTGAAGATTTCAGGATTCAAAAATTGACCCTCGGAAAAAGGAGTCTACATAAGCGAGCTGAAAAAATTTCTTTATTTACGACTGACATATAATGTAAGTATTATATTTGTGATTTTGGCAGTATAATGCCATATATTATTCCCGCAGGGAATAATGACGAGGGATTATTGGTCATTAATCCCGCTTGCACACCAATCAGAAAATTTCTTGAATTAAAAAATACCATGGAAACTTCTATGAGACAAACAAAACAAACTCAAAAGTGACAAGTGTCAAACGTATAGTGCTTAAGTGCTTGTGTTTTATATTCATCAATTCATATCGTCGAGATGGACGAAAATGAAGATTCTATTACTTGTACAGGGTGGTCATTTTATCTTGATAACATTTTAAACTGTCATAATTTCTTTATTTTTAAAGTTATTTAAATAAATAAAAAAACATACTGTATGGTTGTTTTTCAAGTTTTAGATAGGATGGACAAAAAACAAAAGACTAATATATTTTGACAGTTTTGCACACAAAAAGCATTTTTTTTTAATGAATCACCCAGTAAATTTCAAGTTTGTTTGATAATATGTTTCATTCTAATTGCATTATATACAATACAATACAATTGAATACAATTCACTTTATATTTACATGCAGAAATATTCTATTTATTCTAACTGCAAATATTGATTACCTACACAGAATACCTGCAAAGGTAGGTAGGTAGACAGAATTTCCCATTAGAATCAATAAAACACTTCTGCATGTAAATATAGAGTAAATTGTATTAAGGTGCATTGTATTGTATGTATTGCAATCAGAATGAAACATATTATCAAACAATTTAAAAATTTACTGGGTGTTCCATTCAAAAAAAATCTATTTGTATGCATAACTGTGAAAATTTATCAGTCTTTTGTTTGTTGTCCACCCTATCTAAAACTTGAAGAACAACCCTACAGTATGTTTTTTTATTTATTTAAATAACTTCAAAAATAAAGAAATTATGACCGTTTGAAATGTTATCAAGATAAAATGACCACACTGTACCCCTCCAGAAATTTTAAAAATAGCTGCAGTAACAACATCGAATCTAATACCGGAATCATCGAAATTTATTTACGAGAAAACGTACGCCAGCTTCAACGAATGGCGTTTTCGAAACAAAACAAACTCGTTTTCCGAAAATGTTTTGCTGGCGTATTTTGCGGAATTAAGTTCAAAATATAAACCATCGTCATTATGGTCATTTTATTCGATGAAAAAATCCATATTGAAAATAAACCATGACATTGGGCTGGAAAAATATGGCAAATTACGAGCATTTTTGAAAAGAAAATCGGAAGGATTTCAAGTAAAGAAGTCTTCCACTGACCCCGGAACAAATTAGGAAATTTATTGACAAAGCTCCTGATAAATTTTTTCTTTTACATAAGGTAATTATACATAAATAAATCTAATAATCATAATCTGACCTATTCTTATTTGCTTCAGATTATATTAATTATTCGAATTATGGGCGCATGCCGCTCAAACGAGCTCTATGAAATGAATGTATAAGACGTGAAGGATTTCCAAACAGAATTATTAATAACCATACCCAAAACTAAAACCATAATTGTATACGGAAATTCACCATAAACAGTACGTTTTACAATTTTGTAAAGAAGTACATCGATCTCCGTCCGGCACATGTGGAAATTAATTCATTCTTTCTAAATGATCAAAAATCCAAATGCACAGTACAACGTGTAGGAAAAAACAAATTTGTAAACATTGGTAGACAAATTGCCAAATATTTAAACTTGCCAAATCCTGAAAGTTATACCGGCCATTGTTATCGCAGATCATCTGCCACTCTATACATTGATGGAGGAGGCGATATAACTGGGTTAAAGCGTCATGGGGGCTGGAGATCTACACAAGTAGCTGAAGGATACATTGATCAGTCCATAAGAAACAAGACAACTACAGCAGATACTATTGCTAAGCAGATAAATAGTAATGGAGCACCTTCTTCCTTTACAGCAACCAAAATTCCAAATGCATCTTCTCCAAATATTTGTATCGAAAACACTTCCAAAATTGATGATAATTCACAACCAATTCAGTTTATTAATTGTACTATTACTAATTTTAATGTTATGAATAAATAAAGAAGTTCTTCAATAAAAATCTCAAATATATTAATTTGTCGTAAATAAAGTAGAGTATACTACTCGCAATAATGGCTATTATTCCCTCGGAATGTTACTCCCTCGCCGCTAACGCGACTCAGTTCGTAAATATTCCTTGGGAATAATAGCTATCATTAATGACTCGTGGTATTATTATTTATGTCCAACCATTAAAAACTATAGTAAGTATAGATAGTTGATCGATAGTTACTTTTTTTGTCACTATCAATACTATCGATGGTGACATCCGATAGTATATCCATGAGTTACATTAGGGTGCATGTTCTTCAGTGTTCGTGTTTACCATTCAGTATCCAACTCAGTTTTTGGAATCATTAAAGGTCTGTTCCCACAGGAGCCTCTGACAGTTTGCAAACTGTCAGTAAGCATCGCCCATACATGTTTTCAATGCTGTCGTTACAAGATAAATCTAACTCAGCTGAGCGATTGTTTCTGACAGGTTGCAAACTGTCAGAGACTCCTGTGGGAACAGACCTTATCATGTGTGAAGTAAAACCTGTAATCATGAAGAAAGTAGATTATGTACTAATCTGCCTTAATTTTTCTAACTTTAGGCATTTGTACCGTGCTTTCTAAATACAAAATAGTTTTTCTAAATAGTATTTGGGCAAAGATTTGGGTACTTATGTTTCTTCAATTTTCGATTTTCAGCTTGAAAAGTAATTTGGTTTTCTTTATTACATATTTAGGTATTTATTCCATTTTTATAAAATATTTGCTGTTATTATGAAATTAGAATAGTTAAATGAATTTTTAAATTCGAGAATGTTGGGTTAATTTTTCAATTTTAAATTTACATTTTTTTGTTAACTACCGATACTTTATCGATGGTATCGATAGCGTAAAGTAGCACTATCGATAGTCGAAATTTTGCACTCTAGCTGGCTTTACAATGTCCTATTTTTTTCAAATAAATAATTTTTGAAAATGCTGTTCTCATCACATACTTATTTGGACGTACTGGAAGAGTGCGAGTATATATGGAGTAGATATCCGACCAATAATAATCATTCACAATGGTTCTTGCGATCATCTTTGATACTTTCCTTGTCTAAGCTCTCAGAGTAACAACGATGAAATTCCTTATTCGTTATTAGCACCTTGTTTATTTAACACGCTGTCTAATATCAAGGATGATACACGCTACACACTACTACTATAGGATAGCCTATCCTCATAAGGCCACTGTGGAATAAATCTAAAGCCCCCCACCACGCCAAATCACCAATTGTTATGTAGGTAGTGTAGCAAAACGCGCCCAAGTACTCTATTTAATTAGTTAAATGGTAGATGGCGAACAGTATATTGATGGTGTTTATTTCCTTGAGCGACTACCTATAAAATTGTGGAGAGGGTCTATTCGCAAAGAGAGTAACAAACTATTGAGGTTTACTAAATTATATTTTATTATACTTAAAATCAAAATTAAAATAAAGCAAATATCTTTCTATGTCTGACAGCCACTTCTATTTTTTTTCTCAAATCAATTTATTTCACATCCGTTCAAAACGGACCAGGAAATATCCATACTAAAAACGCTCTACTTCTTCTATTTTTAATAAGTTATAAGCTTATACATTACAACACTTCCGATTCACATTCCTATTAAAACTACCCTTCACCTATATCTATAAATTCTTAAAAATTCCTAAGTCCTTTACTGATTACTTATTCAAAATAATTATTTAAGTCATAATCCGACTCACTGGATTAAGTATATAGGTATTACTAACTATATTTTTATAAAACCCTTACAATAATTCCTAAACGTTTAAAACCCTAAATCAAAACTCATTTCATGAACAATAAGTTTCATTTCAAAAGTTCCCATTTCATTTAATGGTTTATTCTTTTACTAAGAATCAATTTAATCAGAACAATTACTACTTTCGGATTCCTAGCCAACAAACACAATTATTTAAATTTTTACTAGTTAGTTACTATAGCCCTTAAACATCAATTGGACAATCCAATTCAAAATTCTTTAATAATTCCTACTCAAAATAAAATATTGCTAAGAGTATTGTAATTTCCCCTTATAAATTCTTTGCAAAATTAATTAAAATGTCATTTTTTGAAGGCAATTAAATTTAGACATCAATGTTCCATATTCAAAACACTCGAGTTATTATTATTTATGCAGTAAAGTTCCATAGTTAATTCACTTCATACTTATTCATCATTTATAGTCAAAAATAAAACTTGTCACTATAGAGTACTTACATTTTGTCTATAAAACACTAAACTAATTTAAAATAAATTCATTCGATTATTTAGAGCTCGCACATAATGTTGAATGAATTTTAATGTTCTTTCTTTCTCGATTTTCCGTTACTATTTCAAAGATTCATTCAAACGCGTGTTCCCGAGGGAATAAAAGAAACTTTTCGCGAATTTTACCCGGACTGACACATTAGGTAAAGTCCGACAAATACCATTTTAAAGTCACGTGATATTGGTGGCAAAAAACGTATGTTCTTGATTATGTCGTTGATATCCACCTACAAAAAGCTACTAGTGGTTAATTATTATTGAATTTTAGGATATGTTCCCACTAGCATTTTACAAACGCGTTTCTGAAGTAGTATTGACCAATCAGATGGGAATTTTAATACTTGCAATTGTTGCGAGACTCCCTTTGTCGCATCTTCTGTCTGTTGTAATAAAATATTATTATGAACAATAATTAGACACCAATTTTTTTTCAATTTTACTATCACCGCTGTTTAAGATGTATTGAAGAAGGATAGAGAAAAATCACGTGACTTTAAAATGATAGTTGTTGGACTTTAGGTACTGTAGACTTTAACTCAAACTGGACTGAACTAACAACTCAACTAACAACTGGTGATCTCAACTGAAACCGCTGTATTTATATCATTCGATCCCCCCAAAATTTCTTTGTCCATCAATCATTAGGAGGATGATGCAATCTCTTCGAAATTTTTGTCATTTCTTGTTCAAAACCGAATAATGTCGCAATTTCCTAGTTTATCGGGGTCAACGGATTTCGTATAAGAATGTGAGGACATATAACTCAAAGAAATGCCAAAATACGTGCGCCATAAATCATCTATTTAATTACTTTGGCCTCGCTTTTAATAAGTTCATTGATTTGATTTGGGAGATGACATCACGCTTGGTGACTAAATAATAAAATTTTAACGTATATAAATATTTTAATTTAATTTGGGGTCAACGCTAATTTGTTTTATTTTCAATTTATCGATACTGATTTGAAATACCCGTAATTCAGTTTTTTGATTATTTGATTACATTTAATTTTTACAGTAAAGACGTTGTAAAGTACGGGTCAATTTTTACCGGGTCATTACACAGTCCGCATCGTTGTGTGCGGTACCTTTTTTGTAAATCACTTTGTAATCGCACTCTGATAGTTTAATGGCCCATCCTATTATTTTCTTTCATGTAGTCCAACCAGCATGGTGGTCAGTTACTATCTCTACAGGACGTCCATATACTAAGTGTCTCAAGTATCCTAGACTCCAGACTGCTGCTAAAAGCTCTAACTCTGTAATTGCGTAATTTTGTTCTGCTTTTGACAGACTTCTACTTATATATGCAACTGGGTGTAAATTATTGTCTTCAATGTCTCCTCCTTTTTGCAGAAGGAGTGCCCCTATTCCCTTTATTGAAGCGTTGGTATCTAGGGTGCATCCTATGTCGGGGTTGTAATGTTGTAACAGAGGTGCTGACGTTAGTTTTTCTTTCAAGATGCTAAATGCTAGAGGTGGGTTGCGATTTCACGAACTGTGACTTTGTCACTGCTACTTGTCTGTCACAGTCACAGCCTGCTCCAGTCCCAGTCAAGTAGCAGTGACATTTTGTTACTGCCCGCTTCAAGCTCCGACCGATGCAGCGCGGTCAAAACTCGAGCTGTGATGCAAATTTAATAATATAATATTATAAATCGCATCGCGGTCAAGCCAAATAGAAACTGCTACTGCAGAGGGCAGGCTGAAAACTAGAACATCTCTCTCGGCCGTGACTGCGGACTGTGATTATGCCATGTTGCGATGTAGCATTAACATAATATTAGCAGTACGGCCGCCAACTAAGGTAAAACTGCTCCAAAAAATCACTGCTATTTGTCACAGTGACTCGACTGGAGCAGTCACGTCTTGTCACAGCTCCATTAAAATCGCAGGTTGGCCCACCTCTACTAAATGTCTCTTCTTGATCTGGCCCCCATTTGAAATTATTTTTTCTTGTAGAAATCTCTCATAAATATTCGATAGAAATTATTTTACAAAGTCCTAAAAAGCTTTGTACTTCCTTTAACTTCCTTGGTTTCAGGAACTCTTTAATGCCTTTCAGCTTTTCTTCATTTGGTTTTATCCCGCTTCTATTTACTGTGAATCCCAATATTTTTATTTCTTTGTGGAGATATGTACACTTACTGGGTTTTAGAATAAGGTTTGTTCTCTTAGTCTCTGGAATACTTTTCTTAATTTTTGTATGTGTTCCTCTTCCGTTTTTGAGAAAATGATAATGTCATCTATATACACTAATACTTCCTTCCATTTTTAATCCCAAAAGACCATATCCGAGAGTTCTTGAAACACAGATGGTCGCCGGAGCATTACATAATCCGAATGGGAGAACGTTGAACTCGTATGAGCCATGGCCTTCTGCCACGAATGCCGTGTATTGTTTTGAATTTTCCTCTACCGGCACTTACCAGTATCCTGAGAACATGTCTAAGATACTAAAATATTTCGCTTTGTCCAGGTAACTTAATATGTCATCGATTTGAGGTAATGGATAATTTGTTCTCTTCGTCACATTATTAAGTTTTTTATAATCTATGCAAAACCTTGTAGATCCGTCTTTCTTGGTTACTAGCACCACTGGGCTTGTCCATGGGGAGTGATGTGGCCTAATAATATCATGTTCTAACATTTCCTTTATTTGCTCGTCGTCTATCTTTTCCCTTAAGGGTGTGATACTTTGTAAGGGCGCCTTTTTATTGGTCTGGTGTCTGTCTCTAATTCAATTCTCTGTTTTGTTAGGTTTGTCTTGCCCATGTACTTTGGAGATTTTGCGAAGACACACGATTATGTCCGATTTACATTTGGTTATGATGATGTTAATTAAAGCTGTTTATTCTTAAATAGACATGACAAAACATGGGATACCTATTATTGTATTCGATCACGATTTCTATTTTGAGAGTGCCGATGGGGGTTGGAATAGTCGAAGGCCTGTATGGTTAGCACATTGAAATGCTCAATTAATTTACCGGCGTATCAAATTTTGTTGAGCCCAGCGCAAACGTAACAGCCTTAAATATTAGAGTGCTCAAACAGCGTAAGTGGGTTTTTGAAACGGCGCCAAGTAAAAAACTTCTCTCATTTGTGAAAAAAAAAATATATATATGAAAGTCCGGAAGCAATACCCATAAAAAAAAGACGTTTATTTAAAATTGGGGAACCTAATGTTGACAAATTGTGTTTTGAATGAATATTCTTGTTTTCGAAGATAAAACATTTTCGTATCAGTAACTTTAGTGAAGGCATAAGTATTACAGAAGCTTAATAAAAATCTAAAAAACTTTATCTTGCCCCTTTTTGAGTAGCTGACTGAAAAAGTGGCCTAGTAAACATGTAGGTACATCTGGTTAAAAATACGTAAATCAATTTAAAGTTACATTCTTATTTCCTTGAATTGGTGAAACATAATAGTAAATTTACAAAGTAAAATATTCAATAAGTATAGACCTATATGTTACGATTCCAAAAATTTCTCTATGCAATAAAAAGTGTTTTTAATTAAAAGGCCTTTCATTTTGTTTAAAGGCCTTGAACGGTAGCTCGTTAAAAAGTTTCACGGCAATATATTCAGGTCTGTTTTGACACTTTACGAGTTTGCAGTGCTCTGGAACTAATTTACCCCCTTTTTCTTGTTACGAAGTCGTGGGAGATATGCGTGGGCTCGAATAATATTTTTTTTGTTCAATTAGCAGTAAATTCTCTAAGCAGTAAACACCTAGAAATGTAAGGTAATGACTCAGTTGCTGTCATTCTGGCACTAAATCCGCACGCATGCTAATTTTGCTAGTGATTTGCCCCATGATGTTTACTCGGCTGATTTAGAGTTGCTGGGGTTGACGATATTTGAACAAGTCGAAACTATGTATTTCATTGCGATCATCAGACAGAAAGATTGAAATATTGTGAAGGTTACAGGCATTCAATAATTAGTCCCTTTTGTCCTATCCCTATCAAACTTAAAACTCACATTTTTCATATTCATAGACCAACATCAGGTAAATTTTAACACAACTAGTGGTGTTATGAACTATAGGTAATGAATCTATAACACAACTAGTTTTTGTGATACATAACTTCTACATCCTGTAATTCAAAAACGATTTATTTATCAGAAGTTATATTATAAAACCCTATGTTAGATACTATTATATACATAATTCTCCTTTCCAATGTTAAATGTAAGCGTACGCCTATGTAAAAGTTCACAATTATATAAAGATGCTGACTAAGCGGTACTGCACTGGAAAAGTACCATCATATCGCCCACATGATTGCAGCGTCAGCAGTATTTTATTATAAATACGGCTAGAATAACTTCTCATGCATTCATTTGTATTCTAGCTTAGACTAAAGCAAGTTGAATCAAGATTCTTCTGTTATCGGCTCTTCGCCGCAGCAATTAGAGTCTAGTATTTTTTGTTGTTACTTCTTAGTTTTTAACTCATCTACAGGAGATCCTTGATTCATGCGAGACTTGCTAATCCAATAAATTATTTATTTTTTTTAATATATTTATATACATCTTTTGAAATGGATCATAATACTTTATTAGACTTTTACCGTTCATGTCAAAATAAAATGTGTACGACTATAAGTGATGTTCAAGAAGTAATAATGACCGGCGATAATAATTTTAATGTTATACACGTTAATATCAGGGGTATTAAAACTAATTTCGATAATTTTCTACTATTACTTAGCTCTTTAGATGTTGATTTTGATATCATTATAATGCCAGAATCACACGAAATCGAAAATGTTGATGATTTTAATATAAAGTCATACTCTGTTTTTTATAATAACAGTACTATTAATTGGTGTGATGGTACTATCATCATAGACTAATGTATATAGGGTGTAAATAGACTGGACTCTCTAATGTTGACATATCATGCCGTATTTTAACGCCCCCTGCCAACTGAGAGTGAACTATAATTACTAGTTCCGTCATTATCCGGAAGATGGCACTTTGTTATTGATAAACGTTCACTGTAATTCTTAAGACTCGTTCACAGTCTTTAAACAGTGGCGGCCCTCCCGACACTACGCTATATTCTTGCAAATTTTAAATATAAATAAATAGGACATCAATTAATATCTACTCGGATATTATCTATATCTATCAAAAAAATTTAAAAACAACGGATACGTTGTTTTTAAATTTTCATGATAGATAATAGATACCTACCTATCCAGTTGGGTATATCATTATATCCAATAAATCCTATCATATCCTATGTATTCATATTAAAAATTTTAAGAATATGGCGATTGGCGACGGGACCTTTCTTGTCGCCACTGTTTGCAGAGGTGTCGAGTTACTGTAATAAATTATTGTTTTTATCTAGGTTAGTTTTTTTAATTGAAAAATTAGCACTTAAATATGTATAATCAAGTATAATATATTATTTATTAATAATTATTATACACTTATTGAGCTACTTAAATCTAACATATAAAATTTAACAGCAAGCACGAACGGCAATAACGGCACGGACTCCAAAAACAAAACACATGCTGAGGAATGACAGAGACAATAACAACACTTTGAAAACTAAGAGAAAAACAAAAAAACTAAAAAGTAAATTTTTTGTGTCCCCTTTTTTTCAAGTTGTTATACATATGTTTTGCAGTTAAAAATATTTTTGGCGCGTTTCTTAGTATCACTCTTTGATCTGTAGATAAATGTGGTACATCATATAAAGGAATAATTTTTGAGTTATCAATCTCGAAATGGAATTCATATAACTCTTTCCCGCTTCGTAAATATTTTTCTTTAGTTTCCTGCACAAGAGTATTTATTGCAGCTTGATTGTTCGAGCCCTGGTCACACACAGTAGCAACAATGTTTAGACCAATGCCTATACATTTTCTAACAATCATTTTTATGATGTAAACAATGTCATTTTTCTTCGTTGCCCCAGACACAAAATTATAATAAACAGGTTGCTTCCATTTTCGTCTAATACCACGCAACATGAAAACCTGAAAAAATCTTGTTATTAATATATTATAGAAATACATTATATGCATACATATAAATGTTTTTCTACTGACGTTTCATAATAGCAACTTTTCGATTGTCATTCCAGTTTTGAAACGACATTCTTTTAAGCACTCAGTGCGTAAAAGTGACTTTTAGGCACTTAGTGCGTAAAAGTGACTTTCAAGTGCGTAAAAGTAACTTTCAAGTGCGTAAAAGTGACTTTCAAGTGCGTAAAAGTAACTTTTAAGCACTAGTGCCTAAAAGTGTCATTCATTGTTCAGAAATAAAAAACACACTAAACACAGATTTGAATTTTGTTTTGTATTTATTATGAATATTAGTCACCACCATGAAAGGTGTCAAGCAAAAGCAGGGTGACAAACATTGAAATAAAATTGTGTTTTTTTATTATGAAACGCCAGTAGAAAAAATCTTGTATACAATACGTTACGAAACGAAGTCTTTTAGTCACTCGACGTGTTGTCCAACTCGGCTTTGCCTCGTTGGACAATTTTCACGCAACTTATTGTATAAATAGCTATTTTCTTTTTAATGAATTTATAGGTACCTACTTGGTATAAGATAAATATAATATGTAGTATATTATGGATATTAAAGTCTTCCAAATGCGCGATTTTTTAAGCACGACGACGCAGTTTTTAATAAGCATTATAGGGTATGAATAAAAAAATAGTGATTAACCTATGCATGGTTCGCAATTTTATCACTTCTTTTGTACCCATAATCTTCAAATCCATCCACAATGCCTTCCTTTGCATTTGGCTGTAGACAAGGCTGTATACTCATTTCGTCAAACATCAAAATACAATGTTTGTCAAGAGGGTTTTGAAATTTCCTAGTTTCTGCTCTTAGAACTGAGAATACTTCATTGTGCAGTCCTGGACGAATTGGGATTCTGTTTAACAATTTTGTGATAGTTTTTCTGGACGGCATAGCAAAAATCTTTGACATATGTCTATATGCATTTGCACTTTGTTTGTAAAAAGTCAGTGCCACCACTTTGTCTTCCAGAGAGTACCTTCTTCCTTTTGGCTTCTTATCTTGGTTTTCTAATTGAGATTGAAAAAATCTGGCTCTAACTCGATCCATGCTAGAAACAACCTCTGAGCTGGTTTGTTTTTTCGCTGTTTGCAGTTTTTTTTTTGAAAGATAGTTTTTTCGCAATATTTATAGAAGCTTTTTTCTTAAAATGAATTGCCTTTTTGTAGAGATGCTTTGCTTTTGGCGATAAGCCCTTCGTAGAACTTACATTTATTGCGGACAGGATTTCAGAGCGTCCTGAAATACAGAACATAAATTTTATGATGTAGCAAAGATTATTATACTTAATAATAATAACACCCATGATATACTATAATCAAAACTTATTCAATGCAACGGTATTCAGCTGAAATTAACCATACAATAAATCTATAAAATCTGTGAATTTTTAACAAAAAAATAAACCTAGCATCCTCCAGTTCTAAAACAACACTATAAGGCAACTAACCGTTTATAACCGTGTTATAAACGGTAACTGAAAATATGATGTACTTGCAGTTACCGTTTATAACACGCTTACGAACGGTTAGTATAATTTTACCCTTAGTAAAATTGTAGGTGAGCCCAAAGTATTACTCACTGCACGTGAATAGCGCTGTGATTATCATTCCTAAAGAAAAAGATTATTAATTCCGCTTTTGAAATCCTTGTTCATTGCTAAATTTCAAACGCGCATTCTACATTTAAATTAAAATACTTACTCTTTTGTTTTCTGGGAGTCGAGCAGATTTTTGTGTTAGTTTTAGAAAGCACATTTTCAGGCTCTTTGGGAGAAAAAGTAATTTCGCCATGACTGCTTGTAGAAGCCACTTCGTTGTCTATCATCAACTGAGTTGGTCTACTAGTTGAAGGTGTTTCAACATCTAGTGGCACTATTTTTAATGGAGCTGTAGGTAAATGTACAAAGAAATGAAAAAGTGAATCTAAATAGTTGAATACCTGGTAAACTTAATGATGGCACCACTGTTGGTTTTAGTTTTCCATTAGAACCTACATCTTTTTCACAAAAATGAAGAGAGCATACACGATAACTTTTGTAAACTTGCTCAGGTGTCGTTTCAGTAACTAGACGCTGATTTCCACATAAAATGATCCACCTTTCAAAGCGCTGTTTATCTTTGGCTGGATTGAGAAAGCAGTGTTTCGATGTTCCACTTTTCATGCAAGTGCTTATACAGCAAATTGCTGGCATGTTCACGACAATTCTATAATAAATATTTCAGAAACCTTTAGGCTTTAGGTATCATAAATCATAATGCACAGTATAGCCGAGTTTTAATAAACTATCCTAGCTAGTTTATAAACTAGATTGCACATTAGCCATAACATCATAATATATATTAAAAAAAAAAAAAAACTATTTCTGATATTAAAAATACGTACACTGTGAGAATTTGTAATCAGAACTTACCTTTAGTTTTTCACAAGAATAAACGCAAACACAATCAAAATACAATTTAGATTTAAATTTAAATTTAAATTTGAATTTTGAAAATGAACGGAAAGGCCGAATGACAATGACATTACCGGTTTCATTTTGTGGTTTAGTTTTTTTCGCCATACCAGCAGAACAATCTAGCGGCCACGAGTGAACTAAAAAAGCTGGCTCAAAGTGCTAATATGAGTGAGCCGACCATGACTATCATTTATGTCAAAAGCGATCTTGTACTACAAAATAAAACAATATGTATAAATAACTACAAATTTTTGAGAATAGAGGCTTGTAAAAACAATTATAAAATTGGTATATTAGCACACTATAGACTTCCTTGTCTAGACGAAAAAATGTATCCTGACATTCTCGTGCAGTTGCTTACCCAAAGATATTTTATGCCATGCGCCACCGAAATTTTTTCTGGCGATACCAATATAAATATATTAGATAAAAGCAAAGAGAATGTAGCAAATTTCTTAAATAGTTTATCAAGTCTAGGATATTTCCCGTTTATTAACGTCCCTACTAGAAATAAATCTTGTCTAGACCATTTTTTTGTTAAGGGCCTTGATGATTGCAATGCCGCAGTTCTAGATAGCGATATAACAGATCACTTGCCGATTATTTTAAGTATAAAAGTAAATGCTACAAGGGATGAATCTAAACCGACAAAAACCTTTGACAAATTAAATAAACAGCGGCTGCTAAATTTCTTTAAGGATGAAACGTGGTATGATCTTCTAAACGAAAGTCATCCAGATGTCATTGCTGAAAAACTGATTAATAAACTAAAATCTCTAGTAAGTCAAAGCACGGAAAAAGTACAAATTAGCAATAAAAACCGATGTTTAAAGCCATGGATAACTCCTGGGCTGGTTAGCTGTATACGTCATAGAAACCAACTAAAAAGAGCTGTAGCAAGATCAAATAATAATCGTAACACCATTGGAATCTATACCGAGTATAGAGATAGGCTGTCCAAAATCATCAAAAATGTAAAATTTGATTATTATCGTACAAAAATTCATGAAAATTATAAAAATCCTAAAAAAATATGGGATACTATTCAGGAAGCCTCTAATGAGTACCGTGATTTATCTAGTATTAAGTGCATTAAAAACGACAGTGGCCAGGCTGTCTCTGCCGCTGGAGAGATTGCCAATGAATTTAACTCCTTTTTCAGCTCTATTGGCGCAAAACTTGCACAACAAATTATACCAACCGAACAAAAATATGAGACTATTTGTCATCATTCTATGTTTTTGAGACCAGTTAGTGAATCAGAACTAATAAATGTCATAAGCTCGTTAAATAATACAAATTCTTGCGGAGATGATGGTATTACTTCTAAAATAATAAAAAACTATCATGCTTACCTCACCAAACCTTTGCTACATCTCATTAATTTCATATTCAGTACAGGTTGTTATCCAAAAATATTTAAAAAATCCATAATTATACCTATTCATAAATCAGGCGACAAGACTGTTAAAAACAACTATAGGCCAATAGCCCTGTGCAGTGTATTTAGCAAAATTGTGGAAAAATGTATTAAAGAAAAACTATGAAATTTTTTAAAAGAAAATGATACCATTTCTCCGTATCAGTTTGGGTTTAAACCAGGAGTTGGGACGGACAATGCATTGCACGAGGTTAATCAGTTTATTACAAAAACTATAAATAAAGGTTGTAAGCCAATCGTTGTCTTTTTAGACCTTAGAAAAGCCTTTGACACGGTTGCGCACCCAGTTCTTTTAAAGCGCCTCGAAAGCATTGGCATAAGAGGTTTAGTGTACAACCTGTTTAAATCATATCTAGAAGGCAGAGTTCAAAAAGTTAAAATAAATGACGTATACAGTGATCCTCAGGAAGTTGCTATTGGTGTGCCTCAAGGTACTGTGCTGGGTCCAATTCTGTTTTCAATATACGTAAATAGCCTACTGTCTTTGAAAGTTTCGGGTAAAATCGTTTGTTTTGCAGACGACACTGCTATAATAATTTCTGGTAGCTCATGAGACGAGGCTTATAGAAAAGCGGAATTGGATTTTCACAAAATAAAACATTGGTTAGATTCGAACCAGTTGACATTGAATACAGATAAAACTAAATTTATTCCGTTTTCTATAGACAAGCGTAATGTGCCCTATAGATATTTTTTAAACCTACATAATTCTGACTGCGACATATCTGTATCATGCAAATGTAACCTAAAAATTGAATCATGTAGTTCTATTAAGTACCTTGGAGTATATTTTGATAGGTTTATGAAATGATGGGATGTGCATATAGATTACATAAGTAAAAAGGTTAGGAAATTAGTATATAAGTTTGCGCAGCTTAGAAATATACTATCTTTAGAACTAACATAAATGGTATACTTAGCATTAGCAGAATCAATTCTGAATTTTGGTATTCTCTCGTGGGGATCAGCTTGTGAGTCAGTCTTGCTACCTTTAAATATTGCTCAAAAATACATTTTAAAAATTATGTTATTTAAATCAAAAACATATCCCACAAAACTGATATTTTCGGAAAGCGGAATGTTAAATATAAGGCAATTATACTGTAACAGAGTTATACAATTTTCATTGAAATTTAAAATATTTACAAACCTAGTTAACCATGTAGTACAAACTAGAGCTGTGACAAATCAAAAATATACAACTAGTCTGCAACACTTCTCTTTCACACAGAGAAGTATTTTATTCACTGGGCCAAGGCTATTAAATCTTCTGCCCATCAACCTTAGGAATGAATATTTTAATAAAAAAACCAGAAACGCATTAAAAAAATGGATCTTAGTTAACTATGAAACGATATCTAAAAACATAGTGTGGTTTTCTTAGGATTTTGCTATTTGAATTAAGTATGTACTAATAGCATATGCATTTTTATTCCATATCTGTAAATAGTATAGGATAGTGTACCTGTTTAATGATAAATAGATTTTGTAAAATCGTTTTAATGTTGGTTAGAGACACACACAAATTTCAAATTCATCGTGTATCTAGCTGACATTATTAAATACTTTGAAATGTATTATTACTATTGTATCAAATAAATAAATAATAAATAAATAAATAAAATAAATAGTTTTTAAAAACAGGATTTACTGAACGAAAAATATAATTCAGACAAACCCTTGTTAATAAATTTCACCGCATGGCTAATTTTCTTTGTAAATTGTTTGAACAATATTCTCGAGCGTATTTAATTAAAGAATCAAGTGCCAAATAAAGGTTGATTTTATTGCTTTTACCCTTTCAGATCAAACCTGACACACGATGGCCGAAATATTCCTTTTGCATTCGAAAAGGATTCTAACAACGCTAATTCTGATATGGACTTTCACTGCGTCAGTACCCAAAGTTATCGAAGATGATTTTCGTTATTATAACGTCGGCGTTTTGATGGCTTCCAATCTTCATTATCCTTTCGATTTGGAACGGTGCGGCCCCGCCGTCGATATGGCTTTGGAGGAGGTTAACGAGAAATTTTTAGCTCAGCACAAGATTAAGTTGTTGAAAGTACAAAAAAGGTAAGAACTTTTTTCAATTTTAATTATTTCAGACAAAGTACTTTGAACAAATAAATATTTATAATAAATAACTGACTTATAAATATAATAATTTGTTAAAAACGCATAATACACATAACTTTTTAGACAAAAATTAAAAATATACAAATATATAAACTGAAACAAAATAAATGCCTAAAAATTAACACTAATTCTAAGAATAAATATAATAAAAGTGTTTAAATCTGAGTTCACTAATATATATTTATGTTATAAGGATCATAATGACGATCATTATGGCACTAGCCGAGTCTGATAACACGGCGTAAGCCATAATGATTCTTTATGACCCGAATTTCATACAAAATTTTATATTCCGGCGATTTAAGTAAGTCAATACATTTTTCTGTCGCATTTGAGTTTATCAGAAATAATTGAAGAAGGCTAATTTCAGTAATGTGCTTGACAACTGTTAACAACGGAATTGTTTGTTTGTATTGTCATACTGTCAAAGTTGAATTCACTGAACTGTTCATCAAATATTAAAAAATGAATAATTCTATGATGAATTTACCCCCAAAAATGGAAAATTTGGCTGATAATGTAGTTGCTGGCCTAATGCCTGAAAAGTCTAAAAGCGTATATGAAAAAACCTAGGAATGCTATACCTATATATATTTTTTATAGTACCATTATAGTACTCAGGACTATAATGAAATCATTATAGTACTCAATCCAATAAAGTATGTCATTATGACACTACAAATGAAGTCTATAATAATGTCATTTTGACTCGGAATATAAAACAACTTTCTATTAACAAAGAAAGATTTAAATTTTTTCAAATTAAATTTTCTTGTCATCGCGCTTGTTACGAATGTTTATGTAGGGAGGAGAATAAGGGCGACTGTTGGGGAACGTCACATACATTATACAGATATATATTACCCTTACAAAACAACGGAGTCGTGTTACATTAGAGCTGAAAAAAAAAAGTTAAATATAGGTTTTTTTCAGCCGTTATCACACTAATTATGGACTGAAAAAAAGGTATTTCGTCTAAATTTTTGTTCAAAAATCACACTGCTGTCTCTTTTATGAAATTTAAAAAAAAAAATAGTTATAGGAATAATGAAAGATTTGCTGGGTTGCATTATCCTTTAACTACATCATGCCATATTTCTGCTCGTGGAAATTTCTAAAACTAGATTTTCAGGTTTAGCAAACTGCTCTGGCTCAATTTACAATAAAATTAAAACGTTGTACAATAAAACAAAAAGAAAATTAAACTCAAAACTAAGTTGATGTTAAAATACATGCAAGCTAACACAAACAAGAAGAACAATGTCAAGAAACACAAAACATACAGAATATTTAAATGAAAACTAAATTGAATGTCTACAAAAAACACTTCAGCGTTTAGTGACTGAGAATAAATCGATTTCTGCGTAGAGGTTTTAGACTACATAAGAGTAGCCTAATGTTGTAGTCGACGTTTTCATAGGGAAAGTGATGTTTGAATAAGAGGTATTTAGCAAATTTTGCCTGAATTCTGTTACAAATTAATTTGAAATTTGTTACTTTAAGACAAGATAACCTAGGGTCGTGGAATTCAAAAAATCAAGATAACGTGTAGTCCCTTCATGTGCAAATGAAACCACTCAAAATCCAACAAACAATAATTTTATCTGATATTTAACAATGTTATATGTAACATAGAGTAACAGTAAATGTTACTGTAAAATTTTAGTGTCGACAGCTTGGTTTTTCCGGTTAATCTGATACCATATACCTTTCCAATCCGGAGCTCTTCAATGGTGTTGGGGTTCCACTTTCGTGAACTGGAGCTCATCGTGTTGCTTCCTGTATCCAGGAAAAGGATAGATTGCTGGGGTGACGTCACTCCAGCTGATCCAGACTTCAAACAGTGATTTTTATGTCGAGTAGGTACCCAGAAAAGAATAAAGGCAGTATCAGGTTCACCAATATTTGGAATATTAAATTCCTGAATTCTGTCAAAAAATGATTGTCTTGCAAAGGAAATTGAAATTGAAAATTAATATAAAACGATTGTTGTACAGACACTCCCTTCCAACAGAATCAGGTATGAACAGCTATTGCAAGTTGAAAAAAAAAATATTAATATAAAAAAAAATACAATTGAATAATTAAGAATAATGGTAAGATAATAATGAAATTTAAATTAAAATGCTCGTTATGATTGAGCAAAATGCTGCTTTCCTGACAGTAGCTCTGGCAGGCAAAAATATGAACAAAATAAGGTGAAACAATAAGAAATTAAATCTTTGGATTTTCCCATAAAGAGACAAAATTTTCCTTTCAAATTAAAGTAGCAGGTAGCTACTATAGATATTACAAGATAAACCTGGGGTTAAAATTAATCAAATCCAGAATAAGTCAAAATTCTTGAGATGTTCTAATTAAAACTTTTTTCTGAATTTTTGACCTGTCCGGATTTCTATTAAAAAATTTCATCCTTTAGTCGAGATAACAATTGAGGGAGTCAAACAGAAAATGGCTATTCAGGCCTCTGTCTGAATTCAATAAAGAGTTGATAGGGATGGACACAAAAATTTGGTTATCACCGACTCTATTTAGAGCAAATGGTCCAATATTCCCACACTAACAATTGATTCTGAAAACCAGAGCAGCAGTACCTTTTTAAAATCCAAAAATCTGAATTGACTTACCTCAGATAAACGTGGCACTACCAATCGATACTCACACAAAATGGAAGCCAACAATTAGATAAAAAAAAAGTAAAATATAATATTTATATTTCAAGAACAGATAAGATAAGATTTATCAGGTAAAAACTTAATAATGATATGATATTATGCATTGATAGCAAAATATATTGAAAAATCTATAAGGGAGAATCCAAGAATACAAAGCAAAAATTATTCAAAATGAAGAGGCTTGCCTGCTACACTTCTGTTGAGGAAAGAGATCGTTTAAGAAACCAAAGCCCACAAGAAAACGTTCTAGTGTTTTTTTATACCTAACTGCATTTTAACCAGATCAACCAATCAGACGAGTACACCCAAAAGATCACATTCACTCCACAATGAAAACCCACGTAGAATAAAAGAGAATAAATAAAAATCCACTAAAAATATTTTAATTGTTTACAAATTATAAAACCTACTTTAAATTAAGATTTTGTCAAAAATAAAAAAATGTTAATTAATTAGGTCATTAAGCCAAAAAATGATTATTTCAGAATCCGAAGTTAGAGAAAGGCAGAAATATATCTATTCGCTAAAAGTGAGATAAATATAATTTCTTTCAATGAAAATACAAATGACTGTCAAATGCGAAATAATTGAAATCATACTTTGAAAAATAATTCTATCAGGTACTAGATGGCAGTAGTGGTAAATGAATTCTAGAGATTTGCATTTTACGCACATGATGAATAGATGGCAGCATTAGTATTATTTTGAACTTTGTGGATATTTTTAGATTAGCAATTATAATTTTGCTGATTCTGAAATGGAAAAAATACAACTTTATAATGAAAATAAGAAGAGATGGAACCTGTTACGTAAATGATAAATTTATCGTAACAACTCTTTCAATCCGTCAGAGCGAGGTATAAAAAGGGGACCAGATTTCGCTGTAGAATTCAAAGATACTGCCCACCAGACAGTTGTATTGAGGGTGAAGAATTGTAGATGCTTTGTAATACGCTTCACAAAGCTAAATATCCTAAAACCATTGTTCACAATATTCGCAATGTAGTTAAAAGTTAGATTACTGTAAAAGACCAAAGATTCTTCCTAAATCATTGTAAACGCCAACATGTTCAATTATCTGGTTGTTGATGGGTGTAGCAAGAAGGCTCGGCAGTCCGGTTCTATAAAAAAAATGCATTGACTCACACTTGTTAATATCATCAGGACCTGGACCTTTGGAGAATTTTTAAGTTTTTCCATTTCAATTTCCGCTCTTACAGGTTTAGACTTTGGAATTGCTCCGGCTCAACTCTATTTCTGAAGTGATTAGAAATCAGTACTTCACAATTCTTCAGTTCAATAGTTAAGCTAGGAATAGGATTTTAGTGTTCCTCTTGTTCACATTTTAGCTCTTGGAAAGTAAAGGATTGAATTTTCACGCTTTCTGGAATGGATTAGGTTTCAGCTCTAACAGATTCAAAAATGATTGATAAGAGCTCACTTTTTTATAGTCTCTTATACAAGGTGGCGCAGAAGAAACGCAGAAAACATGCGTTTTTTGTTAAAATTTATTGTATTTTTTTAGTTTTCATTCAAATGAAAATTACCAAATTTGTATGATTGTAAATAAAATAGTATACATAGTTCGGTTAAAAGTTTCATTACTGTCTCGAGATTTTGGTTAGACCGAGGCGCAGCCTTAATGCCTTAATAATTGCCATAAAGTATAATTCTAATGCTTCTCTAGTTCACATTTTAGCTCTTGAAGAACAAGGAAGGGAATTTCCGCGCTTTCTTGATTAAGTTTCAGCTCTAACAAATTCAAAAATGGATTTTGAAATTGCTCTGGCTCCACTTCATTTCTAGAATAGTCAGAAACTTACTTCTAATAGTTTAATTTGGTTTGAATAGAGCCGGGAATATGATTTTAGTATTTTTCTAGTTCACTTTTTAGCTCCTCCAGATCGAGGGACGCTTTTTTGATTAAGTATCTAAACTTTAACAGATCCAAAAATAAGCTTTTGAAACTACTCTGGTTTAACTTCAACCCAAGAATGTCCAGAATTCAGTATTTTAGAGTTTCTAATTTAATTCTGGCTCTATGAAGCCTGGAATAGGATTTTCATGCTTCTTCAGTACAAATTTCAGCTCTCCAAAAGCAAGGAATAGAACTACGCATTTCCAGATCAATTTTAGCTCTTACAGGTTTACAAATTGAATTTTGGAATTACTCTGGCTCAACTTTATTTCTGGAATGATCAAAAATCAGTTCTTTATTTCAATTTCGCTCTAGTTGAATTAAGAATGAGATTTTAGTGCCTCTCTAGTTCACATTTTAGCTCCTAAAGAGGAAAATTGTATTTCAAGGTTGATCCAGTTCAAAGTTCAGCTTTAACAGATGAAATATGAGCTTCTAAAAGTACTTTGACTCAACTTCAACCCAAGAATGTTCCAAATTCAATGTTTCTAATTTAATTTTGTCTCAAATAGAGCCCGAAATAGGATTTTAATGTTTCTTCAGTACTGTACGCTCCAGGAGACTATGGTTCTCTGGATGGTATTTTCTGCTTGATCCCGATGGTTTAGGATAGAAGAGCAGAAGGGCCGACAGGACTTAAAGTCACGGCACTTGCACTAGGCCGTAAGACAGGTAACTTACAACCAGATTAAAGCACTTGTTGTGAGATGGAAAGAAGACCCCAGCCAGACAAAGCACTTGCTATAAGGGTTAAATTAAAATCTGTAACCAGACAAAGCACTTGCCATAGGTTTAAAGAAGGGCCAAATGTAACCAGACAGAGTACCTGCTACAATAAGGCTAAAGCAAAAGTAATTGTTAGAGCGCAGGACAATGGTGACTTGGGTACAATTTAAGTAAGAGAAACAACAATAAGTTTGAATCTGATTTTATTAATGAAATTGATCGCCTTTTATATACAATAAAAATAAATGTTGATTTTGCACATACCGATGATTATCATTTGCAATAATAGAAAGTAGGTTGCTTATAATAGTTATTTACATTACAAGTGCGTTTATAAGCATGATTACAATAACGAGTGTGAAGGATTAGAACGACGAGGTCGTAGACCGAGTTGTTCTAATCACACGAGTTTTGTAGTCATGTTTAAACGCACGTGTGATGTACAACGTTTTATCTACAAAGCGAAAAATAAGAATATTTTTCCAATTATTTTCGTTCATTAATAGTTTTCTACCTTCATTTTACCTTTACAGGTTTACCTTTGACATTTGTCAAATCACCAAAAATAGTTGTGTTATAGACTCATAACCTCATCCATAACACCACTAGTTGTGTTATGAATTCATAACCTAGTCTATAACACCACTAGTTGTGTTATGAGTCTCATGACGTAATTCAAATACTAGAAAAATGGTTATGTAAAAACGTCATAACCAAACGCTTGTAGATAAATTAATTAATTCTAATATTTACAGTGTGGTAATAGTTATTTACATTACAAGTACGTTTATGAACATGATTATAATAACGAGTGTGAAAAATTAGAACGACTCGGTCTACGACCTCGTCGTTCTAATCACACGAGTTTTGTAGTCATGTTTAAACGCGCGTGTGATGTACAACATTTTATCTACAAAGCGAAAAATAAGAATATTTTCTCAATTATTTTCGTTTATCGGTAGTTGTCTACCTTCATCCTACCTTTACAGGTTTGACGTTGACATTTGTCAAATCACTAGAAATAGTTGTGTTATGGATTCATAACCTAGTCTATAACATCACTAGTTGTGTTATGAATTTATAACCTAGTCCATAACACCACTAGTTGTGTTATGAGTTTCATGACATAATTCCAATACTAGAAAAATGGTTATGTAAAAACGTCATAGCCAAACGCTTGTAGATAAAAATATGAAATTAAATGTTCCAATTTCGATAAATGGACAGTTGAGTACATACATATTTCAGTTCTCCAAAAGCCAGGAATAGAATACGTCATCTCAGTTCAATTTCAGCTTTTACTTCACAAATTGGATTTTGAAATTGCTTCGGCTAAACTTTATTTCTGAAATGATCAGAAATCAGTAATTCACAATTTTCTAGTTCAGTTTGGTTCTAGTAAAGCCAAGAATAAGATTTTAGTGATTCTCTATTTCCCATTTTAGCTCTTGAGAACAAGGGATAGACTTTTCAACGCTTTCTTGATTAAATTTCAGCTCTAACAGATTCAAAAATGAGTTTTTGAACCTGCTCTGGCACAACTTTCACTCAAGAATGGTTAAAATTCATTGTTTTAATTTTGCCTCAAATGCTCCAAGTTCAGAATAATACTTTTATGCTTCTTCAGAAGTTAGCTACATATTCCAGTTCTCGAAGAGCCGGGAATTGAATTTTTACGCCTCTTCATTTCAATTTCAGCTCTAAAAAGTTGAAAAATTGGATATTGGGAATATGAAATTGCTCTAGCTGGACTTTCTTCTAGAATGGTCAGAAATTCACTTCTCCAATTTTATTTGGTTCTTAGAGACAGAAATATGATTTTTGAGCTTTTCTAGTTTACCTTTTAGCTTTTCCAGAGCTAGAAACGCTTTCTTGTCTAAGTTTAAGATCTGACAGATCCAGACGACATAGTTATTATCTCACGGGGCAAATTCAACTGTACATACAGTTAGGTAGCGAATGCAAGACGCTATAGATGGGTGGATAGAGAAGGGTTAAATATCAGTTCCAATAAATCCACCATCGTGACATTTACCAGAAGCCGCAAAATACAAGACCTGGAACCACTAAAACTAGAGGGGGAATACATACAGATTTAGAGCAAGGTCAAGTACCTTAAGTACCTATCAGGGTTACACTGGACTCAAAACACACCTGGAATGGGCATCTGGAAAACACCACCAAAAAAGCGGTAGCATCGCTCATGATCATAGTTGATCGTGATCTCTGTTTCAACCAACATGAGAACCGTTCTAGAACGGTAATTTCCACTTTTAATAAGTTGAACGGTTATCCTTATTGACAAATGTTAATGTTTTTAAAAATCGATTTGACAAAAACCTCTCTGAGCGATCTTATATTCTCGTGCATTATACTAGTTCAGGAAAAAAATTAATTTAATAACGTAACATATTTATACATAATATTGACAATTGCGAAACAAAATAATTCAAATAATGCAACAGTTTCGTCGGATTTTTCCTCTTGCTGTTGAGGAAATAATAATAACAGATAGATATTAATAAAATGAACACCCCAGCAATACAAACTTTCGTGGAATTTTTCTTCTCTATATTCGATCAAAAGTATTTTGCGAACATGTGAATTATTTTTCACTTTTCAACTACAAAGCCTAGTGCAATTTGGTTGTTTTTAAAAGGGTCTACTTACCGAAACTTATAAACTTTAGACGAGACAAACAAAACTTTGCGTTGTTTGGGTTTGTTGTAAACAGGATCTTTTGTAAAAAAGTAAAACTCAAAAACTTGACCCTTCAAAAAAACATAGGTAAATAGTAACACAGGCGAATACAGAAGGTTAAAATAAATATATCGGCTGGCGTAAAACTTTTTTTCTAAACCGTTCTTATTGACCTCGAAGAGCCTTCATTATTTATTCTATTTAATAATGATTCCAGAATCCTACCTTCGAGATTATTTTATATCACGATACAATATAAAGGATGATAATCTATCAATAAAATAAATGCGATAATTGTGAAAAAAATGGTCTAGCTCTAAATATTGCCACGACGGGAATGGTTTTGATCTTCTACTCATATCATTGTAGAGCCTATCATACGTTTCTGCTTCAGCGTATAGGCATAGAGTTTTGTTACTAAATTTTTCGGTTTGAAATGGACTCAATATAAATAAATGCACCAATTATATACAGGGTCATTCTAAAGTAAGCGGCATCCTTTCGGGGGCGTATTCCTTGCATAAAAATAAGACAAAAAGTTCCTATTAACATGTGTCCGGAAATGCTTCCTAAGGGAGCTACGCCCCTTCGAATAGGACACCTGAAAGACGTGTTTTCTGTATAACTTTGAAGCCCTTCACAAATTGATTTTGAAAATTGGTGTATTTTATAAACATTGGATGGCAATTAGGATACTAAGTTGAAAATTTGGAAATCTTAATCAGTGTCACATACTGGGGAGGGTGAAAACATCCCTATTATTTTTTACTCGTCAGGTTTTTGCGAAACATACGTAAATCAGAAAATTTTCAAAGTCAATTTTCTCGTAAACCGTACGCTGTATCCAATTGAACCAAGAGTAGCTTTTCTGTGAAAAAAACTATAAACTTTCTGAATTTTCAATCAGAATCGCAAAAATCTGACGAGTAAAAAAAATAGGGATGTTCTAACCCTCACCCTCCCCAGTATGTGACGCCAGTGATTAAGATTTTTGAAATTTCAATTTAGTATCTTAATTGCCATCAAATGTTTATAAAATACACCAATTTTCAAAATCCATTTGTGAAGGGTTTCAAAGTTATAGAGAAAAATACGTCTTTCAGTTGTCCTATTCGAAGGGGCGTAGCTCCCTTAGGAAGCATTTCCGAACCCATGTTAATAGGAACTTTTTATCTTATTTTTATGCAAAGAATACGCCCCCGAAAGAATGCCGCTTACTTTTGAATCACCCTGTATTGTCAGATTATGTAATAATAGGGTAACGCATTTCTTCTCCACAATTCTATTTATAATTTATGACAATATATAACTCAAAATTTAGATAATCATGACTATTTTATCAGTAATAATACAAATTTTTGTTTAAACAATTCTTCCTTGTGCTTGTAAGGTCCAGGAGAATGTATGAACAAGAAAAAGGTTTATATGAAATTTCACAAATGAATAAAATATGGGATTCTTTTCGGAGTACGGTTTTATAGCATATTTTGCTTAACAAAACATGAAATCCTCATAATATGGTCAATTTATTCAATGCTGAAAACGACCCTTAACGCGTAGAAAAACATTGATATATCGAAGAACATAAAAGAACCCTCTTAAAAAGGAAATCTAATGGTTAGCAAGCCAAAAAATAACTAGGGAACTAGGTTGGAACATTGTTATTCGAAGCTTCAGATAAAGATTTTTCCTATAGTTTATTTATAGGTTGTAATGATTTTTGGGTAAAAAATATATGGACCTTCACTGAAAAACTAAGTCTGCAAATGACTTGTAAAAAGCCAACGCAACGAAATCACATTGCAATAATTTCAAAAGAAAATAAATTGCCTCTCAATCCCTCACCATTTTCAAATCAATAAACAACTTCGAGATTTCAGAGTCAAAGAAAAAAATCCTCAAAAACATCACTCAGTTATTACTGAAAAATATGATATACCTATACAGAAGTGGCAATAACAAATCTTTGAATGATGAATGCGAGAATTTCGAAATTGAGGTGAAAATTATAGGACACGAGTTAGGCTTGAAGCGACCTAATTGAACCCTTGAATAATATAATTCAATTGCCCACACATGCATAAATGTATACCTACCACACACATTTATTTGTATAGAAGCCAAAAGGACCTAGCCGAATTATCCCCAATTAATTTATTTTGTGTGTGTATTCGTTAATTATAAGAGTTTTGTATGATTGGCTGGAATGTCCTAGTTGTATATGTATAAAACTTATTTCCAAGTTTTGGCAATTTAACTGTCATTTGAGTTTAACACAAATTATGATTTTTTATCAAAATAATTATTAATGGATTTTCTTAGTTTTTTATTTATCTTCCATTTTATAGTTTGTATAGGTGGTAAAGATGCCTCCTGAAAATCTGTATTCTGAGCAGCTAGAGGACAGTTCAAAGATGGTCGATGGTCCAAATTTAGTTACTGGAACTTATAAAGTGAAAAGGGCCCAAAATGGACGATTTTAATGAAAAATTTGGTCTCTTGGAATCGACAATATTTTAATATCTACATACAACATATTTTTTACATTAACAAAGAATTACACACTTACTTGTAGGTATAAATAATTAGCATGCAAAATTTTTGTGGACTCAAAAATCATTTCATTTTGCATTGACAATGCCATTTTTTTATATACGTTCTATAAGACGTAGGCCAACTGAAACCCGGGAAAAAAGACTATCAGCTATAAAATAATTGAACCCTATGCTGGAATAACGTTGTAAATGACAATGTGTAAAAACGGTATATCCATGGAACTACGTTGTATGTACCCTGGATAATTCGCCAACTTAATAGTGGGGTTGGGGGTCATAGGATATTTTTTTTTTTTGATGAGTTGATGCTATTTCAAAAGGCCCAGTATGTCCTTTTTGTGGAACAACGTTTTAAGTGCAACCTCGCCCTAGTTTCGCGCTTGTTTGGTATATTTGGCGTTTGAAACGTTGTTCCAGCATAGGGTTCAATTATTTGAAATGAAAATTTGTATGGCAACTTTCTAAAAAGAACTATCAGCCATAAACACTCAATTATGGATAATTCAAAGACTATGAAGAAACTGAACCAACTAATCGTAAAAATCCTATGCCCAGCTCTCCAAAAGATAAAATTTGAACTAAAAAACACTAAAAACCTTGTGACGGAACTAGCTATTGCCCTTTTTTGGGCTTTATAGTTAAACGTTAAACCGCACCAGGGTTGTCAAAAGTTTTTACTTTGACTGACTGTGAAAATTAACCATTAGGTGTTGGATCATTTAGGCCTTGTATTGGGTTAGGGGTGCCTTGATTCTCATTTATACAAATAAAACGCTAAAATAGAATAGTTATCAATTTAATTAATAAATGAAAGTTATTCGGTTTAATCAGCAATCAAATCCTATCTAAAAATTCCTATTTGGACGTCCAGTCGAACTACAAATTTTATACTAATCTAAAATAAGTTTTTTAAAGTAAAGTAGGTATCTTGATTTATAAAATGTAGGGAAATCTGATAATGATAATAATATCATTTATGGTTAAATGTTCAATGAACGAGAACACAAATTAACTAATAAAATCCACGAGAGCACAACATAAATAATTCGTAAACTTCAATCAGCTCACTGTAATCACAAAATGTTCATTTCACGAGTGTGAAATAGTTATTTAAACAACAAGTTTTGAAAACGACTTTTTTCGCACGGCGAGACAGTTTGTTGGACCGAGCCGAGGCGAGCAAGTATGAAAAAAGGTTTTCAAACGAGTTTTTTACAATGCTTTTTCTACAACTGCAAAATAAAACAACCAAATATGTAATTTTCATTTGTTAGAAAACTTGAAGCGTGTGAAAAACTTTTTCGCACGCTGAGGAGCGTGTGATAAACTTTTTCGCACGCTAAAATGCGTGTGAAAAACTCTAATTTCAGAGGTTGCCTAGCGTGCGAAAAACTCCATTTTTAGAGACAGTCGTAGAAAAACCAAATTTCTGTATTAAAGGTTAGAAAAACACTTAAATTTATAGTGCATTTCAAGCGAATCACTAATCAGTATTTATTAACTTATTGTTCGATTGTTTAGAGAAATTGAAACGGTTTCACTTGCTTAATCCAGTTCATACAGATAAATCCATAAGGCGATTATTTATCCATTTTTTCACCATTCGTAGTAATTCGCACTGACAGCTAAGGAATTTTCCACTGAGAGAGAAAACACAATGATATACAGGTGAGTTGGAGTCCGTTGAGAGTGAGACAGAGATAACCTAAAACAGGTGTAGAAGAGAATTTTGCTCATCCGAGATGACTTGCAACAATTAGGGGTTAATTACATGAATTGTAATCAATAATATAGACCATGTCAGGCTTTGAGACACTGAGAGTAGTATTTTACTATAAATCGCGTACTAACGGGTTTTTTTTTGGGGATTTTTGCCTCTGGGTCTTTATTCTTGAAACAGGGGAGCAGCGTTCCCAGGAGAACGAGTGTTCCGTCTTTGTTACTTATATTATCAGTTGCATATCGTTGAGAAAGACGGAACACTCGTTCTCCTAGGATCGCTGCTCCCCTTTTTTAAGAATAAGGCGACTGGAGAGCGTTCAGAAGCGCGAGGGTGCGAAGTCTTTGCTTGTTCTATTACTACTTGTTACTGCCGTGCCGAATGCGCGTCGACTCACTCTGCGGAGCAGGTCGCAAAAAATCTAGAGATGTTGGGTGGCGACTGACTAATCACAACAACGAAATAGATCCATTTTCTCATAGAGTAATCCCCCCACAAGTTCTGCGATTGCCATGTGTCCCGTCTTTCAGTTGTAAGCGGTTGCAGTCTGTACGTTCCCATCATTGTCTTCCCCTGTATCACAATGTGCAGGGGTGGGAGGTCTAGGAAAGTCTCCATTGCTGCTGTTGGTGTAGACCGCATTGCGCCCGTTATTCCTGAGCAGGCCAGTCTTTGCACAAAATGCTGGATATGGATTATCTTATTTTAATAATGGACTGGCTCATTGTAACAGAGACATCTTTGTGGTTCGAGAAGAATAAATCCAAATAATTTCCATACATGTTCGGAATTTGTATATTTTGATACAGACCAAGATAAGCCATCCAATCTGCAAAAACTTTAACTTCATTTGACAACGAGCTAATTAGACTAGTTCCATTTGCACTATTTACCCATGTTGTTATCTTCGGCAGGTTAAAATACCCCCAGAGCATACCAAAGATGTTCTACATTATTTATTGGGGTAGTAAGCTGTCGACAGGAGAAGGCATTCTTTATAGCAATACCTACTCGGTTATATTTTATGAAGAAAACTTACAACTAAAATATCCAATCAAAGCAACCGGTATTATAGATAGACGCCATGCCTTCGACTTTCCCCCAAACAAATTCTTGGTGATCGAGATAAATTGACTTCGGTAATGTTGACACCAAGTTTCATATCGTCATTAACAGTTTGCTAAGTATTGACTTGCTCATAGCAAATAACTCCGGCTTGTTGTTGCGGTATAATAGTTTTGGCGTAATTGTGATTGATGAGTCCGTTTGTAAGTGTACATTGTTTAAATTTGTAATAAATTAGGACGAAATGTTGTGTCATACTTTCTGTAGAAGTAGCAGTAAGATGTTTTAACGTTAATGACAATGATAATTTTACTTATCAGTTAAGGGGATTTTCCCACTCAATTTGCAATTTACAATTACAATAAATCAAACATAGTTCCTTGGATCTTTCACAATCTCTCAGGCTACGATAGTCATTTCATAATCAGGGAAATTGGTAAAAAGTGAGTTTGTTACCTATCAATAAGGAAAAATACATTTCATTACTATTCACGATTCTGGTGATTAGATTCATCGATTCACTCAGATTTTCGGGTGCATCGCTAGACGAATTAGTAGGACTGTTTCTGCAGAAATTACAAACCAGTCAGGGCGAATTTTATTGGTTGAAAACAGTCAGAAATCTAGTTTCAACCAATGAAATTCATTCTGACTGGTTTGTAATTTCTGCAGAAATAGACCTATTATCCACATTAAATATTGGCGATTTGAAAAAAGAGTTCATCTCTAATTTGGAAAACTTAAGCTATTGTGTTAGGGCCTTCAAAAAAATAAAAAAGACCAGCGATTAGCGCACATAAAAAAAGCCTTACCTATTCAGAAGTGGGATATAGCCCATCCACAGTGAAAAAAAAAGACCGCAGGCGAATAGAAAATGCGAATTTCGATTTTTACGGCAAATTTTGAGACTTTTTCGAGAGTTCTTTTTGAAAAACTTTCACGTGAGACTGTAGACGTGAGAACAGTGAAGTCGTAAAGTTATTTGTATAGTTGAGACGAAAAGTGGACTTAAAGTGACGTAAAATGAGTGACGAAAAAAGAGACAATTTTCATGATTCCAGAGACGGTTTTAGCGCTGGTACGCCAACAGAAACACGCAGGAACTCAAGTACTAGAAACGCAGATGATACACAGGTAGAAATTGTTCTTGATACATAATGATAGAAAACAAACGTGGAGATGAAATGATCAAAAGATTGATAAATCAGATGATTACAAACAGTGGGGCAGCACCTGCACAGCCAGCTCATCACCCCATAGCCCTCGAACACTCACAAGGTCTTTCTGTGTCTCTAGAAATTTTGATAAACATTTGAAATTGCGATGGAACACCTTCGAAGGCAGTTTTGTAGACACATTAAATAGTGCGCAAACCCTACACCAAATTCCAGACAGCTACATGCTGGAAACAGCAAGAACGACATTAGTTGAAGGAGCTAAATATTGGTATTTGACTAAGCGTAATGAGATTTTGACATGGAAAGAAATGGAGAGCAGAGTTCAGGGCAAAAATGAAAGTTTAAATTCATATTGTCATGAGAAAGTAAAGTTATGTACGGATGTAGGCCTAGAAATAGATAAAATCGAAGAGCAAGTGCTTATTGGGTCACATTCTCGATCAATGTGCGATGCAATGTGGGCAAAAATAGATTATAGCACAGATGCATTATTTCAAGACTTGCACAGCTACACAAATATTGAAAGTAGGCGCTAGCAGTTTCTGGCATTCATAGAGGTAACTTCGATAGAACTAACTTGAACAAGGAAAACATGAATAATGCTCAGAAAACAAGTGAGAAGCAGAACAGGCACCACAGACATTGAGTAATGAGGCAGCTTAGACACCACAAACTGGTAATACTAGAGTAGGTCAACAGCACTCTTCGAGATACTTACCACCTAGAAGTGCTGAAGACAAGCCCCTTTGCTTCAAATGCAAGAAATATGGGCACATCTCGGAATATTGCTCCCAGAATCAACACTCAACTCCCTCTGCACCGCATGCAGGCGCATGCTAGAACTGACACTTATATCGTATCAGATGATGTTTTATATATGCGATTTTTGATTGGACAACATTTCACCAAACAAGAACATATTGTGATAATACGAAGAGGCACTTCACTGAGAATCTTTGAAGAAAAGAATGAAGGTAAACTGGATGACTGAAGGATTTGAAGATACCAGTGTTGCCCAAGCCTAAAGTGAACTTATGGGCCAAAAACTCATGCCTAACACCATCAAACTATGTTGATTATATTACAGTCTATGCAGAAAATAACAAAAATCAAGATTTATTTGTAGTATGTCAACATTTTTATGAAAGATGCATTCCCAGATGAGTAATTCATTTAGATGATCATGGACAAGCTGAGATACCGATTATGAATATCACAACCAGAGAAATAAAACTGGATGAACATGAAAAACTAATAAGAGAAGAGATATGTCAAGAAAAAGTAGAAGAAGAGTGTGTTGAAGATGAATGAAGTGAACGAAGATAATGGTCGAAAGATAACAATGGATATGATCAATGTTAACTCGGATGTGACCTTGAAGAATCAAAATGTCCTCAGTGATTTGCTCAATCAATACATTGACTGTTTCGCGTTAAAGTTCTCAGAATTAGTATGTTGTAATGAAATTGCGTTTAAAATAGAGACATTAACAGAAGACCCTGTTACTTTTCGATCTGAGTTTCAGTGAGAGACAGAAAGTTTGCGACATGGTAGAGGAACTTAGGAGCGCAGGTATTGTTATTGACTCGAATTCGGACTACTAAGGCCCTATTTTAGTGGTACGTGAAAAGACGGGTGATGACTGATGAAAGACTCTGTATCAACTATCGCGGTTTAAATCAGGTCACTAAAAAAATAAACTACTCGTTTCTACGTATCGATGACCAACTAGATCGTTTATTCGGTATGAAATATTTTACATTAGACTTGCGAAGTGGTTACTATCAAATTTCGGTTGAAAAAGACTCATAGCGTAAAACCGCGTTAGTGACGCCAGACGGTATGTTTGAATTCACGCGCATGGCTTTTGGGGTTGTTAATGGACCAGGGGCCAGATCCTCGGGCAGGGAGTAGAGCTCCCCGATAGAACGAATTTTTTTGTCCTTGTCAACGTAATCGAAAAGTAAACAAGAATGACAAAGAGGAAAAATTTGTTCTCTCGGGGAGCTCTACTCCCTGGCCCGAGGATCGGCCCTCAGCAGTGTTTCAAAAATTATTAAATAGTGTACTCGGACCTTTGCGTTATACCATAGTTATGGCAGATAAGGATGAACTGCTTTTACCGGTAGTATCGGTTGATCAAGGACTGGAAAATTTAGAGGAAATACTCAAAGTTTTGAGGCGTGCGGACCTAAAGTAAATTTAAAGAAATGTTATTTCCGTTTCGAGACTACAGATTACTTAGGTTTTGAAATATCGTCAAGCGGAATTAAACCGGGTAGAAGAAAATTAAAGTGTGTTTTAGACTTTGCTGAACCTAAAAGTGTGACTAATGTCAGACAATTCTTGGGACTTTCCTCATATTTCCGTCGATTTTTCGTGATAATGCGATAAAGGCCAAACCCTCAACACATTTGCTTTCTAAAGATGTAATAATCAGATAGGACGCAGAGCAGCAGCAGTTATTGAGACTGACGTTTTGGCATTATAAGTATAAGCTCGGGACGTACACAGAGGTATAGTATATTTCACAATAAATGGTTGACTTCTTTTAACTACCTGGGCGTTTTGAAAGGGCTCTGCCATGAACACAATGGGAATACAATGGGTTGTTTTATTGCAGTCATTAACTCGATACCAATTATTGTGAAAAATACTATACACACAGATGCCAGGTTAATTGGATTTGGCGCTATGATTCTTCAGAGACAGGTAGATGATATGATGCACCCTGTAGCATATGTGACTAGACAGAATACACCCGAAGAACAGAAATATCGCTCATCAGAATTGGAAACTTTGTGCTTAGTTTGGGCATTGGAGAAATTGAGAGTATACCTCATCGGCATAAAATTTGTATGTATTACAGATTGCAATGCATTGAGCTCATTCACTAAAAAGCATTTAATTCCAAGAATAGGTCGTTGGTAGTTAAAAATTCAAAAGTATAGATTTGACGTACGACAAGAATGGCGCATGTAGATGCGTTGTCACGCAATCCGATTGGTGAGACAGAAGAAACAGATTGTTTAGATGGTTTACAAGTAATGATGAACACCTTTTAAGAAGATGATTGGTTTTATTTATATCAGAAAGAAGAAGATCCAAAATTTAAGAATACTATGGAGGTATTAGTCAAAAAGTCGAAGATTACTAGAAAAGAGGAGAAAATAGGAAATGAGTATGAGATTAGAGATGGTTGATTATTCAAGAAACAAAATGAAGATTTATTATGAGTTGTACCTAGTAAAATTAGATGGAGGATCACGATGATTAAGGATACCCCGCTCTTCCAAGAACTTTGGATAAACTTGGAAAATTTTACTGGTGGCCAAGAACAAAGAACTATGTTAAGAACTAATTTGGAATTTGCACAAATTGTTTATACAATAAAATACCTGGTGGAAAACCTCCAGGCAAACTTCATTCTATAGACAAAATCTGGTTTTCATTTCACACGTTGCACTTAGACCACCTGGGCTGCGACTCTGTCACAAATAGACATATTTTCTCTATCTCTATCGACGTCTCCTCTCTATTGATTTCGACAAGAGAGGACACAGCAAGTGTCATAGCGATAGGACTAACGATCTCTATCTGTTATAGAATTCTAGCACTGGGGCCCTTTATCAAGAGTAGGAAACAATACATACTACTGATAATAGACGGATTCACGACGTTTGTGTTCCTTGAAACCAGTCAGAAATACGAGATCAATGACTTATGCAAAAGCCTTAGAAGAAATAATGAATATAGTAGGTCCACCACACAGAATTATTACAGATACAGGTACCTACTTCATTTACTGGAACTCCGTTCAAGAACTTATGCAATGATAAAAAAATTAGATATATTCTAAATGCTACGTCGAAAGCAAACGGACAAATAGAACGAGTAAATAGATAATTGATTTCAGCACTAGCAAGTATGTGCAGAAGTCGAGATGGTGAAGATTGGGATAAATATGTTGGTAGATGTAGAATTTAGTGTGGAATTCGTACTGTTTTGTGAAATTGACTATGCTATGTACCTTTAAATCTTTTATGAAAATTCTTTACACTTTCATCTACCCAAAATTTTTAGTCTTTTGTAGTATTTAGTAAACTTATTGAAGATATTTTATATATGTTAAGTTATAATGTTAATGTTAATGTTAGCTTTAGCCTGCTTTGTCGACAGAATTCTATTCTTGTCAATAAAGTACATTATTGATTGATTGATTGATTGATTGAATAAATAATACTTTGCTCAGAGCTACAGAAAGAACACCTTTTGAGTTATTATTCAGCTCCAAACTAAGACATATACAGGGTGGGACTTTAACTGGAACTAATTCGCTAAAGCCTTCGGATGAAATATGTGAACAAAACGCAAAAACACGTCGATTAAGATTTTTTGCCTAAAATTTTTTTATGTAGGTACTTTAGGGACTGAAAGTATTCTTTTAGTAAATAGGTAGGTAAGCAATATTGCATTAGTACATATAAGAATTAAAAATTCAGGTAACTTTAATAGTATATTGTTCATCTTAGCAACTTGTCACAACACACCGAGATTTCGATTTTTGAGTAACATGTTGATGTCAAATAAGGTGCATTCATTTTTTCACATGACATGTCATCATCATAACCACGTTTTGTAAGAGTACGGTCAAGTCAAGTCAAGTGGCATTTAATTATTTTTTTTTACAGTTTTTCTATCCTCTAAAGTACATAAAATAGTATATATACCTCGGGACTAAAGTGTCTTTTTATCCCTCGACGAATTGTACAAACTTTTCGCCTCGGGATAAAAAGAGTCACTTTAGTCCCTAGGTATATAATATACTATTATATCAATTTTTGTATACAGGATGTACCAAGAACACCTGTACGGTTATCAACTTTATTTTTTTTTAACGGTAGCCCCTGTATATTATGACATTTCTGGATTCTGCGGAAAATTTTAGACATATTTTATGTACAATGTCATCTACCTATCTTCAACTGTTTCGGAAATATTGATAGTTGAAAATTGACTTTTTTGCATCTTTGACAGACTGTGAACCCTAAACAGTTGATTTTACAGCAAAACCGATCATACATTCCTGTCGTAGTTTTTCATAAACTATCATCTGACACCAACTTTGAATTTAATCAATGCTGTAAAATTAACCGTTTAGGTTTTACAGCATGTTAAAGTTGCAAAAGAGTCAATTTTCAACTGTCAATATTTCCGAAACAGTTGAAGAAAGGTATATGACATTGTAGATGAAATATGTCTAGAATTTTCCGCAGAATCCAAAAATGTTATAATATACAGGGACTACCATTTGAAAAAATAAAGTTGATAACCGTACAGCTATTCTTGAAACACCCTGTATACAAAGAATAATGTTAAAAAAATTAAAGCAAAAAATCCTGTGCAGTTCACACCCGGTAGAAGTGAAACCTTCATCGAACTGCATGCATTACACACATACTAACATACACAGTGGCGTCCCCCCCCCCCCTACCAAAAGACTTGAGAAAGAACGCAAATAAATATACACGCATCAAAATAGTCTAAGGAACAAGATAATTCCTATACTTATCAGAAATTTTTGCTGATTTTATTTTTTAAAATATTTATACTAAATAAGTTTGCAAAAAAAAGCCGACATGGTAAATTTGACAAGATTTGTTCAATAAATAATACTCACTTTATCTTTTTTAAAAAGTTGTTCTTTCCTGAAATTGAAAGACAGATATTTCTTGTTCCCTAGACTATTTTGATGAGTGTAGTTTAAAAAAAACTAAAATACACGCTGGGGTGCTTTGTTCCACATTTCTCATACATTGAGCACCCCACGCTTTTTAGACAATAATTCTAATATTTTTTGTTCATTAATAGTTTCTGTTTATATTAAAAATTATTTTTCACTTTTTAGTTCAATAATATACTATAAAAGCGTGTTTTTTAAGTTTTTTAAAAATATATTTATTTTTCACTTTTTAGTTCGATGTATTATAAAAGCGTGTCAGTCCCAGAGATTTCCAGACTTTTCCAGACATTATCCAGACTTATTCAGAGTTTTCCAGAGATTTCCAGGTTTCATCCAGATTTATCCAGACTTGTACAGACTGATTCGCATTCTAGAAAATGATCCCCGGGTCTTTTGGGACCTTTTCCAGAATTTTTCCGCCCCTTTCAAGAAATTTCCAGGCCTTTTCCAGACGTTTCCAGAGTTATCCAGACTTATCCAGAGCTTTCCAGAATTTTCTAGACTTCATCCAGATTAATCGAGACTTTATCCAGACTTGTTCAGGCTGATCCAAATTCTGGAAAATGATCCCCAGGTCTTTTGGGACCTTTTTCAGAATTTTTCCAACCCTTTCCAGAAATTTCCAAGTTTTTTCCAGACGTTTCGAGACTTTTCCAGATAATATCCAGACTTATCCAGAGTTTTACAGACTTTATCCAGATTTATCCAGGCCTTATCCAGACTTGTCAGACTGATTCGGATTCTGAAAAATGATCCCCAGGTCTTTTGAGACCTTTGGCAGAATTTTTCCGACCCTTTCTAGAAATTTCCAGGCTCTTTCCAGCGATTTCCAGACATTATCCAGACTTATCCAGAGCTTTCCAGAGTTTTCCAGACTTCATCCAGATTATTCCAGACTTTATCCAGACTTGTTCAGATTGATCCGGATTCTGAAAAATGATCCCCAGGTTTTTTGGGACCTTTTTCAGAATTTTTCCAACCCTTTCCATAAATTTCCAAGTCTTTTCCAAACGTTTCCAGAGATTCCCAGACTTTTCCAGACAATAACCAGACTTATCCAGAGTCTTACAGACTCTATCCAGACCTTATCCAGACTTGTACAGACTGATCCGGATTCTGGAAAATGATCCCCAGGTCTTTTGGGACCTTTGGCAGAATTTTTCCGACCCTTTCCAGAAATTTCCAGACGTTTCCAGAGATTTCCAGACTTTTCCAGACTTAATCCAGATTTATCCAGACATTTGCCAGACTTGTTCCAGCTCACTTGGCTTGTTCCAGCTTCTTGTTGTGTGTTAATATAAGCGTGTTAAAAAAAGTGTTGCTTTTTCGTTTCAGGTCGCTTTTTCGTTTCATCGTCTCAAATCACTCCTAACGATTCTAAAGAAGTTTTCACTTCAAAAATCTTAATGGACGTGTTTTTCAGTGTTGCCAACTTGGTAAAATAATTACCAGATCTGGTAATATAGACCTCGGTTTTAGTAATGAAGATTTTCAAAAAATATCTGATAATATTTCTGGTAATTTGACATTTGACCATTTTTCTTGAATTTATGGCCGTTTTCACCGTCCATTTTGAGGGAGGTTTATCGTTTAACGATAATCAACGCTTAAACTGACATTTTCACATGTTAGAATTTGACATTGGACATTTGAATGTGAAATTTTAACCAATAAGGAAGAAATCCGTAAAAAAAAATCGCTATTTCGCGTCTATGGAGACTAGTCTTAAATAGTTATACCAAAGGTTTCCAATATACCTATTAGGGCCGGTTTATTCACCTTCTGATTTCTGATAAACTGTCAGGTATGCAATCTGACCCACATAAAAACGAAATTTGTTATCTCATTGGTTGGCCAATTATCCGCCGACCAATAGAATTATAGAACGGTGCACTTATCTTGCAGATGGTTACCAAGGAGCTTATCTGAAGATGAACAAACCGGGTCTAAGTATGTTTACCAATATCTGTAATGTTATGTTATACAGAATGGATTTTTTTTTACAATAATGTATTTGTTTATAGATATCCTGTGTATACAATACATTAGGTATGCAGTGTTATTTTATCTGCATAAGTTTTATTTTTCCATACTATATATTGTTATTGCATTTTTATTTTAAACCGAAAACGAAAAAAACAAAAAAAAAACTTAAAATAAATAATTGAAATCTAAAAATTTTAGCACAATTTTTGTTTAGCAACAAAGACCTAGTAATATTCGGGTATTGGCAGGATTGAGAAAAATCTAGTAATATTCTGGTATTCCAACTTTTATAATCTGGTAAAATGGCCATTCATATAGTTGGCAACACTGGTGTTTTTGCGTTTTGTCCACATATTTCATCCGAAGCCTCTAGCGAATTAGTTCCAGTTAAAGTCCCCACCCTGTAGATGGTGACGTCATACAAGATGAGCCAGTCTAGCTAGAGAATCAAGACTTTGGTGGAGACATAGAAGAACGAAGACAAGATACATAAGAAAATATTAGAAAAAAATTAAGAAAAACATGGAGAGATTTAATAAATGAAGAGGAAAATAGACAAACTATATTCCAGGAGATCTTGTCTTAGTTAGAAAACAATCAAATCCACCTACAGGCGAATCAAAGAAACTATTGGAGAAATATAAAAGACCTTATGGACCAACCAGCCCCCTGCGTCCACTGTTGAACATAGGCCTCCCTAAACATTTTCCATTCCAATCGATTTTGTGCTGTTTGTATCCAGTTGCTGTGGGCTCTCTTAATATCGTCCGACCAACGCGTAGGCGGTCTTCCTCTACTTCGCTTGTCCGTTCTAGGTCTCCACTCAATAAGCCTCTCATCGATCATCCCACATCCGTGCAACGGCTGCAACGTGGCCAGCCCAGTTCCACTTAGGTTCCGCAGATCCTCGTTTCTTATGTGGTCCTTCAAGGTCACACCAAGCATGGTTCTCTCCATTTTCCTCTGTGTAACTCTAAGTTTCTTTGCTGTTGTTAGTGTTAAGGTTTCTGAGCCATACGTCCTTACTGGTAGGACGCACTGATCGAAAACCCTTCTTTTTAGATTCATGGGAATGTCACACTTGAAAACGTCTTCAAGTCTTCCAAAAGCTGCCCATGAGAGAGTGAGTCTTCTTTGTAGTTCGCATGTCTGGTTATCCCTTGAGACGCCTACCTCTCTGGCTCCAGTCCAATTGTTTGAATGCACTCTCCATGACTGTAATGAACAGTTTTGGTGACGTCGTGTCGCCTTGCCGAACATCACGTTCAATAGTTATGATGTTTGTATTTTCATGTAGTTTTACCGCCATTGTTGCATTTTTGTAGATGTTTGGTATATCGGTAGTCGATTCTACATTCCTGAAGTGAATTCCACACTGCATTTAGCTGGAAGGCTTTGTGGAAGTCCACGAATGTCATTACTAAAGCTCTGTTGTATTCCATTGTTTTTTTTCTAAAAGTGTTTTGATGCTTTGAAGGTGGTCATTCATTCCAAATCCAAGACGAAAACCTGCTTGCTCCACAGGTTGGTAGAAATCCAATTTATTTTCCAGTCGGGTGGTAATAATTCGAGTAAACAGTTTCTAAAGGTGACTTAGGAGGTAGTTCTCTAGCTCTGCTATATCTCCTTTCTTCTAAAGCAGGATTACAATGGAATTAGGCCAATTTTTGGGGACTTTACTATTGAATAGATAGAGGTTAAAAAGCTCTTTTATTTTTAGCAGTAGGTATTGACCTGCTATTTCTATTGCGTCTGTAACTATGTTTTTCAATGCTAATTCTATTTCCTCTATGGTAATATCAGGAAGCTCTTCTGATCCTTGGTTGACAATGCCCCCTCTCGATGTCAGGATTATGGGTTCAGGATTTCCTTCGTCATATTGACTTTTGTAAAGGAGTTTATAGAATTCCTCCAATATATTCAATATTTCCTTTCTATTGGTCGTAAGTTCTCCATCTTTGTTTCGCATTTTGCATATTTCTTTCCTTCCATTTGTAAGTTTTCTTTGGAGTACCTTCATGCTTTTATTCTCTATGATTCGTTCAATCTCCTTGTATCTCTTTTTATTGCTTTGGAGATTTGTCTGTTCATATCCCTTAGCTCTTCCTCTGTGGTGGGTTCTTCACTTCTTTTTTTTCTTCTTTCTCGTATTAGTTCTGTAGTTTCTTCGAAAAAAGACTCGAGATTGAATTAGTGACCGTTATAGGAATATGATTTGCAACATTCTAATCTTTACATTAAAAATATTCGAAAGAATATCACAACAATAAATTAATTTACTTTTCAATCATCATTTCTTTTGATGGATTTATTTTGTAATTAAAGGCAGCTTCATTAAATTTCATGGCACTTTAAAAAACACAAAATTTATTTCGCTTTTTGACTCGAATATCTCTCCAAGCACCATCCAGCTTTTATTCTTACGCCTTGAAAGCAATTTCTGCTTGGATGACATCGACAGTACGGCGAGATTTAGTTCACCATAGTTCAGTTAATATTGAACAAGAACAAAATCGAAATATTTCCATTTTTTTATTTGACAGTTTTCAAGCAGAATTCGATTCAAATAATATGGAAATTGAACTCGTCCAATGGGCTTTAAAATCATTTCGTGTTGTTTTTGATCCTGTGGACATCAAATAGAAATATGTTGATTTGTTGGAATTGAAAAAGGATATTTTGCTTTGCCAGGACCTGAGCTAATTGAGTTATTTTATTATCAAAAACCCCTTTATTGTCCCAGGTTTGTATTAAGAATAATCGTCCCCATTCCTATTATCTACTAAATTAGCATTTCAATTAAACTTGTTTGTAAGACAAGGGAAGATTATTTATTCGACAACTTCATTAAATAAATTGGAAATTCGTCCTAAGGCTGTCTTTTATAACTTACATTCGTGACGCTTAAATGGGCATAAACTTGAAGTGTAATGAAATTGCTTTTTACGACGTTTTGTTTCTAAGATTAGCTTTAATAGGTACCAATAGTTAAGTGAAAATCTAATGGTTTTTGTTACTTATACCGGGTGGGGCACGAAAAACTTTCCACCCAGGTTTTCTCAGGTGGACACATTTTATTGGTATTTTCACCCCCTACCTGTGAACCCCTAAGTGAAGGTGACAGGTACCCACAAAATTTTAAATGAAAAGGGGGGTCGAGAGATACGTCATTTGATAGCTATTTTCATTAAGATTATATCCACGAAGTTTCAAGTTGCTACTATTTACCCTGTCGAAATGGCGGCTTATCAAAGTTAGGAAAAATCAATGGAAAAATGCTGTGTGGTTTTTACCTGTTACCTACGCATAGGTGTGACAGGTGAAAACTATACAGTTTAGATTATCGAAAAAAAAAGCATTTATCCTAACTTTGACATGCCGCCATTTCGGCAGGGTTAATAGTAGCAACCTAAAACTTCGGGATATAATCCCAATGAAAATAGCTACCAAATGACATATCACTCGACCACTCTTTCCATTTGAAATTTTGAGGGTACCTGTTACCCCCACTTAGGGGTCCACAGGTAGGGGGTGAAAATACCAATAAAATGTGTCCCCCAAAAAACAAAAATTGACGTGTCTGAGCGATTTTTGAATAAACACCTAACACCTGAGAAAACCTGGGTGGAAAGTTTTTCGTGCCCCACCCGGTATATACAATGTGTCCCAGGGAAAACAGTCCACCCCGATTTATTGGGTTTGGGATGAGAATCCGGGAAAACGCTCGGACACGTCGATGTTTGATTTGAGGGGGAACTATTTTTCAGTTTTTTTCATCCCCGTAGCTTCAACCCCCTAGCTTGGTTGTTCTCCCCCTAAATTTGAATGGGGAATAAGGGTCGTGTCATACCTCTTTTTAAAGGTATCGTCGAGTTCTTTATGGCCCTAGAATTCCATCTTATTATTTTCATTCGTAACGAAATGACAGCTTGTCAAAATCTTGGAAATGGACTATGTTTTAGTAGGAGTAGAAGCGGTACTTACCTCCCTTAATAAAAATATGAATAAAAATACCTACAATTTACAATTCTCATGTACACCTCATTAATAATAATAAGAAAAAACTTCATTTCAAGTATTTTCATTAGGGGAGGTAAGTATCGCTTTTGCTTCCACTTAAACTAATAGTCTATTTCCAAGATTTTGACAAGCTGTCATTTCGTTACGGATGAAAATAATGAGACGAAATTCTAGGGGCATAAAGAACTCAATGAGGCCTTTAAAAAGAGATATGACCTATCCCCTATTAAAATTTGGGGGGTTGTTCTCCCTCTAGCTAGGGGGTTGAAGCTACGGGGATGAGAAAAACTGAAAAATAGTTCCCCCTCAAATCAAAAATCGACATATCCGAGCGTTTTTCCAGATTCTCATCCCAAATCCAATAAATCGGGGTGGACTGTTTTCCCTGGGACACCCTGTATTATATAAAATGTTCGATTAGTTAAATAGAAAAAAAAAGAAGTAAGTCAACACAAGTCAGAGGCGAGCAAAATTAATTAGATTATATACTTTTATTAGAAAACAACAGGAAATGGAAATGTTGATTGGGGGACATAAAGTCAAAAATATCTATTTTACTGTAGGATACTGTTTTTAAGCCGATTTAAGAGATTCCAGGAATCTGTTGAGTGTTTTTTTATTTTAGCTTACATTCTTAACCAAATGTTGGCTGTAGGCTCTTTTATTAGCAGTTGTGAGATCGCTTCATTCGTTTGCCGACAAAAAAATCTTTCCAGTTGCTTGAAAATACCAGACACGTCGCTTTCGATAAAATCAGCATTTTTATTCGTTGCTCCAAAACGAAATTAACTCCCCATATGATACAACAACATATAATACAACTCATAGAATACAACTTTTTTATTAATCTAATAATCACCGGAAAGTTTCTCTGAAATTAATAAATTATTATTGAAAAACTTCTAAAACATCATGTCATATTTCTACATGCCTGAATAATTTATCAGAGTTTTTGGACTGGAGGCTCTAATATACTACCCTATTTCAATTATTTAATTTTGCTTGATAATAATGTTAGCTTAAATAATCTTGTGTAACGGACAGAGAGTAATGGAATTTGAGTTGGTGAATAATAATTATTAGAGACGGAAAGTTTAAATTGAATTGGTGAAGTTTATTAGAAATTGAATAATAAATTCCATGAATATATACTAGGAATCATTCAATCGAACATTTAAGTTTTTTTCAAAGCCCTAGAACCTATATTAAGAAAAAACCTATAACTGAAATATTAAGTAGTGTAGCATCCGCGCAAAGTACTCTATTATTTAGGTTATATGGTTAATTGCGAGAGGTCGTATTTGATGGTAATTATTTCCTTGAGCAGCTACTGAAAAATAAATTTTTGGGGGCGGGTCTATTTGCAATTGAAAGAAACAACTGATTTATGGTTATCTGTTAATAATTATACTTTATTAATGAGAAAATAAACAGTTTCATTTCCAATTACAATGGTACAAATTTTTCTAAGCCCCACTCCAACACTTTTCTAAACAAAAATAAACAATTCTAAATTGATGCAATCGTACAGCCACCTTTACGCTGTCTCTGTCTCTAGAGCTCGCACATAATGTTGAAAGAATTTAATTGTTCTTTCTTTCACAATTTTCCGTTACTTTTTCAAAGTTCTATTTAACGCGTTTTCCCGAGGCAACAAGAAAAAAACTTTTCGCGAATTTCATCCGCACTGACTCATTAGGAACTGTAGACTTAAACTCAAGACTGAACTGAAGACTTAACTGGACTGACTGTAAACTTCTAAAACCGCTGTTTTTATATTTTCCGTTCCCCATAATATTCCGGCTGATGTCAATTCATTTACCGTTCTTTTTTTTTCTAAGAAATATATGAATATGAATATTGAAAATTAAATGTATTTTAAATATTTTAATTAATTTGGCTCAATGCTAATTTGTTTCATCATCTTTAAAGTTGTTGATACTGATTTGAAATACTGGAAATTCAATTTTTGATTATTCGATCAAATTAAAATTAACTGTTGTTGCATTTTTTCAGGTCCTTGTAAATTACGGGTGTATTTATTCCGGGTCATTACACGCCTCCGCCCTTTCAAACCGAAATTATATTGAATAAGATAATTTCGGTTGAATTCTATTCTATGCCTATTTTAAAATATTAAATTTCTCCTCTCAAGAATACCTCATGAAAATGTGGTTCGGTCGGTGAACCTTCTGTGATTTATGGTTTACTTTTCTCAATTTTTAAAAGTTTGACGATATTATCATCCGAGTATTTATCAGTTCGTTCAAATTAATTATGTGCAAGCTTTTTCTACCCTAACTTCTCATTTCTTGAAAAGTATCCAATATATTTTTTTTTATTTTACAAGCAAAAATAGAAGTGATACGAAACAAAACTTTTTGCGTGTAATTTCGTAACTTCATTCACAATGATAATTATTAAAGATTAGTTATGAATCTTTACTCAACTCTAGATTTTATCCTGGCATCAAATTTTTTTTGTTACTTTTCTTCATTAATTCAATTTTCGTTTAATATTTTCCTTCAAAATTGTTGATGCTAGAACAACAAAAAGACCAATTCCAATCTTACAAAGTAATAACCCTTACTTGTAGCAAAGTTTACTTGTAGCGCTGGTTGGTCGTTAGATCGAATTGAGTGGGCCTATATTGCGGCCTTCCACTAGGACTCATTTGTTGGTTGCCTGTAATTTCGGTGTCAATCTCACGGAAGTAGGTATCGTAGCTAGGAGTTACGATCTAGATGCTGATGCTGCTCATGAGTGGTTTTGCTAGTTTGCTAGTCACCCTTACACCATTTTGACTTTTCACTTTTACACATCACTACTCTCGTGGTTACTGGCTCTGGTTGACTACTGCTACCATGGTCTTGATGGTCATAAAGCAATTGATGTTAATGAAAATTTTATTAAAAAAGTCCAGAACTTTTGATGCAAGCTCTATACCTGCTAGTAAAAGTGAGTTATATCAGCAGTTTTTGAGAAGCCATTACATTTGAAGCAACGCTTCTCAAAAACAACTAACAACGTTGAATCCACTTGAGTATGGTTGGATGGAGCAAGACAGCTCCTTTATATTTAAATGGTTTAAAGGAGATCAACTGCCATGTCTCGTCAGCGATTTAATTGAAAATTCTCCAATAATTATACAGAGTGTTCATTAAGTACTCCACTCTTCAATCAAATTTCAATAATTTTTTTTAAATCTTTGTTTTAAAGTCCAGTCAATGGATAGCTTATCAAGAGTTAAGACAGAAAAGTGCAAACCGTTTTGCTTGATCTTAAACGTTTGGTTTTTACAGCGTTAAAGGTGCAAAAGTGTCAATATTCAACTATCAATATTTTAAAAACAGTTGAAGAAGATAATCTTTCATAAACTGTTCTTGAAATTTCATTACCAGGACAGTATTGTTCAAACTTTCCATTTCGACATGGATACGTGGTAGCGGAAAGAGTTCGTCGTTTTCTTGGTACCTATCATTCTCTAATGGTATGTTTTTAAGTGGCTAAACAATTTTTATACATTTGGTTCCTTAATTACCTAAGTTACGGCCTATAATTTTATGTACCCTTACATTCTACTCTATTTTTCTTATTCTCAAATTTCAAAGCCCTATGCATTTCACTTAATTCCTAGTTAGATATACATAGACTAGACATACTCTGATTTTTCTACATTTTATAGCTTCTTTAGTACATAATCCATAAATCTTGCGGGAAATCCTGTCCTCGTACGCCTTATTACTTCAGGATCGTGCTCCTCGACCTCTTCTTCTTTTTCTCCTTCTTTCGGATTTTCCTCATTTTCTAGGTTTATATTTTCTTCTTCAATTTCGCTATCGCTGTCTCTCATTTCTCTGTATCTTACGGGTAATTCTTGTCCCCGTGTTAAAAATTCATCTTCTTGTACCCTAATTTCATCATTGACGTCAATAATTTCACTTCGATCGACGATTTCTTCGTACTCGTCTCTTATCAACTCCCTATGGATTAATGGAAATTCTATAATGTCTTCTCCCCTAGGTAGAACCTCATTGTCCTCCTCTTCATCGTTTTCACTATCTCCGTGATCTGGTGTAGGATTTATCATTCTATCCTCCAACCCTTTACATGGTTTGAGTCTTTCAGCATGTGAAATCTGCTCTTTCTTCCCGTGCAATTCCCTTATTTTGAATGTCCTAAATTCTGAATAAATCGACTTGATCCTGACCATTTACAACGGAATTTTGGAGCTAAATTCCTCCCTGGTAAAACTGAATTCCTCACATAAACTAAATCCTCGACTTGGAATTGGATGGAAATTCCGCTAATTTTTCGATGGTCTCTTGTATATTGGGTAATGGGAAATAGTCAGTTTTTGTTATGGTATTCAATTCCCCATAATCTATGACAAGCCTATACTGGATGTCCTCTCCAGGGTGTCTCCTTTTTTCTATAAGGATTGCAGAAAAACTCCATGGTGACTCACTTTTCACGATTACTCCGTCATCAAGTAATTTCTGGATTTCTTGCTTCATAACCTCTTGTCGATGGTACGGTACTATATTAGGTCTTTTCATGATTGGCTGCACATCCTCCGTAATAATTCTATGTACTACCTCCGTTGTACAACTCAGTTTGTATTCTAGTGCTTTAAACACGTCAATGAACTCAAGAACAAGCTGGAGTCTTTGTCCTTCACCCGATTTGGGATCGCTAAATGTAACTTCTCCAAAAATTTATTTGACTCCCTTTTGTTCAATACTCCTTGTTTACAAAGTTTCTTTTTCCTTCTTGGCATACTCTATTGCGGCTTCGTATGCTCTTGCGATTACAGATCTACTCTTTAGAGTTAATTCTTTCTCTGTTATATTCAATAACCTCACTGGAACTTTACTGTCCTTCTTATACAACACACGTGCCACTAGCAATCCTGACAAAGCTTCTTCACTTTGTTCGGTAAATATGTGCTGAGCCCTAACTCTCGAAGCTTTGCGTAGATTTGCTTGACACACAACTTGACTCATCGGCGATATTATCAGCTCTTTCAGAGTTACCAGAAAACCATCTTGGTTTCTGAATTCTATGTCTTTTACTGGACCTTCATTAAAATTTCTTTCTAATGGACCCTTAAAATTCTACTGGAATTTCCCTGGAAGTTTACTCTCCTTCCTCTCCAAAACTGGTGCTACTGGCAAGCCTGAGAATTTCATCACATTGTTTAATGTGTTGAGCCTTGGCCCTTGAAGTTCCGCGTAGTGTTCCATGGCACAGTTCATCAGTCATCAACAGTATTATAACCTCTCACAGAGACACCGGAAAACCTTCATTCATCAGAATCTCGTCCTTCACTGGACTTTTATTAGAGTTCTTCTCTGATGGAAAACCTTCACTTAACAAAATCTTGTCCTTCACTGGACCTCTTCTAACTTCATCCTGTCGAAGTGGAATGGATCTATGGATTTCACTGGACTCGGCCGGTTTCCTAATTGATGATGACAGACTTCTGACTTTTGATTTGCCAAGTTGTTGGTTGGTTGTAGTTTTCTGACGTAAGATCATTCTTCATAAAATCTGTCATACTCATCAATATTTCATCTCTTTCAATTTCTGTTTTTCCTAGATCATTTTTCACTTCAAATCCATTTCCATTCCTCTCAAAATTTTTCACAAAAATTTTCAGCTAGTCAAGCTCTATTTCCAATTTCCTAACTTTGTTCATCAACTCTTTTTCTCCTTTCTGTATCGCATACTCAGCATCAATATTTTCATCATACATTTGGATTTTCTTCTCAAAAGCATACAATACAATTGTTCTGTTAATCTACTTTAATATCATATTGGTGCAGAAAATCTATTCCTAATAGTTAATCTGCCCTTAAAGAATCTGTATTAACCACAATAAAATTGTATCTGACAATGATGTCTCCGTCGAACATCACAGTGATATTTGCCATACCTTTTAGAGGAATTAAATTGTCCTGTATATCCACCAAATTTACATCGCATTTTTCTTTCTTGATACTCAGGACAATCTCGGGCTTAGCCAGGAATACTACAACTCCAGAATCTATTGAGGCTAGGTACGACTTATCATTAACCCTAATCCTTACTACATTATAACTTTCTGGGGTTCTCACCTTGGAGCATGTATGTATTCCTACCCACCTCTCTTCATTTAATCCCAACTTGCCTCGTTGGTAGTCAAGTCTCGGGGTTGATGGGTAACTGCGTTCGAGCTTAAAGTCTGCCTATTTCCCGATTGTTGGGTGAAAAAGCTGACTTCCGTGCGGCAATTTTTTGCAAAATGCCCCTCCTTGTTACACGTGAAACAAACAAGCGTACTTCTGGTACCTTGTCTGTTCAAGTCCCTTAGTTTCGGACAATTTGCTCTCACGTGACCTTCCTGGTTGCAATTGTAGCACACCATTTTTCTAGATTGCGGCGTTTTTTGATTCCAACGGTTCTGAGGACTTGGGCCTTCTGTCTTCTTTCGATTTATAATCCCGCGGCATTCTCGACTGTTGGGCTTCAGAAAATTTTCGATTGATTCTTCCCTCTCAGCTATTTCTAATGTCTCATCCAAAGTTGCTAAGAGTACTCGCTGTTCAATCGGCATCAATAATCCTAGAGTGAACTGGGTGGCTATATCTCCTAATAATTTTTCTTCCAACAATTTATCGGTGGTCAGATTCCCTGTGAATTTAGCAGTTCTATGTCCCAACACCTTCAATCTAGTCAGGTACTGTCTACATGCTTACCCTGTCCGTTGCTTGCACTCAACGAAATGTTTCATAGCTGGCCCTTTTACATAATGCTTGCCAAACTGAGCTTTTAGATTGTCCTTTAGCAGAGTCCAGCTTGTGGTGGTTTTTAGGGTTGGTTCTGCTTCTATGTACTGCTTGGCTCGATATCTTAGTTTCAATCGGGCTACTGAAACCTTCTGTATGTCTGTCCAGTTAGTTAAAATACTGGTTTCTTCTAAAACATTCAAAAATTCTTCGGTACTAGTAGTTCCATCATAGGTAGGTATGGAATCTAATCCTACAAAAAGGTTTGGCAAGGTGGTGTAGGTTTGCGGTAATGAGCTCGGAGGATTGGACATTTTTTACGTTGCTCGGTTGTTCTCAACTTAAATTTAATAATAGAATTACAGTTTCTTTAAGTTCACTATTTTTTTTTACCCTACCGATGCTCTCACAATACAATTAAAATAACCTCACAGTTGCTCTCAATGTACAAGTAATACACCCCACACCTGACACCAATGTAGCATCTGCGCCAAGTACTCTATTATTTAGGTTAGATGATAAATTGCGAGCGGTCATATTTGATGGTAATTATTTTCTTGGGCAGCAACTGAAAAATAAAATTGAGTGAGGGGGTGGGTCTATTGAAAGAAACAACTGATTTATGGTTATCTATTAATAATTATATTTTATTAATAAGAAAATAAACATATTTTTATTTCCAATTACAATGGATTCCGGGTCATGTCAATTCAATGACCTTTTTTTTTTTAAGAAATATATTTATTTGTTTAAAACCGAATAATTATGTTGCAATTTCGTGGATTACTGGATTATCGGGGTCAATAGATTTGGTATAGGAATGTGAGGACATAAATCAATAAGTCAAAGGATGCCGATAACTCGTGTCGGCCGTAAATCACCAATTTAATTACTTTTGCCTCGATTTTATTCTTTTCCTGGTTATGATTTATGAGTTCAAATTTGATGACACGCGCTTGATGACTAACTAATAATATTTGAACGCATTTTAAATATTTTAATTAACTTGTGTCAATGCTAATTTGTTTCATCATCTTTCAAGTTATTGATATTGATACTGATGTTCAATTTTTGATTATTCGATTACATTTAAATTAACTGTCGTTGCATTTTTTTAACTCCTTGTAAATTACGGGTGTATTTTCACCGGGTCATTACAGTAGGTACCCTGATGATAATTTGAACATAAATCGTAATTTATATGTCACAAAATATTAAATAAAGTGTTGGTTTAAATTTCATCTTCTATTCATTACTTGCATAAAAGTTTTATGGGTATGAAGCTTTATGCTCAAATTTTATAAGTAGCTTATCTTAATAAGGAAATGCTGGTTTAATATTTGCAATAAAAAATATTTTTAGTACCGATTCAGAGAATAATTATTTTCACTGAAGGCAAATAAATTTTATGCTTTTGAAATCATTGCGCTACTCTTCCTGCGATCGACAGAAGTAAAAAACATCTTTCGATTCATTTGCAATAAAAGGAAACATTACTTTCGGTTATTTTGTTTTTTATGCGATACTTTTGCCTCGGGTTTCATCATAATGCGAAAGCACAGAAATGTGAAATTTATGTCTCAAGGCAAGGCAAAAGCATCAATTAAGGCAAGTTTGGAGTTAAATTGAATTTAGAGTAGTTTTGCTTCAAAAGTTTGTAATGCTTGCTACTATAACTATTATGTATATAGGGTGTCAATTTGAAAACTGCCCACCCCTATTATCTCGGAGTAGAAAAATTTTCGAAAAAATCCCTGAAACACGTCAACTATAATTTGAGGGGGGATGAATTTTTATGCAAAATTTACCTCCCCCTTTCAACCCCAGAGCCACCCCCTAGAAAATTTTAAATGGGAAGGAGGGTCGAGTGATACATCATTTTGGAGGGTTTTTGATTCCATACATTTTGGTACACAAAGACTCATCCCCCTTCAAATTATGGTTGACGTGTTTCAGGGATTTTTTCGAAAATTTTTCTACTCCGAGATAATAGGGGTGGGAAGTTTTCAAATCGACACCCTGTATATAGGTATAAATTCAAGTTGCTTTATTTCTGTTTCTCTTTAGTAGGTACACGTAATAAAGCAATTACCCCGATCGCTTCCTATATTTTTTAAACTTACACATACATATTTTTGCGTCAGGTCCAAATAAGCGAAAAGTTTCTTGTTTAAACATCCACAATATTTAGTACCCCGAATAAAGTAAAGGGATAAACTATACTGAGATCCCATAGATTCAAGTCAGATCCATACTTCCAGACAGCTGCTTACGAATGTAAGTAGTGAACTGGAAAGTTACATTTGAATATTTTATTTTTTCTGTCGGACAAATAAAAAAGATGAAACTACTTGCTAGGAAATTTATGTGAGACACAATTTGCTCTTAGCTGATTTTTTTGTTTTGTTTTGACTGCTGTTATAATCTGAACTTCTCATCAAGTGTTATCTATTCTTCTTATACCATTACCTTGTTTGTGTTCAGAAGACGTACCTATTTAAAACATAGCATCGCTTATAATGTGAATTTTTTTCTATCCAAAAAAAAAACTTTTGTTTGTGTGAAAAAAATCAATATCGCCTAAAGCCTAGGCTCATATTTCAAATCTATATAAAAGCAAAAACAACACTGTTCTGTAACCCAGATCGTTTACAGCCTTGCCTATTGTACGACACTCACTTCTTAATTGAATCCCCTTAGGCAAACAAACACGACTCAACGACTTCACAATTTATTATGGCCTGTTTGTACTTGAATGATAAAGTTACAATTTGAGTAAATATTTGTTTTTCAGTTACCCATCTTGCAGTGGCGAATTGGCACCCGGTTTGGCAGCGGACATGCACTTTTTATCCGACGTTTTGGCGTTTGTTGGACCTTCTTGCCTGTTTGCTTTGGAACCTGTCGCTCGATTAGCTGCTTATTGGAATACGCCTATTATTACTGGAATGGGCGATCAGGTACGTAACTGTCTTTCTGTCTGAATTATTCGTTGATTAATTTGGCTGAAGTTTCATAAATGGATTTTTCAAAATATTATATTTCATTTTTCTATTATTTGGATCAAGCTTTGATCAGTATACTACCAACCTGCCAATCTATGAGGCAAGACTCCAAACAACTACAAAAAAAAAAAAATGTGCAAAAGTTATTTACAAACAGAATCGTGTAACCCTTGAATGATCTAAGTGGAAATAGTTTCAGCTTTCAGTATCAACACATCAACAGTTTAAAAAAGTCAGAAAAATCAAAAAATCTATATTACACCTTGGCCCTGGATCGAAGAGCAAGTTTCACTCGAAACATAAGAGAAAATCTATGTATTTATATGTATAAATATATTTTATAGAAATTTGAAATTCACACAAAACAAGAGATTATAATACGCTCAAGAACAAAAAGAAGTAGGTACCTACTCTTTGTGGTAAAAGTATTTGTCCCAAAATTTAATTACATATGTATTTTATTGCTATACAAAAAGGGTTTTATTTATAGTCCTGAAAAGGGAACAATAAATCAAACTTGGGTAATAACGAAGCTTTATTGTGCCAATCCCCACATTATCACTGTTTCGACATTTCGACGAATATACAGACGCGGTCGTAAAAAATTGTTTTTCTGCTTTTGGTTAGGGACGTATAAACTTTGGCCCAGTGATTAAACAAATTCAATTTTGAAACAAATTATCAAATAAATGTTTAATATAAAGGACCCTGCCCAAAGTATACGGAAATTGTGTTTATGTCAGAATTGGCTGAATTTTGTACGTAATGTAAATCACGCCTTTCTGATTAAAAGTTACCATTGCACCAATCCTGAAATATAACTATACGTAGCACACCACTGCGCCACAAGCTTATCTATTTGTGTCACATTGTATGTACTTGAACAATAACTTATTGTATAAAGTCAGAATTTGTAAAATTATCCACTTTTTGTTAATTGGCCTTTTAACAGGAATTAGTAATGTTACTTTACCAAACTAGTAACATAATGTGACAAGTTACTCAAGTATAAACGAGTGGATTGTTGCGGAATTTATGGGTGAACCTCTGCGGGACGAGCGCAGCGAGTTCCGCAGTCATCTATTCATTAATACCTACGTTGTTCAAGAACGATACTAACCTAACTCACTCAAATGTCAGTTATTATCATTAGTTCAAAAACTACAAGTTTCAGGTGAGAGTCTTAATTGAATAGTTCAACAGTATATTGGTGAGTAGATGGCTGCGGAACTCGCTGCGCTCGTCCTGCAGAGGTCCACACATAAGTTCCGCAATAATCCACTTATTTGTACTTGAACAAAAACTTATTAAATAAAGTCATAATTTGTAAGATTATAATTATTCACTTTTTCTCAATTTGCCTTTCAACAGGAATTAGTAATGTTACTTCACCAAACTAGTAACATAATGTGACAAGTTATTCAAGTACAAATGAGTGAATTGTTGCGGAACTTATGGGTAGACCTCTGCGGGACGAGCGCAGCGAGTTCCGCAGCCATCCATTCATCAATATGTTGTTTAATTACGATGCTACACTGACTCACTCAAATGTGCGTTATTCTCATTAGTTTAAAAATTACACGTTTCAGGTGAATGTCTTACTTGAACAGTTTAACAGTATATTGGTGATTAGATGGCTGCGGAACTCGCTGCGCTCGTCCCGCAGAGGTCTACCCATAAGTTCCGTAACAATCCACTTATTTGTACCTGAACAATAACTTATTATATGAAGTCAGAATTTGTAAGATTATCCACTTTTTGTCAATTTGCCTTTTAACAGGAATTACTAATGTTACTTTACCAAACTAGTAACATAATGTGACAAGTTATTCAAGTACAAACGAGTGTATTGTTGCGGAATTTATGAGTGGTCCCAGCCATCCATTCACCATTATGTTGTTCAAGTACAACCTGATTCAGTCAGTTGTGAATTTTTCTCATTAGTTCAAAAACTACACGTGTCAGATGAGTGTCTTATTTGAAGAGTTCAACAGTATATTGGTGAATAGATGACTGCGGAACTCGCTGCGCTCGTCCCGCAGAGGTCCACCCATAAGTTCCGCAATAATCCGCTTATTTGTATGTACGTTCATTACAATATCCAAGCGTTTCACTTGCTACCTATGAAATTAATTTTCTCAAAAAGGAATCAGTTTTCAGGATTGGTGCAATGGTAACTTTTAATCGGGAAGGCGTAATCTACATTATATACAAAATTCAGCGAATTCTGACATAAACACAATCTCCGTATCATACTTTGGGCAGGGTCCTTTGGTAGTCACATGGTGAGAAATGAAATATAAATTATTAATTAACAATAACTCTTCGGAGAAAATTACTTTTAATATTTTATTTTCATTTTTAGGAAATTTGCTTTTTGCTTCTTGTTCGTTAAAACATTACTTATTTCCATAATAAATTTAACTGAAAATAAATCCTAAAATCCATTTTCCATGAAACTCGGAGTTGCGTGGGTGAATAAAAACAAAGATAAAAATTATTCGACAATTTAATGAAATAGTTTTCTTTTTCATTTCTGAATGATAATGATAATAGATGATTAATAATAATTATTATTAATGTACAATTTTGTTTTGGAAATAAATTAAAAACATACATTATGTTTTTGGAACTTAACGAAGGCATCTAGAGATAAATAGGGATCATGGGGATAAATAGCTCCAACTCCAAAGCCATCAACAGTTTCTAATTTTTGACTTGCATCAACTTTAACTTAAAGTTGGAAAACTAAACATACTGTATAAGTTTACGTCTATCAATTTCTTATAAATAAGAAAAAGTATACATACATTAAAAGTACCTTCGGGCCCTTCGGCCATTAAAATAAATTTAATTGGCAGCAGATCTATCATAAAAATAAATAACAAAAAATGAAAAAGTAAACTGATCAAACGACATTTTGCAATTATTGAACCCAGTAGACATGGTTCGTTTTTTCTTTTGATACAAGTAAAATAATATTTGCCTTATTATGCTTTACACGGCCATTTATATTTTCTTTCGATTTTTTTGGAGTCAACTAGCCACTCAATAATATTACTTATGTTTAGAGGACAATTTTTTTCCTATAGTTATTTTTTTTCCAGCCTCCAAGCGAAGGCGAGATCTCCGTCACGTCGAGGATATTGGGACGTTACAACTCAAACAACAAAAGCGAGAGCGCAGTAAGTAATTATAATTTGAATGAAACATTGGAGAGATCTTTTTTTGATTAATTTAAATAATTTATTTAGCAAAAAAAACTTCTTTTTTTTCTATACGCGAGTATTTTTTCTAAGTTTTAATTTTAATTGGATTTGCTTTTTTCTCTTTGGTTCATATTATGTAAAATTTGATATTACTTATATGGCAGGTATACCTAATCAACAAGATATTTATTGAAGCTTCCCATCGAGTATATATTTCATTGTAATTCCATCCAAATTCATATTTTAAAAAAAATTACCCCTACACATCCTTTCCCCAGCCACCAAGTTACAAAATTGTCAGCTATTAGTTTGCAGATTGCAGAATATCATAAACCGCCCTTTCATGGTAAATAAATGAAATTTAGGTAACTAATCCAGAGATTCATGATAGAAACAAATTACAATAAAATAGTGGATAAAAGAAATGATGAAGGTAGATCTAGAAGCATCAATAAAGAAGGAATAAGTAGGTTATGAAATAAAAATGAACTTTGAAATAACACGTACAGAAAATACTCTCTTATACACACTGACAGATTGCTGAAATCGAAATGATGATCACTGTCAAAATGATGAGTCGCCAATGCTGTTTTTTTTTTTCATCTATGTTAATAATTCGACAATCATATTAGTGTTGATATAATCTTTTTGAGAGCTTTTGCTCAGTCTCCCCTATATACAATCTGTCAAAATGAATACAATCAATTCTATAAACTAAGTAAGAAGTATCATAGATAGCGGTTTTGTCTTTGGTTTTAGTGAATAAGTCACCTACTTTCTTGTTCGTATAAGGAACTACCTCAATGTTATCTTGTGTAAGGTTTTTGATAACTTAGCGCTTAAGCCCAGAATCAATGGAATTTTGAAAAACATTAGAAAATTGAACATGATTAGGAGTTGGAACACTATTAGCATTATTATATGTGTGATACTATGTGTTGAATTAAAATAAATAATCCTTCCTTATGCTGTTGGTTTTTGAAACCAACCAGTAAAGTTATCAAAATCCCCGATGACAACTACATGGAGGAAGAGTAGTCTTAACCCTTTCTCTTTTTCAAGGGTAAATTGGAGATTCTGATGGAATTTATTAAATACATTCAAGATTATGTCCTCACTATGGTCGGGTATGGCTGACGACTGTGATAATATCATCCACATATAAATATAAAAAGGGAAGTTGAAAGGGTAATTTGGGTATGACAGTCATGAGGAGCTCGTTCATATAACGATGTTAGCCAAAGCCGGGTTACCCATTGCGGTACCAAAAATCTGTTTGAAAAATTAGTTGTTCTAGGAGAAATAACTTGACTCGAAGATGGAGGCGATCAATTCGACAGAAACCGCAAGTTCCATAGAAGTGAATGCTTCAATATTTTCCCAATGTTTCTCTATCAGATTTGGTACTAAATCTTTTGGAATATTTGTGAACAATGAGGTGGCATCAAGAGAAATGTATCCAGCTAGAATTTTATGAGTTCTAAGTTTTTCGACAAACTTGGAGGAGTTATTCACCACATATTGAAACGTTGGAACCAAGTTATTCAAAATTATAGCTACGAAACTGAGATGTTGTAGGTGGGTGACATTACACACGAGACAACAGGTCTGAGGGGTGTGTTTGGCTTATGAATCTTGGGTAGTCCATAGATTTTTGGTGGAATGGAATTATGGCTTATGAACTTTTTTACTGAATCTTTGTAACATGATACTAACTTTTTGAACAATTTATTTGACTTATTTTCGAAAAGGTTTATGGGATTGTTAGGTAATTCTAGATATGTGCTATCATCATCCAACAATAGTTTCATTTTACACTCATAGTCTTGTCTTGTCTTTCCATCACAACAGTGCAATTACCCTTATCCGCACGAGTCACTATCAAGTTAGGATTATTTTTGAGGAATTTCTTGGTTTGATATAATAGTCTTTATCTTTTTTCCTGTTTTAAGCGGTTGTAGTGATTCATAATGATATTGGTGCATGTTGCTCTAAAACAGTCCTTATCTTTGTCTTTTGGTAGGTTCTGGATGCAATATTCAGTAACCTTGATGAGCTGGAACATGGGAAAGTCTAGTGTTATAGGACAAAGCAAATGATGGTCTCAAGGCTAGTAATTCCTTACTGGAAGGTGGTATTGTTGTTGTGCTAAGGTTAATAAACTAATTTTCAGGAGTTATTAGGATTTCTTCTGTTGCGAAATCAAGTTAAGTATCTTGTTACAATGTGTGAATTTTGTGTTAGAATATATGCGTTCGTATTTCTTGTTGACAGTTCTTACAAATTCTTGATATTCCTGATCACCTAAAAATCCTCTAACCTGGTTGTTCTCTCCGTATCTGGGATTTTAATTCAGTTGAGGTGTGGTGAGCAATTTTGATTTCTATTAAGTTGAGAATGTCACTTCCTAGCTTGTAAGTGAGCCTATTTTTAATTTCATGTATAAAGGTGTTTTTATGATTAATAGGCGAATACAAACATTTAACATTATGCTGGATATGGTTGGGAAAGATTCCCTTCTGTCTATATTGTAGCAAGAAAATCTTGTTATTTTCAGATTTAGCCAGCTAGATGTTGAATAAATATAGGGTCTTTATTTGCTCACACTCTGAAGCAGCATAGTTGTTCCTAATATCCTCAAAAAATCCCATTGACTATGTGAAGTTCGTGTCCTATCGGTATCCAATGAAGGGGGTGATTTGTGATATATGTAAGGAACATCAAAAAAGTGTTAACAAAAAACTGAAGTTTACATATCTTGTACTTGTACCTTGGCCACATAATTTTTTAAGTACAAGGTATGTATGTAACTTCAGTTTTTTTGGAAGTGTCACTTTACCTGTGTCACTTCCCTCTTCGATTTCCCTCACCGATTTCCCTATTCGACTTCCCTCACCGATTTCCCTCACTGTAATTTATTCACCTTTGCTGGCAACAATGAGAACATGTCAGGTAAAAACGTCAAAACAGTGAATGAAAAATTTTGGCATGTTTGTTTTATTTTTTTAATATTAAAAAAATTAAATGACTAATTATAATTAATAGTGTGCTTGCAAATAAAATAGTATACAAACCTCGGAGGCAAGTTTTCATTTCTGTCTCGAGACTCTATATAAATCTCTCGACAGTAATGAAACACTTCCCTAATCGGTTTGTAATATACTATTATTAATCTAGTTGACTTATGCAAAATTCACTTATCACTTAACAGTTATCGAAACATAGACGACAAAAATATCAAACTAAAACTGACCTAAACTTAATACTACTCCCTGCTATTTATTAATTGCATATAGTGTACTCAGGATTTATCTAAAAAAACTTAGCGCCCTACTTGAATAGAATTTTCCGAATTATTTACGCGACGCGCAGACAATCGCATTCCTTAGAATCCGGCCAGGCTCCCTAGGTAATTTCCTAACAATATTGTTATTCGAAGTAATTTTTTGAAATATTTAATTATTTAGTAACTCGGGAGGAAATATCAATTCAGTATGTAGGTACCTACCTTCTCAAGACATGTTAACAAAGCCTTTGTGCGGAAGAAAACCGTTGTTAAACTTAGAAATCTTTGTAAGTGTAAAGTATTATATTGTTTTGCAATTATCGTTTTTATAATTCATATTTGTATAAACTCGAAATAGATTGTCTTAAGAAATTTTAATTAAGGAGGCGTGTTGTGAACTACTCTCGAGGGTAAGCACAAATATAACCTGGTAAAAAGCTAAAAATAGTTTAATTTTAATACACTGCATTTAATAATTTCAGGAAACGCCAATGGGAGAATCTAACCCGCAATTGGTAATACGGGGATTACGACTACGAGATTATATTAATTTTTAAAACGTTTTTAAGGGCTGAACCTTCTGATCATTTTTTAAAGAAACTCTAGGTTACATGATTTTTTCGACTCTCTGATTAGCGATGATATTGTATTCAACATAAATAAATTCGAATTACAAGAAAGAATATCACATACAAAACATGTAACGACCTTTTATTAGAAAAAAATACCACCCATAATGTTGTTGAAATTAAAAAAATAAGCAAATTGTTGAAAATCTGAAAAAGAAGAAATGATGTTAACAGTAAATAAAATAAATGGTAAAAGATAACAAGTCTAAAATATATGAACATTCTGAAAAGGTGTATCGTAACCAAGTGTAGTGTGTAAGAAATAAGAAGATAAAAACCGGAAAGAAAAGACAAGCGAGTATAGTAGTAACTTTATTTTGTGTACCTACTGATTAAATCCCTGAGAGGGTCAGGTTATATAGACTTCTAGAATGATGTTGAATATCTCAGCACAAGCTATCAAGAACTCGTGTTTCACTTTGTTTCAGTCGCCACATAGGATTTTCCATTAAATTAGATTTATAAGTTGGTTTGATGTTTTTGTATTGATAAATATTTAAATTGAAGTGTACTGTATTAGAGATTGGCTTCTTAAATACCTGAATTCTATATTCCATTCTAAGATCATTTTTTCAAAATCGAAATCAAACTAAAAAAAACTTCAAAAGAAAAATTTATGCCTATAGTATATTGGGCAGTGTGAATAAAAACTAAGCTTTTACTTTTAGTATTAAGTGATAGCTTCAGCTTTTACTAGGTAGATTAAGCTTTTGCTAATAGCATTTGCTGAAATTGAAGTGAATAACCTTTTCCTTTTACTTACTAGCAAAAGCTAGATATTTAAAGCGTTTACTGAAAATACGGAGATTGCGTGAAATTTCTACAACCTTTTCAAAAAGTGTGTTTGCGAGTTTTTATACTGATAAAGCCGATATTTATATTTTTATAAACCGAAATGGTATGAGGTTTGGTTCCAACATGTCAAAAACCGTCCCATGAACGGTCTAAAACCACTCTGTATAGGAATTTCGGGTTCTACGCACAAATTTTTAGCTTTGCGCAGAATCATGACGGTACATTGTACGGTTTCTTGATGTGTTGGAACAAAGCTATGACCGGCGGCGTGGAAACAATGAAAGAAGTCAATAATTGGGTACGTTCACCAGTACTCAGCAGCTAACTTGCAGGGTAAAGCAGTTGAGGATAGTTGAGACACAGCGGATGTAAATTTCCTGAACGCCCGACACTTCTGCGCATGTCTAAAGCGGCCTACAGACGACATGGCAAACATACGCCAACTTCCGCATTTGTGAACATTATCGGATCGTGTGTATAGAAAACGTGCTACGAACTCCGTCCAACGTTGGCGCTGGCCGATGTTCGCCTCGGAGGCGGTATTTCTGGCGCACATCAAAGGGATCAGGTCTCGACTGGCATATATTGGCCAATGCCATTTTCTCCATACACACGAGCGTGCACATTTGTTTGTATGTTTTTGCGAAAGTAGGACCATAGTTGTGGGATTAGTTAACTTTTGGGTTTTTATGTCTAGCAGTGCACTTGTGGATAATAGCAACGTTGATGCAGCCGAAATCACAACTTCCAGCTCATCGGATTCCATCTTGTACCGGCATTGAACCAATGCTGGTACAAGTTCGCTATTTTTCACACATAACCAACATTCGCCAACGCTGGCCCGTCGTGTGAATGCTTTCAATTTGCGAATGATGACGAATATCCGATTGTTGGCCTCAACGTTGGTTCCAACGTTGGCTGACGTTGGCACACCGTCTGTAGCCACCTTAAAGCATAGATTGAGTTGGTAAGCGTTAATTTTTACCGCTTAGAGAAATCGGCAGGACAAAAAGCGGCTTTCACTGAACGCGATTGGATACGATCACCAGCACACTGTTGCCAACAGTTGAGTAGTTGGGAAAAACAATGGTCGCGTTTACCAGCACTCAACATGTTCAGTGATTGTGAGCGGCTTTGTTCTAACAAGTGGAATACACAAGGTAAAACAGTTTCGATTGGCCTAGAGCTGATTTTCATCTGTTTTCAACAAAGCCGCTGACTAATCACTCAACATGTTGCTGGTGAACGGGACCATTCGCTCAGTAAAAACCGCTTTTTGTCAGCTGCTGCCGATTTCTCTAAGCGGTAAAAGTTTACGCTTACCAACTCAACTTATTGAATTGTCATTTGTCATAACTCTCAACTATGCGTTCAGGAGATTTACATCCACTGTATCTCAACTATCCTCAACTGCTTTACACTGCTGCAAGTTAGCTACTAAGTACTGATGAATGTACCCATTGTTTCCTCAACTACTCAACTGTTGGCAACAGTTGAGTGTTGGTCGAACGCCGCCAAAGCTTCAAGGTGGAAATTAATAGTGATTCAGACAATTCTATAAGTTGAAAAAATATTAATAGTCCATTTTCTTGCAGTGGAGCTTTGTAAATTACAAAAAGAAGACTGAAGTTTTTTTTTTTGTAATTCTGATAGTGATTTGTTGGAGGAGGAGGTTCCTGAAAAATCTTCAGCCAATCTCGAATTAAGAGACTGTGGTATTCCTCGGCACGACTTTCTTTTCTCTCGGGATAAAATTTCGCAGACCTTATATTCAAAGACGCAGCCATTTCTCCCAAAATTTTAACACCACTAAAATGTTTAAGCCAAGGTTTACCAGGCTTGCAAAAATTTAAGCTTTTCCTTCATATAATTAGGAATTGCTTACTTTTATTCACACCATTTGAAGACAATGCTAAAAACTGTAGCTTTTACTAATTGAATTTTTAGTTAAAGCTAATACTCATTTTTATTCACTGCAAAGTAAGTATTTGCTTAGGAAATGCAAGATAAAGCTTTTACTAAATTTTTATTCACACTACCCATATTGTGTATTTAGGTGGAAAAGTGACACATTCTCGGCCGACGGGTAAGTTGACGGGCGAGGCGTAGCCGAGGCCGGCAAACACCGAAGGCTGAGAATGTGCTTTTCCACCGAAATACGCATACTATTTTTTCTGCGATAGGTTAAATATCTGTTAAATGGTTGTCTTTTTGTTCCAATTATTCAGCAGTACGAGAATCACTTTCCCGGCCTAGGCCGGAAAAGTGTTTCCTGTATTGTTATTCATTGATTCCCTAGCAACTATTGAAACATAATCAAAATACCAGAATCTTGAGTTTTGCGACCTGTCAACCAGTCAAAAATGCTGACATTTCTTGTCAGTCGCAGAAAAAAAAAACATTATCTGTTCTCCTTTCAAATTGAACCTGTAAGCGATAGTAGCTTATACGGCCGGATATTCTTTTATCCTATCTACCTATATCAGAAAGAATGATTTATTCCCAAAAAGCTGGCTATACCTATCTGAAATTTTCTCTTTAATCTCCTTACTTTTTTAATCCATTTTTGTCATTTCGTCGAAAAAATACCACAAGAAATGTCTGGCTCCAAACCCCGACATTGTTTTTTTTTTTTCTTTTTAAGTAAATAATAAAGAGGCAGGCATTTATTTAATGGACACTGAAACTTAGGACAGAACAAGGGAAATTTACGTCGGCTTGAATTATTTTTTTTTAAGCCTGTAAAGGAAAGTGAAAGCGCAAGAGCAAAATATAAAGTTTATTGTGCTATAACCTACTATAAGAGCATATTATTAATATTCTCGTTATACCTTTATAGGAAAAATTAGGTAGATTACCTGTTTCCTTATTATTTTTTCTGCGATTGACAAGAAATGTCAGCATTTTTGACCAGTTGACAGGTCGCAAAACTCAATATTCTGGTATTTCAATTATGTTTCAATAGTTGCTAAGGAATTAATGAATAACAATACGGGAAACACTTTTCCGGCCTAGGCCGGGAAAGTGATTCTCGTATTGCTGAATAATTGGAACTAAAAGACAAACATTTAACAGGTATTCAACCGATCGCAGAAAAAATAGTATGTGTATTTCGGTGGAAAAGTACATTCTCGGCCTTCGTTGTTTGCCGGCCTCGGCTACGCCTCGCCCGTCAACTTACACCGTCGGCCGAGAATGTGTCACTTTTCCACCTAAATACACAATATACTATTATGTATAAACTGTCACTTTTAATTTGGCAAGATGTAGCCAAGAAATATTACAAATCATTTCCGGTTAAATTGATGTTTTGAAGTGAAAAATCGCTTAAATGCTGATAAAAGAGAAAAACGTGCACTGGCACGAACAAATTGATGTGAAACGACTTCTGGGGGGAATCGCTGCTCATTTTTATTATAGCTTTTCTTATAAGTTTAATTTTTCTTACTTTCTCGGCCCTTTTTTGCACGACTTAGAATGTTGAGAGCAATTACGCACTCGTGGGTAATATGGTTCTTACAACACTCATAAATAAACGATATCAAAAATTTTTTTCAAACTAAAAGATTTTTTCGGAATAATTGATATCCTCAAACCAAATAGTAACTGAATTAAATCACTCTGATTGAGGACCAATCGAATTAGGCTGATATAATTGAATTGTTCCTCCAGCCTTTGAAGAAACCATAATTAATTCTCCAAACAATTACCACGAAATAATTCCCGGTGGCCATTTGACCGAAAACAATCTTACTTTAAATGGGACTTTCCCCCGTCCGTTTTCTTAGTTGATCTTCGAAATGTGCGTCTTGTTTCCAGGAGATTAGGTTTAATTTCCTGTTGTAATTGATTTTTAATAGTCGAGATTGCAAATGGCGATCGCGTTGTTGCCTGTTGCATGTTGTTCAGTCTCTAGATTTTTATATGGAAAACGTTTTTTTTTTTTGTTGTTTGCTCGATGGATTTCGTGTCAAGGTTAATGGGAGCAAGGGTACATCAACTAGAAGCTCATTAGATGCTCTTTGGCTCACGACAAATAGCATTAGAAAATTTTAAATTTTTCACTTTTTACTATTTTTAGGAAGTTGTCTTTCTCCTACATACACTCCATTAGTGTGACGTCATAAATTGACAACTTGTATCTAAACAAACATTTAGTCTACGTTTCTATTTTTCAAAACATCCTATAAAAATAACTCTAGTTTGACCAGATCACCAAAGGTAACCTAAATACATTGAGTTATTGTCCGTCGTTTTTAATTTGACACTTTCTGTATGAGGAGCTAGAGGGAGAAGCATAACAGGTGTGACGTCAGGTGTTCAACAAAGGGAGCTATCAGTTCACATTCCTTTGGAATATCAAATACACAGATTGTGCTTATTTGAAAAATCCCTCCAACCTAGATTAAATTAATTTATCAACTGACTTTTTAATTGCTATTTATTTGCGACCAATTAAAATTATTATCTTTCCCATAATTTCATCTCATTAAAATCTCTTGTGTTTCACTTGAGTAAGCTGATATTATAAAGTAGGTTAATTATACTAACATGATACAATAATCACCCCATATATTTCCAGGTATAAAAAATAAAAATTAATACTTAACATCCTTATTTTTTTTCCAGGGTATTTTGAAAGACAAAAGCAAATACCCGACGCTAACCAGAATGTCCTACTGCCAATGCCGCCTGAAAAAAGTTTTCTCCAGCATTCTAAATCAGTTTGGATGGAAACATATTGCTCTTATTCTGGACAGATCCGATTTATTTTCTCTTACAGTAGGTGAGTACTTTATACTATTTGGAATTTTTTTAAGGAGGTTTTATAGAGGTAAAATATAGGTACCTATGCATTTATATTTCAGAAACATGAAACTTAGCATCTACTAAAAAAAGCAATGTAATAAGTACCTTAAACTATTGAAATAGAATCAAAAAAATGAAAAATGTTTCAACTCAATTTCTAACTTTCAGAGACATAATTTAACGCTCAAAGAGGACATATCATACATAATTGATTTTCACTTTACTTCTAGTGAACCCGGAGGCTGAAAATTACCATAAGAACTATTTTTAGCTTTTTGAAGGGCGGAAAGTCGAGTCTCTAGCAAAGTTTACTCTTTAGCAATTATTTGCTCTAAGAGATAAAAATTAAATCTAAATGTCAATTTTAACTTCCTTCAAAGGTAAAAAACTGAGCAGAGCCTCGAGTAATCTTGAAATCTGTAATACAAAAGAGTCAATTTTAGCGTCTCTCTTTTGTATCTTGTTTTCTGAGTCAAGTTCTTATTTTCTTATTATAATCGGTAAATTAATTCTTATTCAGTTATATTAATCTGAATCTTCCAGATGAATTAGGCTGATTTCAGTGCATCCATTTCAGCACTTCGACGATAAAACTTTTGATTTTTTGAGTTTTTTTACACGTACAATTATTGTGCATCAAATTTATTTTTTAAAACTTCAGCATCTTTTTCTTCAGGACAGGACTTGCTTTGAAAGTGATTTTTTTCCAAAGCTATGTCCATATTTCTTGCATATATTTTAGAAATATACAGTGTGTCCGAAATTCGAGTCTCTACATGGGGATTTCGCTTATTATGAGAGATACAGGGTGGCTCAAATATTTATATCCTGTTGTTAAATTTGCTTCAAAGTTTTCTGTTTCCTAGAAATCCGAGAAAAACTGAAAATAGCCAATTTTATTTTTTGTTAATAATTCATAAACCGTTAACTTTAGACTTTTCTAACTTCAACATTATTGAGACACTTTTTTGAGACGGATATTTTCGTGATTTGAAAACATTCCGATTGTCGTTTGTTTTCGAGTTATTAAGCAAAACTTTCTTATTTCTTATGGCGGCCATCCTCGATTTCAACAAAATAATATTCTGCGAAAAAAATCCATTAAAATGATGTATTACAAGCTAGGAAAACGTTCTGCAAGTCCTTCAAAATTACAGTTGGAACCGATATTTTGCTAAATTTTTCTACAGGATATAGATGAGCAATAAATTTCCTAAAACTTTCCTAATTTGAGCCACCCTGTATCTCTCATAATAAGCGAAATCCCCATGTAGAGACTCGAATTTCGGACACACTGTATAAGTTTTCAAATTATTATCTGATGTTCATATGCAACTGGAAATTTATTCAACAAAATTCAAGGTAAAACTTTTTCTTGCTTCACTGCAACTATGTGATCTTGTTCAGTGAATACCTGTCCTGATAGTGAGAGTATTTCTTGACATTTGGGAAAATTTGGTTTTTGTTTTCGTTGTGTTCTTCTGATATTTCTATTTTTCCCGATCCTGATTCACAAACTCTTAGGTACTATTGCTCGTTTCAACTTATAAGTGTATTTCTTTTGCATTGCTCAGTCGGATCAAATTTCCTTGCTCTCCAAAATCTATGTAAAGTTTGTTTCGCCAGGGTTTGTACTTGCCACCAGCATTTGCATTCCTTTTTTAACAAATAAAAATTGACTGAAACAAATCAATGACGTCAAAAACGTTCGTCGGTTCTTAATCAGACGTCATTCATTTTAATTTGTCAAAAAAATTGTATATGTCATATGAATTAATCTACGACAATCCTTTTTTTTCAAGTTTCAAGGTCAAGTATGAACCCTGGTGAAACGAACCTTACTTTTTTTTTTCATTTTTCGGTGGTGATTATTTTGATTTAGTTTTGTTCAGATACCTTCGGCTTTTCTCGAGGAGTCAACAGCTGTGGATTTCTGGTGTACACCCGTGTAGATTTCCATGGATTTCTATTATTCTTGTGGATGTCTATAGATTTTCATAGATATCCGTGGATCTCACTGGATTTCTGTGGATGTCCATAGATATTCGTGGATTTCAGTAGATTTCTGCTATGAAAATCTGCCTCGTTGTTTTAGGAACAGATAATAGGTTTGATTTCAACGATGTTTTAATAAGATGGAAACTGGAAAGATATGGAAGAAAACTTGGAGAGGCGCGGGGTATAACTTTACTCGGTTTCTCTAGTGATGGCGATACTAATCTAATAAAAGCAATGCGCCATTAAGTTTCACTTCCACTCAGCGCTTCAAACACAGACTAATGGCAACACAAGGTATATGCTTTTCACTTATTATTGGCGTAGCATTATCCATGGAAATTTGACAGGTTGACCCTCGTATAATAATGAGAGTATATATGTCAAATTCCAGACAGTTTTAAGTGTGGTTTACATAATTTCGTAAGTGCCGCGGTATTAAAATTTTCTGGCCTATCTGGCAAATCAAAGGACCCCGCACACCTCTTATGGGTTTTTGGTTTTCTGTCAAACTCAATGAAATTTTGATATGTGGTATATCTTGACTTACTGATAAAAAGTTCCTATGGGCCCGAACCAATCCTATGATTAGTTTTTGAGTTACAGGTACTTTTATTTCCAAGAAATGTATACATTTTATATGTATTCACATCTACTTGTCACCTAATAATAGGTCTGTTTCTGCAAAAATCACAAACTTGTCAGAGCGAATTTGATTGGTCGAAAACAGTCAGAAACAGTCAGAAAACTAGTTACAACCAATGAAATTCACTCTGACAGACCTAATAATAGGTGACAGGTAGATGTGAATGCATATAAAATGTGTACATTTCTTGAACTTTAAACCACCTGTATTTCGGAAACTAATCATAGTATCGGGTTGGGCCCATGGGAACTTTTTATCAGTAAGTCAAGATATACCACATATCAAAATTTCATTGAGTGACAGAAAACCAAAAACCCATAAGATGTGTGCGGGGTCCTTTGACACATTTTTCAATGCATTTTTCAATAATGCTATATTATAAACGGTACCTAACTATTCTGCGTACCTGCAAAATCTAATGAAATTTTTTAAAATTCGGCATTGTCAAATTTCTCGTATTGAAGATGCCGAGAATAATAGAAGAAAAAAAAAGGGAAATATTAAAATGTCATGGTTATTTAAAAAAAAAAATAAACCAGAGGCTCTCCAGGGAACAATTGAAGCCCAACTTGCAGATATATTTGAGGTAGGTATAACTTAAATGTAGATGTGAAGCCATTTCTTACCCAACCAACATTTTCCCTAAATTTTAGGTGGGAACCAGGCAGGACTATTCAAAGAATTTTGACCGGACAATATACAATCAAAAAACCTTTACGCCGACCGAAAAAGACAGAGACTATTATGGACCGAATGTTTAAAGAAGATTTACAACGACAAATTTGGAAATTGTTAAAAGAAAAAATAATATATATATCATATAAATAACTTAAAAACTAAAGTAAAAAAATCTCATCCAGAGCTGTTTCTTTTAGCATTGTTCCCAAAACCGATGCGGCATTTCCGAATTGTATTGCAATGCTGATTATTTGTTTCAAAAAGCTTGTTGATCTCGCCTCACCCGATAAAGTCTGAATTCGTTTACCTAAATTTTTTATTAATTTTTTTGCTTCCAGCCTCCTACAGTTAACAAGCCATGAAGTTAAAAAGGCAACACCGCAATCTTACCGCCAAGTGGTGCTGGTGGTGTTTGTTTGTATAAATATATATTTTCTATTTTATTAATATGAATCACAAAAAATGCATAATTTATTGTACTAAAGGGCCAAAAACAGTAATTCAATGAATAATTTAACTATTTGCGTAAATAAGAACAGTAAATAATTGATTTAAATGAATATATTTCTAGAGTCCAAAGTGTTATGTTTCAGTATGTCTTTTGAAAATCTAACTTTTTCTTTCTTCGGGATTTTTTCGGAAGGCAGGTTTATTCAAATAATTGAGCTGATTTCCGAAAATAAGAGGTACTTTCAAGAGTTGGACGTTTTAGTTTGAACTCTCGCATACTCCTTTATTCTTGTTTCGTTTCAAATCTAATTATTTCGGTTTCTTCAAATGTTCACAACACACCACAGAATTTTTCGTTATTGTATAATCTCGGGTATAATTATCTTGGTGTATTGCTTTCATCCACAACTTCTGCAATTCAGATTTTTTTTGGAAATAAATGTTTGCATTTCTTCAGTTTTCAAGGAACTCCTAGTTCGATTTGCACCCAGGAACACAGTAGTTTCATGGCATCTGGAACAAGATTAAATATCTTAGGTAATATATCGAGACCTATGCTCTTGACAAATATTAATATTGTTTTTATTGTTTTACCTTACCTTACCTTCATTTTTGCTCCTGTACCCATTTGCTGAAAATTTGCAATCAAAGCACAAAGGAACAGGTATTAACTAAATATGGGCAATATATCGGTGTGTTTTTATCCACTTTTTCGTCAATAATGCCCACAAAAATACTAAACTGTTAACGCAATACACAGAAACAATAACCTCGATAACAGAATAGCACCATACGCGACGTTGCCGTCATTTCCAACTTCATGGCTTGTAAATGTAGGGGGCTGTGCCATGGTCCAAAAGTCTCCACACAAAAAGGTACAAAATAATATTTATTTAATATATCCTTATATTTATTGGTTTTATTTGTTTTCGAAATCCTGGGCTGCTTCCCCTGATTTTATACTTGTAAAATTTATACATATATGAAGAAGCCAAAGTATCGCTACAAGTAGCATCCCAGACAAGTTGTTTTCCACCCTTCCAAGGAACCAAAATTTTAACCCGTTAGCTCGCCTTCCATCAGCTCTGTGAATTCCAACAGGTTCTAAAGTTGTATTTATTTCTGCTGAAGCAAAAGCTTTTTTTAAAATGTCATTGAACATGTTGTGGCGAGACCACCTTCCTGCGCTTCTGCGACAATATAGTCCGTGAAGACCCAAATTATCAACTGTTTCGCCGCAAGTACAGGTATGTGGTTTGCAAACAGTTTGCCCAGACCTTAGAGCAATGGAAATGCCTCTTCCCTGTTAGCCAATAATCGTGCACGATCTAAAGGATTTAGCTGATATAGAAAATCACAACTGTGAGATTTTGGATACGTTATCACCATACCAGGACATCCCTGACACCTCTTCGCAGAATTTCTCACTAAGGCTAATGCCAGAAGAGAGAGAGATTTTTTTTTTTTAAAAAAGGTTTGCCTATTACAAGTAACAATATCCGACGGAAAGTCGACCGTCATCAAAAAATCTTCATTATGTTGGCGATCAAAAGAGGCAACGCAGAGAATAGGCTGCGAAGATTTTTCTCGGCAAATTCAAAAACTTTTTTTAGAGCATGGTCCCATTAAGCCCAAGAAGAAGATTTTACCAAATAGAACAAAGATTACAAGGAGGCGACTGTGCTCATAATATATTCGTAGCAGGTAGACAAACAAAAAATTAACTTCTAACTCCGAAAGTTCAGACAATGACCAAATGAGTGTCAAATACGATGACAGTAAAGACACTGAATCTTTTTCTGATGAAACCAGAGAGACAAATAATAATCGATTGGAATGTCTTTCATCAAATCTTCCTGCAACCAATATTGTCATTTGCGAGACAGAAGGTTGAAACCTTTAATAATGCTGTTCAGCCTGAATAGGTATAGGAAATATTATGCTATATATTATGAGCAATAGTGGTATTTAGGCTTAATCTAAAAAGTGTTGATAATGAATACGTTCTGAAGCTTTTGGGAAAAAAAAAGAAGAGTGAAAAGCAATTTTTGTGACCTAAACCAGATGATATTTCCAAAGCAAAGTGAGCAGAGTTAATTTCTATGGACCTAGGAGTATGGACGTTAATGAGAAAAAGTCTGAAGTACCGTTGCAACTGAGTGACCTACAGTTAAAAGACATTGATGAAAGATACTAATGCAATCTACATTTATAAATCAATTCTCGCGGTAACTATTTGAGAAGCTGAAAAATCAAATCAAATCAAAAAAGCTTTATTGTCCAAAAAATTATGCAAATTCCATTGACAAAGCAAAAAAAAAAAAAAAGTCTAAAATTAATTTCCTATATCCTAAAAATGTATATTAGATGTCAGTGTTGAGAGTAAAAATAAGACAAAAAACTAGAAAGACAAGCAATAAAATAACAGTGAGAATTCTATATACAATCAACAACACCTGAACAGTTTACAATACATAAATAAAAGAACATTATCATGGGCTAGATTTGATAGCGTCCAGATACCTAAGCAAATCCAACACAGAACCGACGAGTCAGCGCGGGATGGTAGCAAAATTTCTAAAAAACAATCATCACTATAAATAAAGTCAAACACTACATGAATCAGTTAAAGCCTATTAAAAATAAATAATTTAGTAATTGAAAAATTGAAAATATCACAGTTTAAGAATCACAGTTTAAAGATCACAGTAAAAGATTAAAAGATTAGTCTGAGTAGAATTCCCCAAGACTGTAATAGGCTTTGGTTTCCAGAAATCTCTTTAAAGTTTTTCTAAATTGTCCATAGTCCTCCACACCCTTTATTTCATCTGGCAGCTTGTTGAAGATCTTTATGCTCTCATATATAATAGAATTTTTCGTTAAGGCAAATTTCGGAATGGGTAATGGAAAATTTTGGTTGCGTAGGTTGTAACCAGTGTCTCTCACTATATCATTATTTTTAAATTTTTTAAATATTAGACAGGCCGTTTCCAAAAGGAATATGCAGGGAACTGTCAAAATTCTTTCCCGTTTAAAAAAGTGGTCTGCAGCTCTGTCCGTATCCTGCATGGCAAATATATCTAACTGCTCTTTTTTGTAATACAAAAACCCGATTGGATAGAGTTTTGAGTGGAAAACCCCCAGAATGCTATTCCATAGCGAAGATGCGATTCGATCAGTGCATGATATGTTGTTTTCGCGGCAGGCTTACCCAGTTCATGTGCTATAGATTTAACTATATAACATCCTTGTGAATGTTTTTTATTCAATAAATCTATGTGTTTGTCGAATCGCAGCTTCGAATCTATGTGCAATCCAAGAAATTTAGCTGTTTCTTTCTCTGCGATAACATTTGCATCTAGTGAAATATAATATCTTCATACTCTCAAAATATAGAAAATCATAAGTAATTAAACTATATTATTCTTTAGCATCCTATCAGTAGTGCCTGAGACATAATATACAATTTGTGTTATCAGTTTTAAACTTTGGCAGGTTTTTATTAATTATAAACTGATTGTGGATTTCTGTGGGTCATGGAAGTCCATAGATTTCCACAGATTTCTGTGGATATTCACCGAAGACTTGGATTTCTGCGGATTTTTGTGGATTTGTGCGAATTTTTGTGGATTTCTTTGGATTTCTAATGGATTTCTGGTGTACACATTTTAATCAGCTGTTTACCCCTCGGCTTTTCTTGTTTTCTCTTTTCTGCATTCCATTCATTTTTGGACCTCTGTAGAAATCTGGAAAAGGATCAGTCAAAATACACCACAATGCTCACTTCTCTTTTAGTTTTCTAAGCTTTATAGGAACTATCGTTTCATTTTCAAAATGTTTTCTTTTCTTTTTTCATTTAGCATGAACAAAAATATGTTTCTAGAACCGAGATAATCGATTGTCAACTGATTAATCTTATCACAGTTAAATAAACAGAAGTATCAAAAAAGTTGTGAAATGTGAAATCGAAAAAAATCAAAGTAAAACGTTTATCGGCAAAAAAAAACGCCTCAAAAATTGTATGTTATAAGTTTTATTTATGAATTTACAAAAAAAAAAATGCCATTTTTTGAATTTTTATAAAAAGAAAAAGTCGACGAGGATGGGATTCGAACCCACGCGGGCAGAGCCCATTGGATTAGCAGTCCAACGCCTTAACCACTCGGCCACCTCGTCATAGTTTATTTTTGTTCAAAGATGATTCATGTAAAAATAGTGAGACTCTTATTTTTTTCCTTTATAAAAAAGCTTAGGATAAATAGTATACAGGGTTGTTCTCTAATTGAATCTCAATATTTAAAAGGACGATTTTTTTTGTACATTTTAAGAAGAAAACTTTATATGAACGGAGGTATCTCCTAAACATCTTTTTGAGATACCTACAGGGTGATAAAGTTTTCAAAAATAAATCATTTATTATTAATACCTATCTTCAAAACCACTTTAGATGTTAATGAACTTTCGCATACGTACCCCTCGTTTTTATTCTCATGGGTGACTTCACCGATGAGTAAACTATCTTTGTTTAGTGAATGGAAAATGACAATGACGGCCATAGAATGATGGATCCATCGGTAAAATTTGATGAGAATAAAAACGCAGGGGTACGGTACATGTAGGTACTAAGTCATCCAGAGTAATTTTTTAATGAAGTAATACTAGGTATGTACATTCATGGAGTAGGTATACCTACAGTGACTCTATTACCCACAGTGGCGACAATTGCTGTCTTATTTTTGATTGGTTCTATAAAATCCCATATATGTATAATATGTAATCGCGGCCATCTTGTTCCCACGTATTGCTTATCTCAAAATATGAATATATGGGATTTGGATGAACATCCATCATAAAACATGGAAAACAACGTATTTGATGGACCTAATAAGAGTCATCAAATACGTCGATTTCATTTTTTTATGATAGATGTCCATTTAAATCCTTTATATTAATATTTAAAAGTAACAAGAGGTTGGAAACAAAATGGCGGCGGGACCTCTATTGTCGCCACTGTATGTAGAGGTTTATTAGGCCACTGTAGGTATACCCACTGATCGAAGCGGCACACTGTTACGTCATCACTGGTGCTTTGGCATGGTGAGGGGCTAGAAATTTGAACTGCACAGGCCTTATGAGGATCCTCATGAACAGCGTATCATTTCTCGACTTGACGTAGGGTGCACCACAAGTTATGGTTTCGCGGGTTTATGCTTTATGCATGCTTATAATAGTTTGCATCTTCCTCTTTGCTCATTATGTTAATCAAAATTAAAAAATAGGTCTGCTTTCTGCAGAAATCACAAACCAGTCAGGAATTTCATTGGCTAAAAACTTAGGTTGAAACAGTCAGAAACAGTCAGAAAACTAGTTTCAATCAATCTGATTGGTTTCTGATTTCTGCAGAAATAGACCTATTATTATATTCATCATAAATTTAAATTCTAAACTACGACCGCTGCTGGCGCAAACAGCTGACGACTTAGTTAATGACGTCGGCAATGGTGCTACACCATATATGACAGCGATTATCAAAAACGAGGCCGATAAGCAATCCTGTGTATTATCATTATGTATTATCCTTGATTCTATTCTTGACCGTGACCTTTATTATTTGGTCATGGCTATCTGTCTTTTTCTAAAAGTTTGTAATGTAAAATATAAAGACGCGCAGACGGTCTGCGTTTTGTTTTATGTACCTACACAGGTTCGATCAACTGGAATACGTGTTGGAAGCAATTTCCGCCATTTAACGTAATGAGGGCGACAAAAATAGGCATTTCCTCCGCAGCAGCAGCACTAGGCTTGTTGGTTATAGTTCATCGGTCAGAACAATTTAAAAATTACTGAAAAACTTCTAGATTGCTCCGGAACTCTTCAAGAAAAGTTAGAACACTTTAGAACTACAAAAAGCCATTTAGAAAGTTCCAAAACACTTTCCAGCAGCATTTTGAAAGGCTTTTTTTTTTCAATTTGGACAAAAACAGTAAGAAGTTACTTTGGGCTAAGGCCCCATACCTACTGCCGTCTAGGGCCCGGTAGAGCCTTGAACCGGCGCTGCGCAGACCGCGCTCTCGCCATATCGGAATGCCATGACGCTATTGGACATAACAGCTATGACGTAATTTAAAATAAGTAGGTACAATTTTTTTTGTTATCAGGCATATTTTTTTGTTTTTTAAACTAAAAAAATCACTATTTATTTTGTTATGTAAATTGAGTGAAAATTCATTAAAAAAAATATTTTAAAAAATTGTTCACTACCTATTAAAAAATACCTATAAATTATTTCCTGGATAAAAAAAGTTTGTCAGAAGTGGGATTCGAACCCACGCCCTCAGAGAGGACCAGAACGCTCGAAACCTACAGAGTAGGCAAGGAAACCTTGAGTCTGGCGCCTTAGACCGCTCGGCCATCCTGACACGTTTAAAAATTTGGTGAAAACGGAAGATATCTCGCGCAATGAGATTGTACTTATTGATAGGCCTGTCTGCTGCATTGTAAAAAAAATGAATAATAACAGATCATTTAGAATAATTATTATTTTGTGCACGGTCCGGTCAAGGGTCAAGGTATAGTTATAAGCAGAGATGGGTTTAGACCGGGTTTTTTGGAAAAAACCCTAAAAACCCTTTGGAAAGAACCGGTTTTTTCGAATAACCGTATTTCAAAAAACCGGGTTCATTGAAACAACCCGGTTTATTCAAATTTTGGGTTTAAACCCTGATTTTTCTTAAAAAACCCAATAAACCCAAGTTTTTCATTTTTTGCTTCTCTAGGAACACTTTTTAACCAAATCAAACTTTTAAATGATAATTATTAGGATAAATAATAAGTGTTTTATTATTTTTAAATAAACTGAATAAAAAAAAACAAAAAAATAAACTCGATACAAAAGAAAACAAAACATAAAACTACCTAGAGAAGAAAACCTATTTTTCCTAGAAACCCCCAAAAAATCAAAAAGGGTTTAAACCCGCATCACTGAAAAAACCCGGGTGGGTTTAAACCCAAACCGGTTTTTTGGGTTTAAACCAAAAAACCCGTGGACCCATCACTGCCCTAATAACACAGTAACATCGCAGAAACGTTCCAGAAACATCCATCAGGGATAATAAAGACATCCCTGGGAGATCCCTATTTTCCTGGGGACATCCCTGGGATGTTGCTGGCAACAGCCATGTCATCATTTGCGATGTCCTGGAAACATCCCTCAGGGATGTTTCTAAGATGACTTGGGATGTACTTAATACATCCAGGGCAGGTATATGAAACATCCCCAATAAGTTTCTTGTATGACTTTGGGGATGTTTCTAAGATGACTTGGGATGTACTTAATACATCCGGGGCAGGTATATGAAACATCCCCAATAAGTTTTTTGTATGACTTTGATAGGAAAATGAATTTTAGGATTATGGATTAAAAATTACCTAATTCGATAATTTTCAATTTTTGTTATACTTTTTTTGAAAGTCAGATGGGATTTTTTTTTTCAAAAAAATAACAAAAATTAAAAATTATAAAATTAAGTAGATACATCAGTTCCGAATAATGTTTTATTGAAGACATATATAACTTACAATAATTGTAATACAGAAATAAGTATTCACCTCAACTAATAAACTTTATACTCTTAAAGGCGGGTATTATAAAACTACTTTGAAAGTTAACTTAAAGTTAACTTCTGAAAACACATGTAATTCAAAAAATTAACTGCAAGTTAACTGTCAAAGCAGTTTTATAATACCCGCCCTAAGTCTAACTTCTCGCGTAAAATGTTGCTGATGGACAATTTCTTGCTCAAACAATGTAGTATTATATCATGCCCCGTGATCGAAAACCATAGTTTAGCAGCAGGAAGTGGAGAAGTTTGGCGTTTTCATAAATAAAAAATTCACAAAATTTGAACTACTTGCCAATGGTAAATTTTTGCGGTTTATTATCCAAAAATGTGCCATTAATACAAGGCTAGACCTTGCAAAAGGGCTTTAAACCCGTGAAAATCTTCTAGCATTATTACAGCCTTGTTAATGGCACATTTTTGAATGACACATGATATGCTACAAAAATTGACCATCGGTACTAATTAATTATGCCTACAACAAACTTCCCCACCACATGCTGCCAGACTATGGTTTTTGGTCACTGGGTGTAATACTACATCGCTTAAGCAAGAAAGTGTCAATCAGCAACTTTTTACAGCAAAAAAAATCACTGGCTCTTTAGACTATCATGTATTATGACTAAACAACAGAAAAATAAAAATCAAAAACTTAACTTCTAAATCTGCTTATGAAGAAGAAACTAAAATTTGAAACTATAAAAAAGGTTCCGAGTTCTTTTTTAATTTTTCTTAGTCTCTGCTCTGACCCTTCGCTCTTTTGCCCTCCTCAACCAGTCACCGATCCTCAGTTCTATTTCTTTTTGATTGTTGGAAATACCTGATTTTTGGGCAGCATCTGCAATTATTATTTTGCTTTTAATTGTTACATATGTGTCCTGATGCCCGCAACATAAGCAAAGAGTTATTGTCCGTCGATTTTTATCCGATACTCGGACGGAATGTGAGCTGGTGGCTCCCTACATTAGAACGCCAATGGTTACCTGACATCACACCTGTTTTTGCCATATGAAACACCCCTTCGCTCCTCATACCGCAAGTATCAGTTAAAAATCGACGAACAATACTTGGGAAAGATAATGAAAATAACTGCTAATTTTGAAAGTAAAAGATTAAATTATGGAAATGTAGCAATACCCAGAGAAATCACGGCGTATTTTAAATTTGTACTCAGAAGTGATATTAAAAAAAAGCTAATTGAATTCATACAAAATAGTTATTTATGCAACAAGTGTGTAAAGTGAACCTTTTTTAACAAATGTGAATTTAAGGCGAGTGCGACAATCACATGAGTGAAAAAAGGTGCTTTACGCACGTATTGCATACAACATTTTTTCTACTACCAATCAAATATGTGTAAAAAAATTGATTTAGACAAATACTTTACGCACTAGTGCGTAAGTATTTTCACTTTACGCACTAGGGGGTGAAGTAATTTACCAGAAAAATACTAAATTGACAGCGTCGACCTTTGTCATTGACATTACTTTACGCACTAGTGTGTGAAGTGAATTACTTTACGCACTAGTGCGTGAAGTGTAATTTTACGTCTTCTAAATAGTGCGTAAAGTAAGCACTTTACGCACGGTAGTAGAAAAATATTATTGCTAATAGTTTCAACAGGTATTTTCATGATATCGGGTCTTCAAAAAAAAAACAATTAGAGATTGTTTTGATTACGAAAACGTATGTCTAATTATTATTTGTTTATTGGTCCCGATTTTTGACATGACTTTTTGACATTGAAGTTCATTGACAAAATTGAAGAAAAATATTGCTAAGAAATTATAATACGTTTAAAAATCCATAGTAATCTTTGATTATTATTGTTTTTTTTTTGAAGACCCGATACCATTCCCTATGTTGCGCTTGCTTAGACACTTACTACATAAAATATGTTGCGATTTTTCATCCTTATAATTTGGAAAAACATATTTAAATTAAACTTTTCACAAATATAAGAACGATTAACAAAAAAATTTCTATATTTACCAATTATTGCTTTTGCCAAACTGCTGGAGCCAAAAACACTTTTTCCTTTTTTCCCAAGGAAAGAGAACTGTTCTGCTAGGGTATCACTCACCAATGGAGCAATACAACGTCTCACGAACTCGTAAAGATTTGAACCACCCATTTTTGTAAACAGTTGCACCTACAAACCAAAAAATAGATTATTAAAAGCTTCATCAAAAGATCTAAATATAATGATAATATGTAGCTAAATTAATGAATACGGGATGTTTACCAATGCTGAATAGTTTTCCGATACAGAAAAAAATTTGTTGAATTGCACAAAAGTCTCTTTTGTTTCAATTGGAAAATCCAAATTGGACTTTTCCAAGATATTTTTTATTTCTTGATCATCATGGGTGGTACACTTATGATTGGTCACTTTTTCATTAATTTCTACTAAAAGTGCCTGTATGTTATACAGGATTTTTGAGTTGCAACATCCTGGCCGGTTTTCTGACTCTGTTAGCTTATTACCTAAAATACAATAATTGAACACAAAACATCTAGTTTTGAAATCAGTTTACCAGTTGAGTTTTCTCTTATTTGTTGAAGTTGACCGCTCTTTTTTGCTGAAATCAGTTCATTAGCCAAGTTTTCCTCAATTTGTTGAAGTGGACCGCTCTTTTTTGCTACAGGTGTAGCAGAGCTGCGGCTTTGAATTTTACGATTTTCTACATATTCTATATCATCTGAAACAGCACAGGAATAATAAGACACTTTATAAAATAATTGATTAGGTACTTTTTGTTGAACTTGGTACATATTTTACCTTTTGAATTATTATTTTCATTTTCAGAATTCATCATCATGTCCTTGTGTGTGGTTTTATCTTCCCAAGTTGGGGGGGCAGGAATTTTTTTAAATTTTATAGGTAACTCATCAGAATCTGATCTATCAGAATCTGATGAAGAAAAAACTTTTTTTTTTCTCAACCTCTTTGAAGGTGTCACAGTGGCGTCACAGTCCTCAGTGTTGAGGTCACTTGTTGTTTCAGCCTTGGCTGCCTTTTTTCGAGCAAGTGCGTAATTATCTAAAAATAGCATAGTAAAGGATAGTGCAAAAATGACGCTATTATACAGGGTGTCCCACAATCAGCGTTACAGGCCATAACTTTCTTATTTTTAGATTTTTTCAAATGGCACCCTTAATTTTTTTTTTTATTTTTAAGAAGTTCATGAAATTGCAAATTCAATAATGTATGAAAAGTTTGTTTCTTCATGTTTCCTTGGGAAAAAAATTCAAAAATGAAAATAATAATAATGGGGTTCTATTTGAAAAAAAAGGCAAGAGTTGTTTTTAGGGGATGAGTTTGTTAGGGAAGATTTTTTTAATATTCTTGAAAAGGGGTTAATTTGCACACAATTAATTTTTTTTTGTCATATTTTTATTTTTGTAGACAAAAATGTGATTGCCTGTTGCCTGTACATATAAGACTAAGGGTGGGACACCCATTTTTTTTCCCCCAAGAGACATGGAAAAACAAACTTTTTATACACCATACAAATTTGTAATTTCATAAGCTTCTCAAAAATTTAAAAAAATAATAGGGGTGCCATTTGAAAAAAAAAGTCAAGGGTTGTAAATAGGGGATGATTTTTTCAGGGGATGATTTTTTTATATTTTTGAAGAGAGCTTAATTAGCCGTTAATAATTTTTTTGTTTCAAATTTTTATTTTTGAAAATAAGAAAGTTATGGCCTGTAACGCTGATTGTGAGACACCCTGTATATTTGTTGTACAATGCATGCATTTTGCAGCTCAAGACGAGAAGTCAAGAGCTGCAGTAAATTACTTTCAATACGGTGGATTAAAAGTAAATTAAAATGGGGTTGAATGCTGTGTGCACATTAAGCAATTAAGCAAAAGAAGGTTTGTATATCGTGCAAAAATCTTTATTTAGAAATATCAGTGCATAGCGCTTTCGGCCTTTCTGATGCGATTTTGTTTTTTCTGATAGCATTAAAAGAAAATATAGAAAAAAACTGTCAAGTTTTGTATTTAATTTTTTTTTTCTATTTTAAATAGTAAAAGCTGTAAGTATGGGTCCAAGTATAATCAAATACCCAGTATATGAGAATAGAAACCATTTTTTTTTGGATTAATCCTTGGACAGATTCAGGAAAGCTATTGGTGGCTTTGGTTTATGTGATTTTTGTAGAAAACTAGTGTATTATGTATATGTATGATTATGACAAACAAAAAATGGATAGATAAAGCTTTACCATATGTTGCATTCCTAAAGGACCGCACTTTATGTAAGGGCCAACAGGAATTAAATTCACATCTTTTAATAAGGGCATGCAGTTTTTCCCTAGTTACTGCAGGCCACAAACATTCGTCACCATTTATCCACCGGGTAGGGACTGCTTCCACACTGTCATCTGCTGTAAAGCACACAACAGTCCATGTTTTATTTGGTGATGCCATTATGGCCTGAAAAAAAAAAAAAAAAAAACACCGAAAAGTGATGCAAAAAAAGGTTACATTGTGTGTGAAAATTTGGCCACTTAATAGGAAAATCAATTATCTATAGCGGGATATGGACAAAATAAATGGCATGTACAGGGTCTTCGATTATATTTGAGCCCCTACCTACAGCCTTTACTTATACCATAACCTGGGACCCGGATCACGAACCCTCGACTCGATAGTATCGTCCATATGAATTACATGGACGATACTATCGAATTGTGGGTTCGTGATCCGGGGGACAGCCAGTTCAGAAAGGGCAGTCTATCATAAGCGGTTAATTCAAATTGCCTTCAATTATTTGCACAGTTGCATAAAGAATGCGGGTAGTCTGCAAATTTTCAAAAATAGATTGAAGTGTTGCTTGCTGGGTGAATGATATAGTTGACTTTTTTGTTTCTATTTTAGTTTTGAGTTTTGTAATTATTGTCTGTTGGTGATACTGTATACCTATATTGTTTAATTTTATTTTCTTTTTTTCTTTTTTTTAGGTTTGTAAGAATTTATACCTAATTGTATTTTGTTTTATGTATTAGCCAGGTGCTAAATAAAGGATTATTATATTATTTTTTGCATTTATAATACTACAATACGTCAGAAAATGATCAGATATTCCCACATCCCTGACTCCCACTTCAAAATTAGTTTCCTCATTTGGTATTAAAATTATATCTAAGAGGGAGGCTGATGTCTTTGTAACCCTAGTAGGTTCCTCAATGACCTGTTTCAAATTCAGAGACTGCACATAGTCACAAAAATCAGAAACATTTTGGTCACCTAAGTTCAAAAGGTTCAAATTTATATCACCTCCGCAGACTATTTCACTGTATTGTGAATTTTGTATAGATAAATAAATAAAGAAAAAGAAAATAGAAATAATGTTTTGAGGCGTCACAAACAGAATAGTTTCAATTAAATTGTGTGAATTAAAGGAAATACAACAAATTTGTTTTCGAACCTTAACCTGACACATTTATAAGCAATTTGGCTTATATTCCAAGCTTGAAGCTGATGGTCTTTAGATTCACGTACTAAAAATATGTTTAGTTTGGATGACTCACACGGCGAGGTATAGAAGTTTCTTAAGCATGAAAAAGTCTGTCCAATTATTTTAGTTTGGGTATTATGGCATATAATATTTTTTATGACAACTATAGTTCCATCATCAAGTGCACAACAATTGTCAGCTTCGTCTAAAGATAACAAAAAGGTTTTAAAAATAATTTTTTTGAATTGCTTCATGATTGACGTATTGGCATCTCCAATAAGTGGGCCTCTAGAATGCTCTATTTCAAGTTTGGGAAATATACTATTACTTTTGTTTTCTGTTGAAATTTTGTTTGTCCTCTCAGAAATTCTATTAACAATTTGTTGTAAAGGTTTGTCACCTTTGCGTACAAGGTTTTTGATGAACATCATATGATTCTCAAAAGGGAAAGCACTAAAATTTTCAATGCTTCCAAATGTTTTTACGTCATCAGTCAGATGTAACAAGTTATGAACATTATGGGAAACATTTTCCTTCCCATAAATTAAAGAAAATGCTTCCACAAAATGATTCAATAATTGTTGAGCATATTCTAAATTTTGATATTTGGACAACAAGGTCATTGATACATGAAGGCTTAAAAAGTTTTCATAAATTTCTTCTCGAACATAGTGTTTCAAAACCACAGGACCCGTATAAAATAGAAATAGTCGAAACTCTGTAGCTTTCCATCGTTTGACTTCCAACAATGATCTTGGCTTTCGTAAAAATTCGTTCGGTATCTGCTTATTAAAGGCAATATATTCTTCGGAAATATTTTTGGTTTGTTGGAAAGAAAAACGATACGGTGGTCTTCCAGAAAGCCACAGGTTATTGAGGAGTTTCTTCATGATGCCCAGGCACACTAAGTGCATATAATCAAGCGGAAAACTTTTTACCATATCAAGACCCGGAATATTTTCTAGAATGGTTGTTTCAATATGGTGGTTTTCTTGCTCTTTTGTTCGGAAACCTAAGTCTGTTCTTAAATGGAACCCCTGTAGACCTGGAAAACATGTTCTATTTTTGATATAATCCCCTTCAATATCACATTTTGTACATGATGTATAACCAGTGTGCCCCTTAATGCATTTTAAAAATGATTTTGCTGGAACATCACAAATAAAAGCAACTATTTTGACATTATACTTTATATCATTAAACAAAAATCCAGAATTTATAAGTTCGACAGCTTCTACAACAAAATCTGACATAAAATCATTGCAACTTTTTGGCTTTTCATTGCCTTGGTAAATTCCACAAATTTCAACAAAGTTTTTATTTTTTAAAAGGTTAACCATTAAAGGCCAAACTTGGTTTCCAGAACTTTTGGAAAGTGGCAAGCCATCTATATTTACACAAATTTCTAGAACATTACTGTCAAAAGTATTTTCTTTTAAAAATTCCAATGTCAAATTTTTTAGACATTGTGCCAACCCAAAATGATAATAGAAACCTGGATTTACAATTTTAATTTGGGAACCAGTGTGCCTAGGTGTTTTTAACAGGGTCCTGGGGTCTTTAGGTAGATCTGGAATATTGTGACGTAAAATACCTAGAAGATCGGATAATGCAGAGTGGTTTATATTGTGGTTTACAGCCCAATTTGCTAAAGAGTTTTTCAAACTTTGTGACTCGCCCTCGGACTCGCCTTGTGATGCATCTTCATATTTTTGATCATTTCGATTAAAGAGAAAGGGTTTCAACCTGTTTTCAGCAAGGTTTTCAGCTAAGGAATCATTTTCATCAGAGGTAGAGTCTGAGACTTGGGATATACTGTCTGTGTCTGAATTGTGATTTGAATAATTGCGCTGAGGATCAGATGTTGACATATGTGCTTTAGGAATGAAGCAGTCACTATTTAAGGCATCATAAGAAGGACCTTGCCCAAAAGTTAAAGCCTGCGAAGTTGATGCCTCAGACTCGGCTTCAGAAATAGCTGTTTCCTTTTGCTTGAGGCGTTTAAAACGTTGATTAAATTTGTTGAAAAGCTTTCTTTTTTCTTGGGGCTCCATGATAATAAATATAAAAAAAGAAAATAAAAAAATAAGTACTTAGGTACCAAATCAATAACAAAACCAAAATCTGGAGCAAAATCCTAAAGTCTGTTACCCAAGTTGAAGTTATTCAACGCCTTGCCTCGAGAATTAAGGACAATAAGGGCATCAAGGACAAAAAACGATTAAGGAAATACTTTGTGAAATTAGAACCTTATAGCTTAAAAGATTTTTGTTGTAATTTGTAAAATTGAAGCAGCATTTGTTTTGTGACGCCGCTTCACTTTGTGTCCATGTTCCATGTAAATATAATTTGAAGTATAGCTATTTATTATTAAACCACTAACCAAAGGTCTTCAAGTGGGTGAACTTTAGTTTTACTCAACTTGAACACCTAGAATTAATACAAACTATGAAAACGAAAAATAAATATTGGTAATTTTTTTCTTACCTAATGAATAAGGGTTATAAACCAGACAAGTTGAGTAAGTTTGGTGTAAGTGGGTGTGGGGTAGTTGAAACGAGGTTGAAACAGTTGTTCGAAGTTTCTAAAACACAACAAAGTTTTAACTTATTTCAAATTAATTTCAGTTCCAGCTCCAACAAATAAAATGACAAAAAAGGTTATGTTACTGACGCCCGTGCATGCCGCCCTTTTTTTAATTTTTTTGAGGTTATGTTTTTCTCTTTTGCATAAAAATATCAAATAGGAATAAATTGTCAAAAAAGCAACTCACACTCTAAACAAACAATAAGCAGCAAATATATGGTCATGGTCTGTCGACTATCAACAGGAACACGATTGAAAAAAGAAAAAACTCAACGCGTACCTACCCGGGAACGTGTCCGTGGCGTCAGAGTGGGAAAAACCTGTTGACCAATTGAATGGTCGATTTCTATTGGTTAACTGACGACTGACGCCATAATTGAATTTGAATAACCGGATTAACAATAACCTATTAATAATAATTATGCAACTTTATCTTACAACAATAGTTTTTCTTACCAACTAATAAACACTGCAGAGATCCTTTCGAACAAAAAATGCACTGTAGCGAAAAACAAGCTGTGGAAAAAGCACGAAATCTCGCCACAGCACCAAGCACAGAGGCACAGAGACGTACCGCCAGCGTAGGACCCGACCGACTCTACTCATACTCAACCTCACACTGCCCGATGCCCGACTCCGACCCGCTGGCCGCTGCTCATTGGCTCGTCACCGCTGCCACGCCACACACGAGCCCGTGATCGGCCAACATCGTTGGGGCCGAAGTGTGCATGCTCCTTCCATAATTTTTTTTGCGCGGCATTTTTGAAAATTTAAATTTGAATAGGTACATAATTCTTAGGCTTTTCACCACTGATCAATATTTTATTATTTTATAAGTCAAATTATTATTTTTTTGTTGCTATTATTCTAAATAAATATTATTAAATACCTAAAAATCTATACCTATATAGGTATATATTTATACATACTATGTAAATTTGAAATTAGTTTATTAGTGCGTGTATGAGAGAATCGTTTTTAGGAACCACACAAAATTTACTACCTAGTTTTGTAAAATGATGTTATTAGCAATCTTTTATATCTAATTTTGAGAACAAAAAATCTTTTGTCAATATTTTCAAAAGGATGTTTCTAAAACATTTTGGGACAATCATCCTAGAGATGTTGCATTGGAAACATCGCAGCGATGTACCATTTATGTCGGAAACATAAGGACCTTTATGGCACATAAATGGGATGTTTCTGGCAGATCGGTGTTATTAGGGTGGTTATAAGTTTAGTTTCGCTAGCTTTGCCTATGCTGCGCATTCGCCACTTATCAGAAATGGTAAGCGCATTCGCCACTTATCAGAAATGGTAGGTACCTACATGAAAATTTAAAAAAATCAAAAACTTTGAGGCTTAAGCACAAAAATGACCCTCTTATATTTTCAATAACGTCGCAAAAATTAATACTTTTGTGACGTTTAAAAAAAAAAACGAAAATTTGAAGATAGAATCAAAAAAATTCTGCCCCGGGTGAGGATCGAACTCACGACCTTAAGATTATGAGACTTACGCGCTGCCTACTGCGCTACCGAGGCCTTGTTATAAACAGGTCGAAAACTATTTTCGCTTCTGCCAACCTTGCTTGCAATGTTGTTTACACTGCTCAATCAAATTATTCTAATTTCAGGCAAAAATCTCGAACATGGACTCAAAAAAGAAGGTTTACTCTCCTTCGTGAGGGAATTGGACGGAAATGAAAATGATTCGATCGATAATTATTTGAGAGATGCTAGTATGTATGCTAGAGGTGAGTGTAATTGATTTTGAATGAAGCAAAACTAAAAAACTATAATTGTATATTTTCAGTGGTTATATTGAGCGTAAGGGGAGCTTTAGTAAGAAAATTCATGTTAGCTGCTCATAGTTTAGGAATGACTAAAGGAGATTGGATATTTCTGGATGTTGAAATATTTCAGGTAAAAACCAAAGATAACTACCTACTAAGTAACTTAGACCGGTGTTACTCAACACCTTAATTTTTAATTTCTAATTCTCATTTCTTATAAGTGCTTAATTCATAACAAGTTAACAGCGTGTTATTAAATGATTGCGTTTAGCCAATTCCTTATTCCTTATTTCTTATTCTTACTTTTTAAGAACGACCTTGAAAGATGGCAACTTTTTAACTTTACGAATTAAGAAATAAGGAATTAGGAAAAATACGAAATGCGCATGTGTTCTAGATCAGCTGTTCAACGTTCGAAAAGGAATAAGGCTTTATTTTGTCTTGTGTTTGTGTTAGTTGAAAACAACATGAAATAAAAAAACACCTATATTCTTTTAAAATAAAAAACCCATGAACACTGAAGTCTTATATACTTGGAGGCCGGAAAAAAATTAGGTAACTGGGTAACAGGACCACATCGATAGCTAATATTTTACGAAATAAGAATTAAGCACTAAGAAATAAGAATTAGAGATTAAGAGTTAAGGAGTTGGGTAAAGACGGTTTTACACTGACAATTTATTGGTCAATTTATTGAACAAGTCGCTTGTCAAGAAATATTGATAATGTAAAACGCCAAATTGGCGGCAATTTAACTTGTCCAAGTTCTCGCTCAATGGACCTTTCTCATTTTACCTGTGCTGCGCGCGCAGCTTGTGGGTGACAGCTAATAAAATTGTCAATTGAATGAATGCGGGAACGCGGTCTGACCCTGACGTTTTTTAAGCTAACCTCAATAATCAATCAATTTTGCTGAAAATTATTACAAAAACTGTTTATTATACAATGGTTCAAATGTGTTGTGTGAGATCTTGTCAGAGTAAGGCGAAAAAGAAGTCAAACCTTTCTTTTCACAAGTTCCCAAGCAATTAAATTTTAAAAAAACAATGGTTACATGCTTTCAACTTGACTGAAGACGATTTAAGTTGGAACAGAGGTTTGAGGGTTCGTAAAATAACGATTTCTATATCAAATACAATAATAATTGTACAATTAAAGGTTTGTTAGCACTTGCAAATTCGTACTTCTCAAATTTTTCTAAATTTTTCCCCCACATATTTGTCATATTTACATTTAAAAATAAACAAAAACAGAAACATAACCGAAATTGCACAATTTGACATGTGGAACCAATCAAATTCATTCCACACAGGTAGCCCGCGTCATTATATGAGTCTCTTTCTTAATTACATGAATTTTAATAAACTATCCTTGTTGTTCATTGCATGAGAAAGGTCCATTTATTGACGGATTAGTGCATGTTCTATTTTCCGTCAATTTTTGTGTCAATTCAGGATTTCAACCTAGAAATGACTCTTTAAAAATATTAAAGCTAGATGAGGATATTTATTTTTATTTATCATTTACTTGTTGATGTTCAGTTTATTCTTCTACCTTCAGTTTCTTCTAGTTTTATTATTAAACATTTTCAAATATATTCCTGGGTGAGCCATAAATAAAAATATATAACCTTGAAATTCTGGTTAAGTTGGTAGAATTGTTTATTGTCGCTTGTGTTGTCAACAAGCTGATTAGCTGATCCGGTGTAAAGCGAAGTTGAGCCATTGTTGAGCCAACATAAATTGGCAAATAAATTGACAAACAAATTGATCAATTTAAATTGTCAGTGTAAAACTAGCATAACACCGGCCTTAGAAGTTGCTATCTACTAGCTTTTTGAATTAGGTAATTATTGTCTTCGGCATTTCTGTTGGAAACATCTCTAGACTCCAAATTATATGTAAAATACATATTATTATACATTATTTACTTATGTAAAAGCTATATTTAAACATCACATAAGCAGTAAGAAACCTTTAATTTACATGGTATTTACATCAACACATGACATAAAAGTAATCTTGGTAAAAAGCAGATGATTTTGGATTTACATAAATGTTACACGAATATTTCAGATGTGTTTAGTAACTCCAATGCCTTCAGCTTTCTTTAGCTTTCCAAGATCTTCTTTAGTTTTATTTTATTTTATTTGATCTCAAACTATATTGCTGCCGCGTAGTTCAGTATTTAATAGTTGTATAACCTTTTATAGGTAGCTGATTTTTCAACATAGTTTGCAACAAAATAAGTAAATATATATTACTTACTGTAGGGTTCCTACTGGGGCGATCACGACTGGAAAGCTGGAGACTTTGAAGACCATCAAGCAAGAAAAGCCTACGAAGCACTACTGAGAGTTTCCTTGTTGCACCCCACTAGCGACAAGTTTCAAGATTTCACCGATAAAGTCAAAGAAAGATCATTGAAGGACTACAACTACAGCATCAGCGAAGGCGAAGAAGTCAACTTTGTAGTGGGCGCATTCTACGATGGCGTCTACCTTCTGGGGATGGCCCTTAACGAAACCCTTTGGGAAGGCGGAGATATAAGGGATGGAGTCGATATAACTTTGAGGATGTGGAACAGGACTTTTACAGGTGATAATATTTAGGTATACCTTGATGAGTTTTTGATTAATTTTTTATGTAATTTCAGGGATCACAGGACGTGTTCGTATAGATGATAACGGTGATAGGGATGCTGATTATTCAATATTAGATTTGGATCCGATAACAGGGAAATTTGAGGTGAAATTCCACTAATTCTTATCCCAAAAAAGAATCTCACATTAAATAATGAATTTGGTCAATTGTCTTGTTTGCAACATTGCAAATATAAAGAAGTTGACTAATAATAATATTATTATCCAAAGGTCGTGGGTCATTACAATGGAATGGACAAACGCTATGCCCACGTTCCAGGAAAACGTATCCATTGGCCTGGAGGAAGAGAAGGACCACCGCCCGACATTCCGAAATGTGGATATTTGGACGATAATCCTGAGTGTAGGGACAGAGGTGAGTTTTGAATTTTTTCTTAGTTGTTTCACGTTATCGAATATAAGATGAAACTCGTTTTAAAAAGTTAATAAATATAATGATATTTTCAAATGCTGCATTCAAAGAGGCTTACATGTTAGTGATCTACGGATCGTTTGCGTTTGGAGTGTTTTTAGCTTTTGCGTCTACACTTATTTGTGTGGCTTATAAGTAAGTATCCCGATAGTAGTAAAAGTAATGGTAGTTTAAGGATTTATTTATATGATGATCATGTCCTGTTTATCCTCAAAGACGAACTTATTTTCAAAGATACTTATTATGTAGGTATTATTATCATGTTATAGATATATCTTCTTTCTTCTTCTTCGTCAGCCCGTGTCGATCCATTGTCGAATATAGGCCTCTTCCAGGTTTTTCCATGTCCCGCGATCTCTCGCTAATCTCATCCATTGTTCCACTGCTACCGTTCTGACAACGTTTATCCATCTCTTTTTCGGTCGTCCCACATTTCTTGTTCTTGTCTCCAGAGTGCCGTTTTCTGGGTCCATACCAGGGATGTGCCGTTGACTATAAAATCTACTTTACGCGGTTTGTCTACTAGTTATCTACATATTGTATACATCCACTTTTCTCCATATAGTCTATGTAAACTATATATGTAGAAAATGTAGACTATAGCGTAGACAACGGAAAATTTGGAATTTGAGTTATTTTTTTGAAAGTTTGCATTGCATTAAATTTATATTTTATTAAATTAGACATTATCTGCTGCTTATTCAACTTTACAAAGCAAAAAACAGAACAAAGCAAAAAGAGAAACATAACCTTAAAGGCCTGACAACTAGACGATTCGAATCAGCTGACAATTCAAGATGGCGATGCGGCATGAATGTAAACAAACCATTGAGGTTAAACATTAAATCAATTTACTTTAATGTTCGTAGTTAAAACCGAGTTACTTGGAATATTTATCTTCCAATGAAATACCTGGGGGCATCAGCTACAAAACGGAACCCAAGAAGCTGTGCAAATGAATGTCAAAAACATAAATTTCATGAACCACAGCAACGCCAAAAAAAAAAAAAAATATCGAAAAACATTCTACAAACAGATAAAAACACTTTAGAAATTCACAGATAATGCACAGTCTCTTATGGACCTCTGCGTTTTTATTCCCATCAAATTTTACCGATAGATCTATGTCGGTCATTGTCATTTTTCATTCACTAAACAAAGATAGCTAGTTTGTTATGCCGCAACACCATCTTGAACGTCAAACATCAAATCGCCCTACTGTCAAAAATTGTATACTTTACGTGTTGTCTACATATTTTACACGTTGTCTACATAGATTACATAGTTTACATTGTCCACGCGTTGTTTACATCGAAACGTAGACAATCTTTATTTACGCGTAGATGCCCATCCCTAGTCCATACTATCTGGGTCCTGTCTCGCCACATGTACGATCCATTGCCACTTCTGACTTACTACCCTTTTCACAACATCCGTCACATTGGTTTTATCACGTATCTGTTTATTCGTATTTTATATCCATTGTGAGATAATTAGTATTATTGCTTCGAAGGTTCTAGTCTAGTTATGGTATTTTTAATACTCATTAAGAATAACCCCATCCTTATTTATCAATCTCTAATCAGATGAAACAAAAAATTACCAACAAAAACGAACGTCGATTGCTTATTCGTCAATTTCATGTACAAATTAGACTATCCAAGATGCTGTCGAACTTAAATTAAAATGTCCGCCAAGAGGCACACAAACCCTTTGTTCGCTTGTCAAAGTCACGTGTTTTGGATAGGCTAATAGGAAATTTTTAATTTGTGTGTTCAAGAAGCGACATAATAGGCATTTTTTAGCGACATCCCAGTAGTAACCGTTTATTGGTGCGGTTATATACGGTAACACTCCTACTTCAAAAATATATCCCTCTCATTGGCAGATTTGTAGGATTAAACTGCTTCTCGCTTAAACGGAACGGTTATCGAAATTTTACAGTAAAGTGAGGTTAGTTTATATTTTGAGGTAATCATAAAAGAAATGAAGTCAATAATTAAGTCCTTATTACTAATTGACGATATTATGTTTGAAAACACCCTGTATATTCTAATTTCTAAGTCTCATCGAGTCAAGTATAGTGGTCCCTTGAAATGTATATTGCGAGAAAATCATGAGAGACAGTTTATAGACCATAATAATATGTGGATTATTGTCTCCTTCAACTTGATGACTCTATTACCGGCGACACCGGCGAGATCTTTTTTGATATCCTCAAAAAACCTCAGAAAAAAAACTCACTTTTACACATCAAAATAATCACAAATGAATCTGAGATTAGAATTTTTCAGTTACTCCAACTCTCGACTTAGGTATCAACAACAATAACCGTGTGATAGAATGATGACGTCTCATCCCGCACCTGAGACAACCGAGCCAAAGGAACATACAATTTGTCGGCGTTACGCGTCCTATAGTAATTAACGTCGTCAAATCTTGCACAGCCACCAGACTTCTTACAAACTCGACAAGCACACTGCAAAATATAGATATTTATGACAGCTGGTATTTTTTCCCTTTTAAAGGTTACACGGCATGATTCCCTGAAGGAAAGTCTGAAAATGGTGCGGATAATGCGTTTTTGACATATCAGCACCCTCTTGACACCGCAAGGATTCCCTCAGAGGCGGACAATCCATAGGCCAGAGCAGATTGCACCGTTGCAAAGTAGAAGGTTTTCAAAGTTCTATAAGTATCCACAAAATCTCTGAGCTGCAGGATGGCATAGTTGCTACGCGACAACTTTTTGCACACTGACTCAACTTGATCATCCCAAGACAAATGTCTGTCAATCACTCCCAAAAACCTGGAGGAGTCTTACTGAGCCAGGCCCACAGGCCAGGCCAGTCCATCCCTCCCTGAGGAGTAGGCTTCTATTCTCGACCACTCGCATCGGAGTAAGAACCATGAAGTTGTTCTTTAAACCATTCAAACAAATACCATTCCTCTGGCACCTGCCTGCAATCTCAGCTACACATTTGCTGCCTCTCAAGTGAAGTGATTCATAGTCACGCCATGTGACGAGTACCGATGTATCATCAGCAAAAAGGGTAATAAAGCTGTCATCAAGCAAAAGAGGCGAGTCATCCCAATAGGAGACTGCTACTCGACCTTCAACATTTAGCCTGACAGCCTGACAAATATGATAGCAGCCACCTGTAAGCTGGGCCTCTTATTCTATAGTAAAAAATTTTATTTAGAAGTATGTTGTTGTTGGTATCGAAAGCCTTAGTGAAATCAAAGAATATACCCACTGATTTCAACTTATTAGAATCGAAACCATCTAGAATTGCGGTATACAGCGAGACTATTGCACCGTTGTATAGAGATCCCAGCTCAGTGTCTAAATTGACGGCAGGATAGAATGCCAAACGCGCCCAAAAAAGCAACAAGTCTCCTCCCGAAGGACCTCTCAAAAATCTTAGAGAATACAGACAGCAGTGCAATGGGTTCTCAACCAGCGATGTTTGACCCTTTTTGTAAAGTGGTATCACAATGGCTGCCTTGAATTCTTTAGGAAAATATCCAAATTGAAAAGACATGTTCAGAAGATAGGTCAGCACAGGGAGAATATTAGAAGCACATTTACACAATAAATTACAAGGAATCTCATCCGCGCCATGACCTTTTTCCCGAGACAGATTTAATATTCTCATGAGTTTCACTCTCAGTAAGAGGGAATAAGAAAATAGATTGCACTGCATGGCATATTAATGATTGTAGGTGCCTGAAAATTGTCCAGTAGTTCAGCTACTGAGCCGATAAAAAAGTCTGAAGGTGTTTGCAATGTTCAGACTTCCGGTAACATTCCTGCCGTTTGCTGTAATCGTATCAGGAACAGACTTTGACTTGCAATTTGAAAAGCCTGTAGTCGAATTAATATTCCAAGCGGCTCGCGTAACATTTCCGGAGGCACTGGCGTATCCAGAGGGGGGCAAAGGGGGCAATTGCCCCCCCCCAGAGCAACATCTTTTTATTCCCTTTATTTTTTAAAAAATTGTCAAATCATAAAAAAATAAATTCAAAAATGTAGGTACTGAAATTAATTTAATAAATAATACTTTTTTCAAGTAATGACATGAACAGGTAGCTTTTTTGCTCGCTTTTTTGTAAATAGAAACTGTTCAGTTGTACGCTGTGATAGGTCTGTTCCCACAGGAGTCTCCGACAGTTTGCAACCTGTCAGAAACAATCGCTCAGCTGAGTTACAGATTGATCTTGGACCGACAGCATTGAAAACATGTATGGGCGATTTTTACTGACAGTTTGCAAACTGTCAGAGACTCCTGTGGGAACAGACCCCTTGACAATCAGGGAATAAAAGTCAAATTACTAGTTTTATATTCAGCGTAGGTAATGTATATTACTAGCTGCCTAGCGCTTTCACCTTTGAGCCATCATCACTCATCAGGGCTCAGACTTTGTCAAAAGGCGACACCACCAAAAACACAATAACCATCTTCCTCAAAAGCAATAATAATTATCTGGTAAAGCTGGTAATGCAAAAGGTACCTTTATGATTCAATCTTTCTGTGGAATGTACAATCATTTAGCTCCTATTGCGTAGCCTATATTTCAAATTTGGGCTTAATCCCCCAAAAGCCGCAGGAGCTATAAAGAAAAAACTAAAAAATATATGTAAATTTCAACACCCTTTAGATCAGTGGTGGCTGGCAGGCTAACATTACGGAACCCTAGCACTACCTTATTTTTCTGTGGAAATATTATATATTTTGTCCTACAAAAGTATTGAGAGAAGCGAGCGAATACTCGATTTTGTGGTTTTGAAGACTTTTGTATACAAAAACCCGGACATACCAGGTTTGCCCCTCCCCCAGAACCTCAGGCTGGATACGCCACTGTCCCGAGGTTATTATTTGTTGAGAATTGATAGCTCTTTTAGCAGTGGCAATATTTTTTCTATGATCCCTCAATCTGGGTCTATATGACCAATGCATTTCGAAGTTGTCTAGAGATTTTATTTGGGTATGAAGAAGTCTCAACTGTATACCTTCATTGATAATTACGGGCGTTATCCACGGATGAGACACCCTTTTAGTGGACATGCGTTTTGCTGCACATGGAAAGCATATGTTAAACAGACTGTGAAAAATGTCGAAAAAATAGGTAAATTTATCTTCCAAATTCAGAGACTGGCAGACAACCAATGTTCTTTAGATAGTAAGAAGCTAAAATAGGTAATGTTTTCCTGAGAAAAGAATCTGGAAGCAACTGTACAAGATTCGAATGGATCACCACTCACCTGATGACTCAAATCAAAACTCAAGATCTGTGCTCGGTGGTCCGTAAAAGTCAAATCCAATGTATTAGTCGACACCAAATTAACATTCGTAAACACATTATCAATTAACGTGCATGATGTGCCCTGAATTCTAGAAAGTTCAAAAAAGGTTAATATACATTCACAGTGTTCATTGCTTCCCTAGATCTAGAATCAAAATCGTAGTTAAAGTCACCACAAAAATAAACATAAAAATATTACGCTTACACACAGATTTCAACAATTTTTCCAGGCAGACACTGAAAGTTAAAAAATCACAACTAGGTGGACGATACAAACAACAAACCAGAATATTCACATTGTTCATGGTTTTTACCATAGCTGAAGCACACTCAAAATGATTTGACAATGAGAAGTCCCTATCTGCAAGTTGCTTATAAGTACCAAAGTCAGTCCTAACAAAAACTGCCACACAACCAGCATGCGACGAGTCTCTGCAGAAGTAGGTAGCTATCTCATAGTTGTTAATAAAGCTTATAACATGTAACTTCTGTACTTGTCATCGCAATATACCGAGCGGTTCAAAAGTTAGAGGGGGGGCGACGTATAGGTGTGATAGCTGACTTATCAGTCTATAGTTTTCTATATTTGAACGATCTCCTTTTTTGTATATTATCACGACTTTGGCATTTTTCCATGGATCCGAGATTTTTCCATCTATCAGACATTTGTTCAACAGCATTCCTATTGTCTCTGTAAGTGTTTTCCGATACATTTTTAGCACTTCCGGTGTTATACGATCTTCTCCCGGCCGTTTTTCATCTGTTGGAATGCATATTTAATTTCTGATGGTGATATTTCTGGCATGTCTTTTGAGCCTACGTTTGTAATGTGTTTAGGTGGTCCATTTGGGCTTGGTATAGTTGTTTGGTAGAGCTGTTCGAAGAATATTTGTATTTGCCTTCTAATTTCCTGTTTTCTGTGATTAGGATTCCTTGATTGTTTTTTATTTTTGCAATTTTCTGTTTTTCCCCTTTCTTGGTTCGATCTCAGAACTCTCATGCCTTTGTTTTTCTCTATAGTTTCCAGAATTTTTTTCGTTTTGTTTTTTCTTAGGTCTTTTCTTATTTCTTTTTTCGTTGTCTTATTTAGGGTATTATATTCTGGGAAGTCTGTCAGTTTTTCTTCTTTTTCTTATTAGTTCTATCGTCTCTGGTTTAAATGTAGTATCTGATCTCTGTCATATCCTACGGCATGTTTTCTTTGTGGCTGTCATTATGCCATGTGATATTTTATTGAGGTTTCCATCTGTGTCCTTATACTGAAGTGCCGGTGGTCTCAGCGTCTTCTCCAGTTCTTTTTGATAGGTTTCCTAATTTAGTTGCGGGGCATCTCTTGTATGGAATTTATGTTTGGTGACTAGTCTTTTCCTTTCTATGTTGGTGTATATTTGTATATTGGCACGCACTAGTCTATGGTCGCTTCCTGTGTCAAACCTGTTTAGCACTGTGACGTCTTTGCAAATATGTTCCTGTTAGCGAGGTTGGAGTCAAATTCATTTTTTACCAGTCCGCTTGGGCTTCGCCACGTCCATTTTCTTTGAGTTTGTTTTTGGAAGAAGGTGTTCATACAGTAGGGTTTTTCGTTGTTTAAGAAGTTTACGAACGTTTCTCCTCGTTCGTTCCATTCTTCTTAGCCAAAGTTCCCCTTTAGTTCCCTATAGATATATAAACTTTAATTATATCAAAAAAAGATGCTTTCTAAACTAGAATCACAAACGGATTAACATCGACTATCGATATTTTAAACCACCTCTATGTCGATTCTGGCAAGATTATTCAAATTTAATCTTTCCAATTAGTATTGTGACTAATGTGAATCTTGGATCTGGAAATGTTGTTCAGTTGACAATAATCCACACCAAATCAGGTTGAGCCTTGAAGGTAACGATCACGAAGTGAGTGATGCAAGAAAATTTAATTCTGAAATATTTCAAAGAACCATATATTGGAAACCAGGAAAGCTATCGACAAGAAATTTCGTCTTATTGTAGATCTCGATTGGGACTTCAAAAAAGTTAGGTAATTTGGGGCACCAAGTTTCAGGGCTTGGTTTTCGAAATAATCGGCTTTGAAGGTATTCCAAAATTTGAGACAATTTTCCAAATTTGAGGGTCAACCGAAATAATTCAATTTTGTTTTATCTTAAATATCATTTAATTCTGATTAAGAATACATAAATATGCATTAGAATTTGTAGGATATTATTTGAGCTATGACCGATTTTGTGAGGCAATGTCGGATGATCAAAATTTTAAAGCTACATTTATTTGTCAAGAAAGAAGAATAACTATAATGATAATCGTTTTTTTTTCCGCTTCTAATGGTTGAGGATCTTATTCTTGGACACATCTTTACAATCAGTTTGTTCTGGAATTTCAAAAATTCTATTTGTTAACAAGATTTTAGGTACTTAACTTTTTCTCTGTTTTCAAGCAAAGCACAAACAATTTAGAGAAAGGTGTATAGTTACAGTTACACGAAATCAAAAACACAACTGAAACAACCGAAAAAGAAGGAAAGATTTCGCGTAATAAAATTAATATACAATGAAAAACTTATAGGTTGGAGAAAGTGCAAAAGCCGCAGATGAATACATTGTTTTTCTGTCAAGGAGAATAAGAACAGAAAATCAAGATGTTCATTAGCTATTTTATTTTTAGCATTTGTGCAATATCGCTTATTTTCAATTTTTTTCAAGGCACATGAAAACATCAGCGGACCTAAACAACATGTCCTGGAGAATCCGTCCTGAAGAAGTCATCTTGGAACCTGGCCACACTACCTTTGGATCCAAGCTTGCATTACAAAAGCTCACCGAAGTAAGAAATTACTGAAATATTTTTGAAATTATTGATTTCAAACAATCATTTCAGACTTATGGTTTGACAAGTTGCAGAGGTTCAATCACATCGAATACCTCCTTTCCATCGGCTAAAATTTACACGACCGTAGGGCTGTATAAAGGGAGTCGTGTGGCTATTAAAAAGATTACGAAGAAAAAAATCGATATTACAAAGAAACTCCTATGGGAAATCAAACAGGTGAGAAAATCCCCACATAATAGGCGAGTAAATAATACAGTTTAGCTGTGATAAGGGTTTATATATTGGCCTAAGTAAGAGGATTAGAGGAAACACAAACACAATCTTGGCTATAAATAATAGCAAAAAAAAACATAGACTGATTGTCATCTATTTAATGGTAAACGGTCTGCTAGATAAGGGTAAAATGGGTCCAAACAACACAAATGTGTATTTTTTGTTTCTAGATAAATGAAGTGAATGAATGGTGATGTAATGGATGCTGAGAAGAATCTTATTAAAGGCGGAAACTTTTAGTAAAAAGTTCCTTTATCAATTGAAATTGTTGTGCAAGTTTGCAGGACCGTATCTAGGGGGGGGTTTTTGGGGGTTCAAACCCCCCCCCCCCCCCCCCCCCACCCCGAAAAATATTAAAATTCAAAAAATTTAACTTAAAAACAAACAAAACTTATTAAATACTTATTTTTTTTTTTTTATTACTAGTGTAACAATTTTTTTTTGCCACTTTGCCTAACCCCTCCCAAAATTTTGGTCTAGATACGGCCCTGCAAGTTTGAGAATGTGTTTCATTTATTTTAAGGTCAGAGACGTAACTCACGAAAACACAGTCAGATTCATCGGAGCCTGCATTGAATGTCCCACGATTCTGATCCTTACAGAATATTGTTCTAGAGGTAGTTTGAGGGATGTCTTAGAAAACGAAGATATACATTTGGATTGGAATTTTCGAATGTCGCTCATCTATGATATTGTCAAGGGAATGAGCTATCTTCACGGTTGCGACATATCGTTCCACGGCAAATTGAGATCCTGCAATTGCCTCATCGATGGAAGATTTGTTTTGAAAATATCGGATTTCGGGTTGACGTCTTTGAGTACACCGATTGATGTGATCAAAGATACGAATTATTACATCAGTAAGGGAAAAGTACTTAAGAAAGTTAATTTATAGAATTGTAATCAATTTTTATTTAGAAATGTTATGGGTGGCGCCGGAACTGCTTCCCCTCACGTTGGTCCCCGGAAATCCGGCTACTCAAAAAGGTGACGTCTACAGTTTTGCTATTATATTGGAAGAAATTATTGTGAGGGGTGGACCGTATGAGGCTGCAAGAAGGTTTTTAGAAGTGGAAGGTAAGTTTTGAAGATTTTGTGTTTTACGTCAGTGTTGCAATATTTTGCAAAATTTACCCAACTTAAAAGGTCAATAACAATATTGTCACTCTATTTTTATTAGAGTAGTTTGTTTGTTATTCGCTTGATGTTAAGGCAGCTTTTTTTTAAATAAAGGCGCTGAAAGATCTAGTTTATGTGTCCTTTGACTACTAAAGCAGTTTATAGAAAAACAAATATACAATCTCTAACATTAGATAAATAAAGGCATCCTACTAATTCTCTAAAAGGTTTTCTTATTCTATTAGAATCATTACATTACTCAATTCTCAGATCCTTTTCTAATGGAATTGAACAGCCATTACAATTTTTCATGTTAAATCGTCTCAAAAAATTATTAATGTAATTTGTCTGGCTTCTTTTTAACGTTCCTCTTAGTCTATTATAAAAATCAATCTCTGATCCAAGAAAATATTGTTACAAAAAAGCGTCGACTGACCGGGATTCCAACAAATTAGGCATGGCACTTATTTACGTCGTGCAACGCGTTTTTTTTTTGAAATTCTATGATGTATTATTGATTCGATATTTTTTTAGCTAGATCGGATTACTGCGATAAGTAAAATCAGTGGGATAAATAGCTCTTATCCCACTGGCGTTGTTACTATTTGTGAAGTGAGTCTTAGTGAACCGAAAATCCGTGACAAATTTAGTGTCAAAAGTGCGATTATAAGTATTGTCCGTCGTTTTTAATCTGACACTTTCCGTATGAGGAGTGAGGGGTGAAGCATATGGCAAAAACACTGAAAACAGGGTGTGACGTCAGGTGACCATTGGAGTTCTTACGTAGGGAGCCACCAGCTCACATTCCATTGGAGTATCAGATTAAAATCGGCGGACTTTATGTGTATATTAAATCTACCTGTTTGTGCTTTTCCATGTGATGCAGAATGTCTGTTTGATATACCACCAAATTAGTTACTGTGGATTTGTTTTGACAAAAGCAATGTTGTTGCTCCCGACTGCATACAAACGCTACGATAGTTTTCAATATTTTGCTTTTTGCCAATTTGAAAAATAGGAACGATATAACTTATCTTCTATGCATCTGGGAAAACTGAACTATATATTTAAAGACTCATTAAAGAGAACATGCAATGGTAAAACGACGGTGCAAATACACTCTTTCAGGATAAAATTGTGTAGGTATAGTGAAATTATTTAAATAGTGTATGCACGTGATCAATGACGTCGAAATTATTGCCAATTGCAGTTTGTAAGAAATTAAAATTCGTTTCAAGCTGAGAGCCCATTCTCCTTTTTATTTAACCTTAATTAAAAAAAGACAGAACACTGTTGGCATTTAACTGAATTGGCCGATAAAATGACATTTAGGTTGGCACTCATGGGTTATGTTGCCAAATATTGTTGCAAATCTGCGGTTACTGATTTTAATAATTTGAAATTATTTGTGTAAGTATCTATAAAATGCCAAAGTCATGGAATAGTCAGAGTCAGAAACTTGTTGCGTCTCTAATTAGTTTCTTTAAACAGGAACGAGATAATGGGAGCCCCTTTTTGCCATTAAATAGCGTTAGAGAGGTGAATTATATTGATACTATCAAATATAAATCTTCTGGGGCTTTAATTGGGAATATTTTTCCAGCGTGTTGCAGCTGCACTGAATATTGGTATAACCTTTGTGAGTAAAATCCAATGTAAAATCTCTCAAAAAGTTAGAGATAATTTAGCGTTAAATTCACCAAAGAAAAAACGTCCACATGAAAAGCGGGTTACGAATCAAGATCACCTTGATGTTAGCTCTATTCGCAATCAAATTTACGACGAAAATTGAGTAGTTTTTTTAGATTGTGTTCATAATACACTATCTATAAGTACATATAAAAATCGATGTTTGTTTGCTTTAATGATAACAAATTTTACTAGACATTTCAAAGTAAAACGAAAGTTAATAATAGCGGCAACATTGCGACGTGCTTATGTCATTAATTTTGATCACGTGCATACACTGTTTAATTAATTTCACTATACCTACCTACATCTTCCTGGGCCCGAAGTAAGTTTATTAGGAAGGAAGCTGTTGCAGCCAGTCTTTGCATTTGGGTTCTACAGACACTTTCCCATGTAGAGGAGAAGCAGTGGCATAACTACAGGGGGGCCTGGGGGGGCCGCCCCCCCCCCCAGACGTCGCTAGCTATAAAATAGACGTTTTTAGGCGTGGAATCCGGAAAAAAATGTTCGCCTCCGCCGGCGCCTACGGCGAGCTTCCCCCTCCCCTTATAAACAAATTTATAAAAATATTATCCTGAGCTTATGAGGGCTTTCAAAAATTGGCGCCTCTGCCAGACCCACCCTAGGCCCCCCCAGGTCAGATGGCTAGTTACGCTAGTGAGGAGCAGGGATGTTCCGAGAGGATTTGTAAATGTGCACTTGACAGTATAAAAAGAGGGCATATCTGAAACAAAATGTGCATCCCCCTTGTTTTGCTTTTCAATTGCCGGTTGCCAATATGTATGTTCCGATTGCCAATATTTTGTATTTCCATTGTCGAGCAGGCTGGACTGGGCTGGGTTCGGCTGGGCATTGGCGTACCAAGGATGATACACACCTACAGGATTGCTTATCGGCCTCGTTTTTGGTGGTGATCGCCGCCATATTGTTGTATCACCATTTCGAACGTCATAACTAAGTCGTCAGCTGTTTAAACAGCTTACGTCAAGGCGAGAAATAACATGCTGTTTACGTCACAACCGGTGATTTGGCTTGGGGGGAGAGGTGGAATTTGTTCCACACAGGCCTTATGAGGATAGGTCATCCTGTAGTGTTAGTGTGTATCATCCTTGGAGGCGTATAGGTTAGTAAAGTATACTGAGTGTAGAGTAAGGGAGTATGTATAGAGTACGGGAGTATGTATAGGAGTATAGCGTAGTTCCACTCAGTACAAATTTACTGAAATGAAACCCCAAATTCAGAATATTTTGTGTTCTATTTATTGACTAAAAAATTGGGGCAGATTTTAGAAATCAAAATGTGCATATCTAGATATTGGGGTGCATACTGTGCATATAAATTGAAAGTGTGCATCAATATGCACAATTGTGCAGTTTGGAACATCCCTGGTGAGGAGAAGTATGCTAGTTGGGCCCTTGTGACAGCTTGAATTATTTGTGTCTTGGTTTCAAGACACAAGGCGCTTCCCCTTCCTAGTTTCGGATAATGGTGGAAGATAGCTGCCCTGGTTTTCATCTTGGTGCTGGTGATGTGATATCTCCACATGAGACCTTAGCCCTTTATCCATATGGAGGTCTATAGGTACCTACGTGATTTCTGTGTCATTGAATTCTATCATCGCCAATTTTAATTGTGGGTCCTTGTGCCTTTCTACCTTTTTGGAATACTATTGCTTGTGTCTTTGTGTTGTTGAATTTAATCTTGTTCTTCTTGCACCATGTTTCTATTTCTTCTATGTTGGTTTGGTCTGAACAAAGGACACATTATCTGCGAAAGCTTATTACCACATCAATGATTTTTTTAATGACAATTTTAATTAAATGTATTATGGTACTTTGTCCTATTTTTAATTTGGTGTTGTGTATGAGGTTGATGTTTTTGCATGTTTGTTTTTATATTTATTTTTATTTTTGGTTTTATTTTGCTGCTTACTTTCTTATTTGTCATTTCAACTTTAGATTTGAGGTTTTTATTCTTAACTTTGATCTGTTTATTCAGTTTATATTAAGATGTTGAGTATGGCTTTGTCAATAACATAGGTTTTACGACAATAAAGCTATTTTCTGATTTGATTTCATACCAGTTTAGGACTTATAGACCGACGCGCGCGGACCCTATATACAATATTGGAAATTGAATTGAAGTCTGTTATTTTTTATTATAGTATTGAAATAAATTATAACATACCAAATTTGAACCATCATGAAACAGTTTCAGTTACCTCTATCATACGACCGGAATATAGCCATGATGACTGTTGACTGTAGTTGTTCTAATAGTCCAAGAGCCCAGAGCTGCCAGACACAACTTATTTTCTAAAGGACAGTATATGCGGGATTGACTAGCACTTATAGGTACTATGAACGTATGTATATTCGCTAAGTTGGGTAGACGGTCAATTCACTGTTATTTGTAAATAACGGTTTTTCCTATCATGGGAAAAACCTAATCCCATTTCTACTCTAGCCTAGAGTAGACTGTAAGTTTAAGAGTGGGAAATCAGTTGACATTGATATCTCGCTCACTCTCAAACGCATGCATAGTACCCTCGCGCTTACACTCCCGGAAAAAAATATTTTGCGTCTGGGGGGATGTTTGGCCGGTGCGATTGGTCTGGCTGAGCACACGTAGTTATGAAATGGTCTCCCAAATACCATATATAAAAATCAAGCGTTAGAACAAAAGTTAAAGCTTTCTTCAGCTTTCGCACTTGATGTTGGTAAATTGGCCGTCTACCCAACTTAGCGGGTATCCATACGTTCATAGTACATATAAGTGCTACACAATCCCACATATTCTGTCCTTTACAAAATAAGTTGTGTCTGGCGGCTCTGGGCTCTTGGACTATAACATATTATCAATATTGTTATCTAACGATCTCCATGACATCATCATGTTTTTTATTAAATAAACAATGGATTGAAAGATTTTCAGTTGTCATGAAACACTTTCATCGGGATTAATTTTTAACACATTCGAAGGTGCGTGGGCGTAGTTTGTCCCGCTACGTCACTTGCTGACTCGAGTCACAGAACATATAGGTACCTACCTATATATTCTGTGCTCGAGTATAATTATATACATCGAAAATACAAGCTTATATTAAATAATTTTCAGCTTTCCTGAAACTCTTGATTTTTTTTACGCTGGCTCTCGAACTATAAGAAAGAAAGTAAATAAATTATCCAGCGACATTCTAAGGACATCTTTGAGGGTAAAAATTACGAAACTGGGTAAGACGAACATCATCAAGCATGAAATCAATACCTACTGGCAGTGCTCAACCGATCCGTCAACCACCTAGAAGACTTCCCATAACCAAACAACAATTAAGTGGAGTCATTAGCTGACAATATGCATGCAGAGGGAGTTGAAGAGTTTTTAAGTCCGTGCTCATCGCCAATTGTACTGGTAGCAAATAAAGATAAATCTAGCAGATTTTGCGTCGATTACAGGAAGCTTGTCACTAAGAATGACAGCCACCCATTACCCGGAATTAACGATACCCTTACGACATCAGCAGACTCAAAAAAGTTTTTCACTTTGGATTTGAAAAGCGGATACTGGCAGGTGGGTATTAGACAAAAAAGACAAAGAGGAAGACAGCGTTCTCCACTGAAAGTGGTCTTTACTATTTCGATTTAATGCCTTTTGGACTTTGTAACGCCCCTGCTACGTTTGAAAGGTTGATCGAAATCATACCACGAGGACTTAGGTGGAATGTTTTGTCTACCTGGATGATGTGTTAGTGATGGGAAAAAGTTTCAATGAGGACCTACGAAACTTATAAGAAGTATTAAGGTACTTGTTTTCGTAAGGCAAACCTCCGATTAAATGACAAGAAATGTCTATAGTCATATTCACGAGAGAGTTTGAATTTTGACCGTTATTTTCACCAGTTGAAAATAAATAAAATCCCCAGATCTGTCCCTTTTTCTGACAACTATCAAATAATGATACATGACATTTTGATTTGACCACATTTGACACATAAAAATAACAGATTCGGGTCTTTGAATTTTGAATTTCGAATTTTTGTGTGAAATCTTTCAGTTTTTTGCCGTTTTCTGCATTATTTTTTTAATTGTTATTATCGCAATCGGTTTTTTGGTTTTTTATGTAGTGTTCTGTTCCTTTGGGTTTCGGTGTTGCGTTTCAAACCTGGTGTTAGAACGGATTTAAGTGTTTACTCTTATTATAAGTGTTTACTTGGGACTCTAATTTTAGGATTTTTGGATTTTAATAACTTAACTTCTAGTCAACCATCCAAGGACCTTTTTTTTCAGTTATACATGTAAACCCCATACTTTGTGAGTGGCTTGCTTACATCAAGTCCTACAACTTTTCCTTTACGACTTTTCTCGGAAATGGCACGTATGCGCGCAGGCGACTCGCAAACATTTTAGGGGTATCGGACTCCCCCAATTTGCCATTATTTTTGTCGGCCAAGTTGATTTCCGTGATTTAGAAATAAAAATCAAACATTATTCGTGAAATTAGATTTTCATGTATCAAGAAACATAACCACGTCAGATCGACATTTTGGGGGTATCGGACTCCCCCAATTTGCCATTATTTTTGTCGGCCAAGTTGATTTCCGTGATTTAGACATAAAAATCAAACAGTATTCGTAAAATTAGATTTACCTACATGTATCAGGAAACATAGCTACGTCAGATCGACATGTTTGCGAGTCGCCTGCGCGCATACGTGCCATTTCCGAGAAAAGTCGTAGAGGAAAAGTTGTAGGACTTGATGTAAGCAAGCCACTCACAAAGTATGGGGTTTACATGTATAACTGAAAAAAAAGGTCCTTGTGGATGGTTGACTATTCCTTTAAAGAAATTGAAAATAAATTTTTATTCTGAAATGTATATCACTTTTCTAAATACGACCCTGTCGTTTATCGCAGCTGACGAAATCGAAGCGCTAACGCATGCTGACAACCTAAAGAAAAAGTTTACTAAAAATGTCAACGCGAACTGTCAACTTCACTTTCTATCGTGATTTAGTCTATACTCTTCCAACAGCGCATTGATTTTTTTTGGCCACGTAGTTTCACTAACGAATTCATAATGACGAGAAAAAAATCCAAGCAATTCGACCTCAACCTCGAGACAAACATGAACCTAGAAGTTTCCTATGACGTAGCTTTTGAGAGGCAAGATGGAAAAGAAAAGGGTCATTGAATACTACAGTAGAGTATGCTTACCAAGCCCGAAAGCAATTACTGCGTCACAAGAAAAGAACTGTAAGCAATAGTCAGAGCGGTTGACTATTTCCACAAGTACCTTTGCACAAGAATTTTTCATTAGAACAGACCATGCATCGCTCAAATGGTTTCTAAACATGAAACAACCAGAAGAACAGGTAGTAAGATGATAAGAGAAGTTACAGCAGTACAATTTTCAAACAAATCAAATACCGTTCTTGAAAACTGCATAATAACGCAGATGCCTTATCCAGGCGACCATGCCCAGCTCAATGCAAGCACTGTCTCAGAATAGAGCAGCGTGAAGGAGTTCTTATCAAAAGCGTCCAATTTGAAACGGATCAAGAATGGAGTTCGGGACAACTTAGAAGTAACCAATTACAAGATAGTCACATCAAGCTATTTTTGAATCTACAATTCGATCCAAAGGAATCTGGAAAATCCAGACCAACGTAGCAAAAAATATCATCTAGAAGCTTAACTTTCAAGGCGCTGTAGGCTTAATGGAACTCTGCTAGTTGGAAATTGTTTATTTTCTAATCTAAATATAGGTACTCATTTGTCTTGAATTTTATGACTCATTTTCTAATTTCCAAAGTTAATTGATTTTGCATTTTCTCTTTCTTCAATATTATTGAGTAATGTAACATTGATATGAATTTGTTAAACATAAGAGACTCGTCACAGTTACATCTTTCACAGTAATTTGTGGTTTTTTTATTTTCACACTCCACAGAATTTTTTAAAAATCTTAAATCAGATGGTGGGCATCTACTTATGGAAAATTATTTCGTTTTGATTTACCAGATACATTTAATTTGGCGATGCAACCAATAATCTTGAATTTATCTAGGCATCAAATATCGACAATTCTTTCGTTTTTCACGTTGGGCAGTGTATCACCATTAGAGAAAACCAACCATGAATGGATGCGCAGATGCCCAAGTTTATTGATCAGTCAGTTATGACGTGTTTTCTTGTCAAACCAAACAATCAGAATCAGCTGACTGCATTTTAAATTTTGATTTGGTTGGGTTTATTGAAAATAAAAACATAATAATGATTTAAAAGTGAAATAAAGAAAAAACAACGAACAAACCATAACGACTCAATTTCAATTAGCAAATCGATTTAGTGGGACATTTAAACATCTCCAGAAAAAAAGGTAAATATAATAATTAATCATTAATTAAATAATTGGTTTCCATCATGTGATACTTTTTACAACCTACTTGTTTTGTTTTAAGGTAAAAATTAAATTCAAATTAAATTAAAATGGGAGAACAAAAACAATGGGACGTCCTAGACAATACGAATTCAAACAGTCCCACCCCGCCACAAGAAAACCAGGAACTGGAAGTGCCAAATGAAGAACAAGAACAAGAGGAACAGTTAACTGAAGTCGAATACCAACAACTGGACAGTCAGCTGGACGCATTGTTTACTGCCCTGGACGATATAGAAAGCAAAAACGATAATATTCATGCACAATTGTTGCAATTGCTGGATGCCAACAAGGAAATTCGGAAACAGTTGAGTGCAGTCGAGGATCAGACGACTTCAGCTGAGGCTGCCTGTTCAGATAAAGATAAAGATAAAAGTGATACCAATGAAAATAACTAGTATGTTCTTGTTAATTGTTATTAAATCAGTATGTTTTATTTGTAGTTATCTTGTTTAGTTATTGTCAATGGTGAATTAATTTTTTGCCTCTTTTTTTACTTAAACATTACCTAAATTATGAATCTTTGAGCTAGCTCAAGCTCATTGTTGCGAATCAGTGCCTGTTTCAATATTACTGTAACGAGGATTACACAATTATTTCCCAATTCTAATTCCTGAAACACTACTAATTTTATGATACATTCAATTTTCTAAAAGAAATTTGATTGGAAATTAGCTAGGTATTTCTGGCATAATTAATCTAATAGTTATTTGTGTAACCAGTTGGGAAAAGCACTATTTTTCGTAACGAGCAGATTTCTACAAAAGGAAGCGAAAGCGAGTTATTTATTTATTTATTTATTAATACAGTATCAACAGCACATGCCAATTACAGATACCGATCTTAAAACTAGTAAACAATAATTATTTGAAATTTAAAATTTACATGGTTACAATCATGAACAGTTCACCTTAAATATATGAGGCTTCCTCGGAGATCTAACAAGCAAAAACTTTTTCAAAAAACAAGATTATACTATATAATTTAACAATAAAAATAAAACAAACTTGTCTACTCCTGAGCCTGGGCAATAAAAAGTTTCTCACTTATAATTTTAGTAAATTGTCTTAAAGTAATATATAGTTTATTTACAACCGCATACGTAATGTTGACATTTCTGACTTTTCAAAAGTTCGAAAACGACACTTTTTTGAATTTCACTTTCCACACGGGTGGAAAGTAAGTTCTCATTTCCTAACATGTTTAAGACGAGTCCTGAATGTCAAACGTTTTTTTAGATGAGTCAGAACTTGTCAACAAATTTTTAAAATTTTTTTTAGTATTTAGTCGAAATTATGAGGGTTGTAATTGTTGTAAATAAAATAGTATACAAACCTCGGTAGGAAGTTTCATTCCTGTCTCGAGATTATAGTTAACTTCGACGCTTCGCGTCTCAGTTAACTAACTAATCTCTCGACAGTAATGAAACACTTCCCACCTCGGTATGTAATATACTATTATATCCATGTCGCTAGCGTAAATATTAAAACAATTGCACATACGGTAAACTAGAGAATTCTTATACAAATTTGTCCTAGGGAAGTCCAAATAAAACATATTTCTCTGTCGGGTGTAGACACGATTTATTGAAAAAGGGAGTTGAGATAAAATATGAGGGCTATTTATATTATTATTTATAAGTTTATAAATGTAAATTAAGCTCATTTTTATTCGCCTATTCTCCAGGGAGAGTCTATTAAACAAATTCAAAAGTCTATTATGGTTAAATCCCTGAGGAGGGTAGAAGCCAAATCTTTTCAAAAAAACATACTTTAGGAACTTTCTCTGGACTCGTTCAATAGATTTGCACCATACCTCATATTGGGGTGACCAAATTATGCTCCCATATTCCAATCGTGGCAACACAAGACTGTCAAATAGCTTAACACATATAGTCTGGCTAGCGAAACGGCGAACTGCAAAAAAATTTGCTGTTTTGCCAAACTTGACGAAAATTAGAAACAAAATAATAAACAAGTTGGTGACATATTTTTTTTTTGCTATATGGGCATGTGTAGTATTTTGAAATAGAAAAAACCAGGCAACATTGCGAAATGATGGAAGTGGAGAGGCGGGATTATTCAGAAACATGATTCTATTGGTTAGAGCCTGAGCGACAGCACGCAGTGGCGTGGTTATTGGCGAAACTGGAGAATCTTTTCTCTAATAATTTTATTGGTTTATTTCCTTGGTGTTTTCGGTGCCACTGAACTCAAAGACATGGCTGTCATCAGACGGTGTCAGTGAATTTTTTAGGTAACGCCCCAGTTTTCTTCCCCCTTTCGTCTCTACCAAGTTACCACTTGCCAGACTATACATCCACATTAAAAAGCTTGGTAGATCTGATAATGAAACCCAATATTCTATGTGCCTCATTAATTTTTGTTACAATATGATCAGTGAAGCCCATGCAATTGTCGAACAGTACTCCCAAGTCCTTTTGAACCGAGTTGGTCACTAATACCTCTTCATTAATTGTATATTGCTTATTAATAACATTTTTCTTTAAAGAAAAAGACATAGAGGAACACTTTTTAGTGTTAAACTGAAAACCATTTATATTACACCACTCAACAACTCTATCCAAATCTGCCTGTAAACAGTCACAATCATCCAGGGTTACTATCTCCAAAAACAATTTGAAGTCATCAGCAAACAATAATGACTTAGAACTCTCTACCACCTGACACACCCCATTGATCGCTATGACAAACAAAAGAGGTCCCAAGTTTGACCCTTGAGGAACCCCAGAAGTACTTTCAAATACATCAGAACACCCCCCCTTAATTTCCACGTATTGTTGTCTTCCAGATAAATAAGAAGTTATCAGATTAATCAAATTATTCGATACATTGCTTTCTTGCAGAGACTTAAGAATGACACTATGTTTTATTTTGTCAAAAGCCTTCTCCAAGTCAGTAAAAGATGACATCCACTTGCGTTTTATTATTAAAGGAGTCATGCAAATACTGGGAAAAGGATACTAGGTTCGTCAATGTAGATTTTTTAGGAAGAAATCCATGTTGGGTCTCACTAAGTTCAAACTTAACCAGATCATAAATCCTGTTGAAAAGGAGTATTTCAAAAACCTTGGAAACTGCATTGACTATAGAAATAGGTCTGTAATTGACGACGTCCCGTCAACATCCACTTTTAAATATCGGGACAACCTTGCTCGTTCGCCATACCCTGGGATAAGTACAAGCATAGGCGGTTCTAGCCTATCTGTGCTGGGGGGGCTGAGCCCCTGCTCCGAGGTCGATCGCCGCAGGCGCTGCTAGAGGCCCCGCCGAAGGCGATAATTTTTTTTGGCCGCCACGCCCAAAAACCTTATATTTTAATAAATACAAAAACTCACAAATCTGTAAACTTTAACTAAGTTTATTCACACTAGAGCGAAAAATAATATGCAACTGTGAATCAATCCGAACAAAAACACAAGTTTTACAACGTCTCTACTCCAAAGGTTTCCAACGTTGTTACAGATTAACATAGATATGCCGATTAGCAAAGCAAAGCAGAGCAGCGCGTAAACTTTGGCTGCTCCTACTTATTACACACACCTACAGGCAACAGAGGCAACCCTGTCCCTGGCGGTGGGGGCTAGGGTTTCTGTTTCCAGACGTCCCGATTTCGGATATTTATGAAATAATTGAATAAAATTTTATGAAATAATTAGATAAAGGTATTAAATCAGTGAAATTAATGAAATTATGTAGTTAATTAATCTTAACGCTTGAATATTTTTTATTCGGGGGGGCTAATTCCAGATTTGAGGGGGCTTAGCCCCCCCAAGCCCCCACCTAGAACCGCCTATGAGTACAAGTTCCAAGACTAAGATTAAAAATATACATCAAAGGCTGTAGCAACAATTCACCACATCCCTTAATAATATATCCTGGCGGACATCTGAGATCCGGCCCGATAGCTCTATTACCCTTCAATTTTTTAAGCGCGTCAAGGATCTCTTCCTTTATAAAAGGGAAATCACAAAAATGATCTTTAAATGAATTACTCTCGAAGCAATCGAGAGACTGCAGAGGAAAAAACACTACTGAAAAACATTGCAAACGCGTCCGCAATATTCTTTGTGCCAGAGACCGAGACATTATTGTAATTTACCTCAGCAGGAATATCAGAGTCATTCTTTTGTTCCTTGATATAAGACCAGAAATACCTTGGATTCTCATTCAGACTCTCTTCCACTCTCTGTAAGTATTTAGTATAGGCCAAATTAATTCTATTTTTAATTAGGGTTCTAATATTCCTATATTTACTTTGCCAGTAAGAAGACTTAGTGGATTTGAACTTTCTAAAATAGGTTTCCTTTTGTTTTAATAGTTTTATGATTTCCCCATTATACCAAACAGGAAATGTTCGACCACGTTGTGTTGACATAGGAACACATTTAATAAATACGGCATGCATAATCTCATAGAACTTACTTAGAACCTCATCAACACAAGTACACACATAGAGACTGTCCCATTCCTGATTTAAAATCAAACTATACATAAGGTTAAAATTTGCTTTTTTGAAATTAAATTTTGTATTACTTAACTGCTCACATACACTACATTCATTATCACAGTCAATGCTTGCAATCAATGCAGGGTGATACTGATCAATAGGCAACAAAGGTTCATCATCAATATCCACCTTGCCACCATGTATACGGGGGCTAACCAGTACCAAGTCTAGAAGTACATTGTGTATATTTCTTATATTATTGATCTGCACGAAACTTGAAAAGGCTAAAAAACTTTTAAAATCACAAATAAACTCATTGGGTACATCATTTACATAGTCACGAAGATTAAAATCTCCTACAATAATACAGTCACAATTAACAAGAACCGTCTCAATACATTCATAGAATTTTCGATATGAATGAATATATACAAAGTACACAACTACTACATACACAACCTTTCTATGGTCAAAATTAATTTTTACACACAACAAAGAAAAGTGTTTCACACAATATTTTTTCTAATTTTGTATATTATATGATCAATTCATCTTAACAAACCTAAGAAATGTCCCTTCTATAATTATTTCTAAATCGTCAAGTAAGTTCAGAAATGTTTCTTATTCCGTTGCTAATATTGCTATGGAAGCCAGGCCTGGAACTCTGTAACCGAAAGAGATCGTCATCTCTATCAGTATGGCACTTGCTGTCTACTTCTGTCTTCTCGAAATCAATAGAGAGGGGTCGTCAATAGAGATAGAGAACATAGCTCTATTCGTTACAGAGTCTCAGCCTAGTATTGATTATTTTATTGTCAACGACTCAAACCGGTCATTGCTTTTGACGATCATCGACTACCTACTCTGTGGATGATTTGCTGAGAATTAAATAGCATGGGGCGCGGGAGTCTAATATACAGCACAGCCGCTAAGGGCTATGTGGAAAATTCCATAACTATAATACCATAAAATTGTCACCAACATCCTTGGAAAGACTTCCATGAAAAACATTCAATTTATTCATTTAATTAATGCTACACAGAAAAATATGTTGTCAATATCATCATCAATAATAATTATCCAAATGCGTTAGGTATTAATATTTATAACTATTTTTTTTTTCGATACATTGTCATAATATTATGTAACTAATTTGAATAAAATTAAATCTTCATACATAATATGTACGTATAAAGAATATAATAACAACAAAGTACTTCAAATAGTTCAGCTCCAAAAGTATCACAGATTTTGTTCCATAATTTTTTGCAACTAATGGTGAAATTTACTTTTCATCACCAGTTGCGAAAAGTTTTACTTTTCGCAACTGGTGATGAAAAGTAAGCCATTTGATAACGTCAACGAGTTTTGAAAAGTGTCACTTTAAATGTCAAAATTAGAAAAAATGTATTTATTCTATCGCGACTGGTAAACTATCATTTAATCGACTCAAAACTCGTTGTTAAAGTAACACTTTATTTGAAGTAGTGAAATCGAACAATTTTTATCAACTCATTTGTCAATTTTACCCACTCATACGTTAATTTTACCCACTCATACGTCAATTTTACCCACTCGTTCTCATTCTTTTATAATAATTATACCTAGTGTTTTTGACAGAAATCTGATATGTTGCATGATTGACAACACCAGAAATGTGTCAGTTTGTTAGGTACTATGTCAACTTGTCATAATCTATGTAAAATTTTAGCACATTTTAGTTTATGATTTTAGTAATTGTGATGAATAAAAAGTTGCTCAAGAATAAAATAGTAGGTATATTACACACAACGGTAAAAAAGCTTTACTTCGTGGAATTAATCCACTCGCTCCTTCGTCGCTCGTGAATCAACATTTTCCACTCACAGGTAAAGCATCTTTTTACCGTCTTGTATAATAAATAACTATTGTTTAATTCAGGTGCTTTGCATAGTACCGAGCAGTACTTTGTTTCTTGTCCTGTAAATTATTTTGAAAAATCACTATGATCACAACTTTGGTAGCCAAAAATGTTGACAATTTTCCAGTGCAGTTTGCCAGTGCATTGTAGTCATTTTATTGGTGCAGTCATTTTAAAAGTTATTCAATCAAAAACTCTATCCCAGTTGTAGTTAGTCAATGTTCTGTATTTTCAGTTCTTTGCCTGAACAGGTAAATAAAATACAATTATTATGAGTTTACTTGAAGATTTAACACACAACAGATACAAAATATTTAATATTGAGGCTTTAAAGTAATTAGTTTTTCTTTTAAGGTCCTAAAAATTGCAGACAATAGGTTAGGTACCTAATTATTAAAAAAATTCTGTTAAACATTCCTTTGACTTATGATAAGCCAAATTTCAATTAGGCATATCAATAATATTCAATATTCAATTTTACTACAATTGTTTAAATTGTTATTAAATTTTTGTTTCAAAAAAAAAAATCGTGTTTTTTTCTTATAAAGAAAAAAAAGTAAGCCCAGGCCCCGGCGAGATTCGAACTCACGATCTCCTGTTTACTAGACAGGCGCTTTAACCAACTAAGCCACGGCGCCTTTCAATGGCTTTATTCGAAAGCCGATTATGAAATAAATTTAAAATTTTTGCTTTTCTTTTATTTGTTTCTCCAAATAGGGTTGCTACCTCCTATTATAAAATTTATACTGATAGTAGTCTAGTCAAGTTTTTCGAAAATCAAAATTTTAAAAGCATTTCAATCATTTCATATTACTTTTGGGCAAAGGCAAAAGGCTTTTTCCCCCTATTTTGAGTTTTGACACCGCTGAATCCGAAAATGCAAGATGGCTGCCAATATAGCGCCAAACCCCGATATCGACGCTGTAAAGCCTCAAGGAGAATAGGTACACACCTCAGAGGATACACACTCTTCTAAAGGATTGCTTATCGGCCTTGTTTTTGGTTGGTAATCGCCGCCATATTGGTGTGTCACCATTTCTGACGTCATAACTGTATAAATGTTATAAATTTTTGTTCTTGGTCTTATTTTGTAGGTCTATATTAGTACCTAACTTTCAACTTTGAAATTGGCAAATACCCGAAGGCTTTCTAATTCCATTTTTTTTTTTTAAAAAAGGGCAATCTAACGACCTGTCAAAATGAGATTCAAAATGGAGGCCAAAGCCTTTTTATTTAAAAAAAATGCCGTTTTATTGCGATTTTTGATTTGTATAAAATCTGTAGTGTTGATTTTTTTGGAAAATGCATACGTTATGTATTTTACTCAGTTGTGGGAGCCGTTCTAATCACGAGAAAGTCTAGTTTCATGCCGTTCCTGCAGAGACAAAACACAGGTTTTTAACGGAGAAAAATGATTTGTCTGTACCTACTTTGTGAGGGCTTCATGGATTCTAGAAAAAGAGAAAAAATCTTACGAAATCCATATTAAAAAACCAAAAAGTTTCTCTACATAATTGGTGTCTGGATCCCTCAAGCCATTTACTATTCTCCACATCAGCTATTGTGTTCGATAACTTGAATAGGTAGCAGACAAATAAAATAAACATCAGAATTCAGGATTTGGTTAAGAAAAAACTAAACAGGAAACAAATCCTGGATAGTACTTACCTAATTTTTTAGTAGGTAGAGGTTTGTCACAAAGAAATCGTAACTTTTGCAAACATCTGGGTTTTCCACTAATAATTTCCTAAACTAACAACTTTCCATTTTAAAATACGAAAATTATCCTTCCAAACATTAGAAAATCATCTTAAAACACCACAAAAGACATCAAAAACAGTTTTTTGATGAAAAATGTCACGTTTGTTTGAATTTAATTTATGGCGCCAATTTTTAGGCATTGACCATGCATTGACTGCCATTTTGTTTGGATTGCCCTATAGGGTGACCAAAGTCAGACAACGAGGTTAGGTTACTTTGGCCACACATTGTTTTATTTAGAAAACGTAAAGACGCGCAAGGATATAGGTGACTTTGGCCATAGATATAATCGCCAAATAGGTTTGTGTTGTTTTTTTTTAGGCTTTTGAGCATATAAGCATAGCCATTTCTTCATAATAAAAAGAACAAAATGTTTTTTAATGGTTTTAATTGAAAAAACATTCTTTGGTAAAAAAATAATAGGAACTAACTCTGTTGATAGGGTAAATTCCTGCTTTTTCAAATCCACTTCTTAAATTTTCCCTGCCTGGTTCTAATCAGGTGACGTAATCATATAACGTCATCTAAGTCGATCTAAGTGACGTAATCATATAACGTCACTTTGGATAGGGGGACAAAAACGTCATTGTGAGGTTATGTGTGTGACGTCAGCTAGTGGCTAATTACCAACTAAATAGAACCGAATTTTCGTGACGAATGTAGTTCATCCAAGGACGTCTGTGACGTCATGAGTTTGAACGCTGGCTAGAAGCTGCGTCCATGCTTTTGTCGAACTATCTTTAATATGACGTCATGAGTTTCTCGCAAAAGTGTTTGTGTTCATGGAATCATGGAAGTAGTTCGTCGCGAAAATTCGGTTTATGTTAAACATGGTGTGGCCAAAGTCAGACCAATAATAAAGATTTTCTATTGGGCGACTTTGGCCGCCCTCTAGCGGTACAACCTGCAATGCTAACTTTGCAGCGACTGCTCATAAACTTTCTTCAAGGTTGTATGAAGTCGCACTTTCATCTGAAAATCTTATATGTCGTCTAGTTATTCACCCATGACTAAAGTTTTTGAAGGCAAAAATTGCTTATTATTTTGCCTTATTATTTTTTTTCAGGAACTTAAAAACAAATCGTGTGCTGTAAATAATATTTTTTCCGTCCAATAAGATCTATAGAAACATTAAAAAATCACATTTGGAAAATAATTATTATTATAACGTAATTGTGCATGAATAAAACAAATATTTTAAAATGGCCAAAGTCAACCCTAGTGGCTAAAGTCATCCAACTTTACGGTACCTCTTACCCATTCGTCTGGAACTGGTTGTTGGACCAGTTCCTGATCGACCTGATCTTGGTTTTCACCAGGCATGAAGCAATCCCAAATGCAGGCTCTGGTCCAATAAAGTATTGCTAGATTCACGCGAAGCGCCTGCTGGTCCGCCTCCTTGTTGCCTTTTATGCCTGTGTGATCCTGGAACCAAACAATAAGGTTGACCTTGTTGAGCCCACTGGAGTAGTTCTGGTTGTCATACAGTCAAGTGTGAGCCTTGTCTGATCAAAAGGCTCGCGGAGTGCTGTCTGACTGTCGCTGCATATACAGGGTTGTCGTTATGTATGGAAAGGGTCTGATATTTCAGAAAGGGCTCAAAAAAAAATGTACAATATTTCCTATCTGGGGGTTTTTGGGAATGCCCGATTCAATGGTGGTAATCGCAATGTTGCCAAATTTACCGTTTCTAAGATGCCGTATGTAACTTAATTTTTTTAAATGGATGCCCCTACTTTATTTTTATTAGGCTCTCCAAACCACGTGATTTTTCAATATGGCGAGTGTGGAAGATTTGACGTTTGCTTGTTTATCTTGAGTTTATTTGGAATATTTCTAGCTAATTACAGTTTACTCTGTTATGATATACTTTTTGAGATGCAGAGTGAATATTTAAAGATTTAAATGCAGGAAAATCGGGATGTGGGCGAACGGTTAGTTTGAAAAAATGTCCAGTTGACATTTTTACCATATTTTTACCCAAAGTTTTCACAAATTTCACATCAATGAGTAAATGAAGGCCTTACAAAAGCTTAGATTCTCACAAGTATTTTGAGTCTGGCTTAATTTTAGATGCAGGAACAGTGGTAGTGAAAAATTTTCACGTTTTAATTGGAAAATTTTGAAACAGAGGGCAATGGAAAAAGCCTGACATCATCCTTGTTACCTTGTTGAAACTACTTCCACAATCAACTACAAGACACGTTTCCGGCATTTTTAATTAGAAGAAACACTAATGAAGTCAATAAAATAAAAAAATAAACAGAGTTCATTCACAAAACAACCACAAAATGCACTTTAAAAAGCTTTAAATTCCATACTCTCATATACGGGATAATGAACTTCCGCCCACAACGCACTTTTTGACAGGTCGTTGAAATGCCTAATTTACCGGGAATATGGCATATTATAATATTTTTTGACGCAGATACATCAATGCAACCAAGAATGAACAATATTTTGCAAGATTTTAGTCAAATTATTAAATAAATTAATAAATAAAAACTAAAAATTTAAACGAAAAATCACGTGATTGAAAACTCTCTCTAAAGCCGATTTTGACGTTTTTGTTGCCACATGTAGAAATGCGAAATTTAAATGAGTTAATAAGGATTATACCTATCCTTTATTTTTTTATAATGTAGTAAAGGACGAAAATAGTTTCTAGCAAGTGAAATGTGTAATGATTTACTAATGAGAAATTTGGCATCCTCGCATTTTTGTCAATTTTCTGGTTTGTGACCTCAAAAACAAAGTTCGCGTTTTCGCGCCAGTTTAAAAATTCGATTTTTAAATAATTTTTTTTTCAAAAATAAGGGTGTTTCAGAACAGGCCTTAGCAAAATGTACAATATTCCCTATCTGGGTAAAGATCTGGGTCCTTATTCTTGAAACAGGCGAGCAGCGTTCCCAGGAGAACGAGTGTTCCGTCTTTCTCAATGATATGCAACTGATAATATAAGTAGCAAGGACAGAGCACTCTTTCTCCGGTGAACGCTGCTCCCCTGTTTCAAGAATAAGGACCCTGGGGGTTTTTGGGAATGCTCATTTCAATGGGGGTATTTGCAATATTGCCTAGTTTACTGCTTCTCAGTCTAAGATGCCGTATGTAACTTGACTTTTTTTTAAATAGATGCCCTCTTTATTTTTATTGTAATTAATTCAGTGTCCCAACATTACTAAAGCCCCTAAATTTCAAACCTCCATTCGACTTAGTTGTTAAAATGTGGCAACACAGATTTTTTATTTTAAATATTTAATGAATGCAAACGAAAATGATCAAAATTCAACAACAATAAAATTAACAAATAACCACGAAGGCGTAGAATGGACACCACCAACATTTTTCAATTTTTCTTTTATCAGAAAATTTTATGCTAAAATTTCATGAAGTTTTAAAATTCCACGAAATTTTGTGTTAAAATTTCATGAAGAAAAATTCACGAAAAAGTTTCATGAAGTTTTAAAAGTTTATGCTAAAATTTGAACGCGCAAAGTTGAACTTTGCGCACTCATTTTTGTTAATCATAATTGTATTTATACTTGATTTTTCAAAATTTTGATGATTTCTGGTTCTGGATAAAATAATATTCAAAAAGGGCAGAGCTGGGCAAGCTACTTGGAAAAAGTAGCTATTAGCTACAAGTTACAAGCTACTTTATATTGTAAGTAGCTAAGTTACTCAGTAGCTCAACTGCCTCTTTAAAAAAGTAGCTAAGCTATTGGTAGGTAACTTAACTACATATTGAATTAGTGAAAGCTACTATTTAAGCTACTTTTTTGAAAGTTAAATTAATAAAAACAAAAAAAGGTGCACAATCAATGTGCCGAATGTTTTTTATCTTTATATCATTTTGATCACCTGTAAATTTTTTGTTTTTGAAGTTATTATGGTAAACAAAAAAATAAAATGTAGGGTTAGTAGCCAAGTTTTTTTTTAACATAAAACAAAACACTATCAACTTTTTAACATATAAGCCTACATTATATTTTTTCAAATTGAACACCCGCTGTATATTATGTATTCGATAGAATATCTTATTTTGATTACAATGATATAACACACTTCATATTTTGGTCCACTCGTTTTTGACAATCGGCAAAAATATTAAACTTTCGAAGTGAAACTTATTAGGCGGGGGTCTAATATTTGGGACGAGAATTATTGAGAGCATATATAAAAACGTGTAAAAACTTCGTATATTTTTGCCGATTTGTCAAAAACGAGTGGAACAAAATATGAAGTGTGTTATATCATTGTAATCAGAATAATATGTTTTATCGAACACACATATAATATACAGGATGTTCCATTAAAAAGAATATAATGTAGGCTCATATGTCAAAAAATTGATAGTGTTTTGTTTCATGTGTAACTTTAAAAAAAACTTGGCTATAAATCCTACATTTTGTTTTTTTGTTTACCTTGATATCTTTAAAAACAAAAAAGTTACAGGTGATCAAAATGATATTAAAGATAAAAAAACACCCAGTACCTGATAAATAAATAAACTTATTCTTAGACACAGACTTCTGAAACGGTGGTATCGAAGTGAATCCAATGTGTCCTTGTCTGCCTTGTCAGATGTGAGTGCTCTTGCTGCAGCTGGAACAAGCGTTTTTATCATAAAAAAAAAAAACAGTCCTGAATAGTATTTTTTTTATTGTGTTTTTTATATTTGTCTGCGAATCTACTACCAAAAATGTCAAAAATCGCTTGTTGAAGGCAATGGGCTCTTTCACTAAAATTTAAATACGTAATTTAAGTATAAAATCCCAAAGGAGGGACTATTTTAGGCATATACCGGGTGTTTTTCAAAACCCGCTCACCCCTATAACTTTTTTATTTTTCCAAATAAACATATGAAATTTGGCGTGTTTATTTATGACCCGGATGTGCATTATTTGAAGTATTCAATTATTTATTATCACTTCCGGTTTGACCGGAAGTAACCATAACTTTCTTATTTTAAATGAGACGCCATGTATATTTTCCCTTATTTCAATGCAAAAACACATTACGAGTACAATGACACCTCATTTGTCACTTTTTGACATTTCATGTCCAATTTATTTAAATTATTACTTTTAAATCTAGAGCGCCACGAAATAAATAAAATGCTTAATTTTGCTCCAAGGAACCTGGAAAAATTTGTTTTGATCTTATTTTGTATTTTATATCCTCAACAGACTCATTTAAAGATAGTAGAAGTGAATTTTTGGAATTATATCAATTTTTTCAAATGGAAAGGGTATGGCTCATTAGCATATTCCGAGAGAGCATTTTCTAACGAACAATTTAGTACCACACAATCGCTAGTTCATTCAAATATTGAACTAAAATTTTCCAAAAATATTTAGAATCCTAGGAAAATTCTTCATTTGAGTGATGAAGTAGCGATTGTGTGGTACTGAATTACTCGTTAGAAAACGTTCTTTTGGAATATTGTAATATGATTGTAATGAGCCACACTTTTTCCATTTGAAAAAAATGAGATTATTACCAAAATGCACTTCTACTATTTTTTAATGAGTCTGTAGAGGATATAAAATATAAAATAAGATGAAAACAAATTTTCCCAGGTTCCTTGGAGCAAAATTAAGCATTTTAACTAATTCATGGCGCTCTAGATTAAAAAGTAAAAATTTAAATAATTTGAAGATGAAATGTCAAAAAGTGACAAATGAGGTGTCATTGTACTCGTAATGTAGTTTTCTATTGAAAAATATACCTGCGGCGTCTCATTTAAAATAAGAAAGTTCTGGTCACTTCCGGTGAAACCAGAAGTGACAATAAATAATTGAAAACGTCAAATAATGGACATCCGGGTCATAAATAAACACCAAATTTCATTTGGAAATGGAAAATGGAAAATAGAAAAGTTATAGGGGTGAGCGGGTTTTGAAAAACACCCGGTATACCAAAAAAAATGTTCTACAAGGTTAAATAAGTTTTTTACAGGCATTTGAAACTAGCGAAATTCAAATTGATTGAAAACGCGCCGATTTGCTGACGTCACATAAATATTTTTCATTTCGCCAATACTGATCCCACCATTGATACAGAGACAGGGGCGTCGCGTCGGGAGAGGTAATGGGGGTAATTACCCCCCCCAGGATCGAATTATCAAGAGAAAATGCAGGATGCCCAAAAGAAAATACAAAATATATTGAAGAAAATAAATTTTTGTTTTGTTTTATTCTTCTCACAAAAGAAATAATTGTTCTGGAAAAGTGAATGACCTTGAAATTTGCAAAAAATTTCGCCTGCGGCGAGTTTTCGGTGGACACCCCCTCAACCCCCCCGTACCATTTACCCCCCCCCCCCCAGACTGATGGTCACGCGTCGCCACTGTACAGAGAAGGGTTTAACTGGAACTGATAAGACTAGACAAGTCATATAGTAGTTCTAGCTATAGGCAAAGAATAATTTTTCTACCGTTGGCTAATTCCCATTATCTTCTTTAACATATATTTTTTTGAACAGCTCAAAATCGTCTGTTGGCGTTGAGGCCAGACCTCGGGGGGCGCCTCCGATTCGTTTCTTGATGATAAAAAAAGAGAAAAATATATTTTTGCTTTGAATCCTGTTTTGTTTTCGATATTCTGCTATTCTGCTTGCGAGCAAGCGTCTAGTTAATATGTGAATCCCACGTGAATAACCTGTCGCGACGTTGTTTTATGACGCGCAGAGGTTGCGAGCGTGGCGTCGCCCCTACATGACTATAATCACAATATTTCGGGATTAGAACGTTTAAGGCCCGGTTCATTGATTTCCAAGGTGAATTTGCTGGTAACTGTCTGCAAGATAAATCCACCGATCTATAATTCTATAGATCGACGGATAACGCGGACCAATGGGATTGCAGATTACGTTTTCATCCGTCCGTCAGATTGCAGTTTATAAAAAAATGAATAAACTCGGTCCTGCAAAAAAAATAATGTGTTTGAAGAAGTTCTTATAGTGATAAAGGTCACCCAAAAGCAGTACTCCAGAACTAAGCATTGAATAATTGGCATATACATTTCCTAATACCTATCTGGGCAGCTCTCAGTATTTTTGTAGCCATTCCTGTGGTGAAAGGTGAACGGAGCTTAAGTTAGCTTGAGTCAAACTTAAGTTAATTAAAACGTACCTTAAGCCAATTCTAGCAGAAGACAAACTTTCTGATCTAGCTCTGCAGTCAATTGAAAATCATATAGCTCAGAATTGTCATACGAGGGGATTAGACAAATTTGCAAATGCAAAAGTGCGCAAACAGCGATTTACTTACAATTTTGTATTTTGCTGATTCGATTTTTATATTTATAAGGGCCGGTTTATTCACCTTCTGATAAACTGTCAGGTACCTAATGCAATCTGATGGATAAAAACGCTATCTGCAATTCCATTAATCGGCTAGTTATTTGCCAACCAATAGATGAAGATTATAGTTCGGTAAATACATCTTGCAGATAGTTAACACCAAGTTTATGTGGAGATGAATAAATCGGGCCTAAGTGTTAATAAGTGATATTACCAAAGTTGATTATTGATTGAGATCTCATCAAAAAATGTGAACCAAATGTTAGTAAACAAGAGAGTAGATTATAATGCTGGTTTTCCACCAAACCAACAAAACAAAAACAAACTTAAACTCAGACAAAACTCTAACTTTTTCTAAACATTTTCAAGATTAGCGTATTTTGCCACAGGTGGAGTTTTGTTTTTCGGGTTAATTTCGTGTTTTAAAACACAAACTCAACAGTCCGTTTGGTGGCAAACCGGCATAATGAATAAATAAACGTAGAAACTTCCATTATTTGTTTGTCATTCTACTCTAAATCAACTCTCAAAAGGAAAAGAGTAAGTAGGTACCTACCAAGGAAAATAGATGTTTTCAAACTTCAATAGATGATAAGATAGATAGAGACATATAGGTATTACAATGGTCAAAATCCATGCGCAGAAGATTCATATTTGAAATAGGGGCGCCAAAGTCGGATCTCGCTCCATCCTGAAAGTAGGCTCGGGCCGGCACTGCGTTGAGTATATTACATATAGGCCAGGGAAGTTAGCTGAAAAAATGGCCTTTAGGAGAAGTTTTTGCAATCAAGCTAATTTTTTCACAGATGATAGTACCCATCAATAGTACTCTGTAAAAAAAAGTTACACCTCCTAGGAGGCTTGCTTTTTCCGCCATGCCATGATGAATAGAAGATTTCATTATAACTGACTTTGACAGAAAGTCGACAAACAAAGTCACATAACCTATAAATAGCAACGTCAATGTTAATATTTTTTTCAATTTTGGCCCTAAATTTAATAACTATGGCAGTTCCCACATAACAAAATTGCATCCTTAGAATGTAATAAGAATGTTCTTTTCTTAGGAGGAATGTGCCTAGAATGTTCGCCAAAACCATTGCGAATGTCCTGAGAATGTTCTGAGAAAAGATTGTAGAAATACTGTTTGCAATACCCAAGAACTTCCTGGGAAATCCATTAGGATATTCCTAGAATATACCTATGAGATTCTCAGTACATCCTGAAAAGAATATTCCTGTTTGATTCTAAAAATATGCTCGAAATGTATATTCTCACATTCAAAGAATATTTCTATGACATTATAGTTATGTTCTCAAAAGAATATTATACCAATATGCTTGAAATATTCTTAGAATATATCTACATATATCATTCTCAATATGCATCCTAGACATAACATTATTGTTTGATTCTAGGAATATACTTGGAATGTTAATTTTCGCTTCCACATATTGCTCCTTTCAGCCCTTTTATATTAAAGGTAGTGAAAGAGTTGTTGGAAAACTTGTCTGTAAAACACAAGTGTTTAACCAAAGCTCCGGTTTCGAGCTTGTTATGTTCTCGTCGCGGTAAGCACGCCAACTGAAAGAAACAGGTTCCAAGGTGATTCAAACGGTAGGCAAGATGTAGATCTTTAATAGCGCGTGGCTCCCTCTCTTGGAAGTCCTACAAAGCAAAAGAAAAAGAATATACCTATAATATTCTTAGTAGGTTCTAGATAGAGCATTATTGTTTAATTGTTCAATTAAGATTTACATATATATAATACTATATAAACTTCTCAGCATAACTTGGTAGGTATATTCTTAATACTTGATAGAGATATTAGCCGAAAGAACATTTTTTAGGGTACATTATAATAATGTTCGTATGACAATATTCAAATAATGTTATATGAAGTAGGTTCTTAGTACAATCTTTCAGGTAAGTGCATAGAAGCAACATTCCTAGTACATAAATAGAACGTTCAAAAATGAATATTTCAATCGAAACAATCTTAGAATATTCATTGAACATTCCTGAAAGAACATTCCAAAAAAAACTTTGAGGGAATATTCTGAGAATATGAATGTTCTTTCAGTGTTATGTGGGTTATTGGAGAGCTCAGACAAGAGAGGTTTTCAACAAGAGACAAGATAGCTCTCCAACAACTGCCATAGTTAGGTATTAAATTTAGGCCCAAAATTGAAAAAAATAACATTGACGTTTCGATTTATAGGTTATGTGACTTTGTTTGTCGACTTTCTGTCAAAGTCAGTCATGATGAAATCTTCTATTGAAGATGGCGGCTGGTGCTATTATTGAAAAAAATCGTAACTTTCTTATTTATTAAGGCCGCGTTAATGGCCGCCATGTTTAAATTTAGTTTTTGAGAATGACGACTGCGTCACTCTACACATAGGGTTCAATATTTTATTATTTGTCCAAAACAAAATCTTTTTGTCGGCGAAACACTTAGTGACAGAGAAAGACAAATATACAATTATGATGCTCCCAATGTAGCTTTTTTGCCGTGGCGCCATCTACTTGAAATTGCTTGAACTGTTTTCACCTTCAAAATTCCTTTTAAGGTCATCTCAAAAAATCCGCATTAATTTCCAAAATCCTTTGGCATTAACATTTTATTTGATATATTATCTACAATCTCTACAATTAGCTTTTTTTAGTTTTTCGTGGTTATCAATAAAATATGCTTTTCACGGATCCAAACTTGATAAACATGCAAATATGCAACCACCAACACATTTAATTGTTTTGGTGGTTGCGAACATGATTTTTGAATTAAAAAAAAAAGGTTGGATATCGAAAAACCAAAATAAGGAATTGTAGATAATCGATCAAATAATGTTTATGCCAAATTTGAGCCAATATTGATGTGCCGTTTTTTTAAAGACCTTAAAACAAATTTCGAAAAATCAACCAATCACAGTTTAAACATGGCAGCCATTAACGCGGCCTTAACTAAACTTTGCAAAAACTAACAGAATGATTTTCTAGTTCACATTTCTATATACAATATACAGGGTGGAATTTCAATGGAATAAATTCAGTGGATATCAGAATGCTGAATTTTGTAAAATAAGGGTACTCTACGAAAATTATCAGGACCATGCATATACAGTGCGGCCGTAAAGTAAGGAATAAATTCAATAATTATTCTTCCAAGAAATTTTTTTCAAAATCCTCGAATACGTCAATTTTATTTTTTGTCGAGCATGTTTTATGAAATAAAATGATTATACAGGGTGGTCGCAGAAAAGCTGGACAGGTAGTAACTTAATTTTTTCAAATAGACACCCCTAATTTCTTTTACATTTCCAGATTTGTGATAAGTGTTTTTCGTGAAACATGTCCTATACCTATCTTCAACTGTTTCGGAAATATTGACAGTTGAAAATTGACTTTTTGCAACTTTGACAGGCTGTAAAACCTAAACGGGTAATTTTAGAGGAAACATTTGACACCAACTTTGAATTTAATCTATGATTAAAATTTCCACTTAAATTTAATCTTCGGGTAGATTCAAAGTCAAAATCAAATGATAGTTTATGAAAATCTAAGATAGGAATGTAAAATCGGTTTTCCTCTAAAATTAATCGTTTAGGTTTTCCAGCCTGTCAAAGTTGCAAAAAGTCAATTTTCAACTGTCAATATTTCCGAAACATTTGAAGATAGATATAGGATATATTTCGTGGAAAACACTTAGAAATTTATCAGAAATCCGAAAATGTAAAAAAAATTAAGGGTGTCTATTTAAAAAAATTAAGTTACTACCTGTCCAGCTTTTCTGCGACCACCCTGTATAATAATTTAATTTTATAAAAAATTTTCGACAAAAAATAAAATTGACGTGTTTGAGGATTTTTAAAAAAATTGCTTGGAAGAATATGTAATTATTGAATTTATCCCTTACTTTACGGCCGCACTGTATAAATGACTTACCATTTGGAAGAGAAGAAAACAAATTAAAAAAGAAAAAACTATATTTAAGACAATTATTAAACTAGACTTATTCAAATAAGTAAAATTGTTGTAAATTGTTACATTCTTATAGGTTTTCAAATAAACTTCGTTGAAAAAATCATAAAATTTCGTATGATTTAAATAGTTTATGAAGAAAAAAACGACAAATTATACAGAGAGCAGACAACCATTTTGGGGAGAATCTTCCTTTAAAATAAACTCAAATCCAAAAAAATGCATTCTAATTTTTGTAGCGATGCTTTTGTTCGTAAAATTTCAAACTTCCATTGCTTTCCATAGATATAAATTCACTAAATATATGATTTAAATTCCAGAAATAATCACGAGGGTGGCAGGCAGAGAAAATCCACCTTTTAGACCTGCAGTGAGTCAAGGAGACTGTCCCGATGAGCTGGTCAACCTTATGGAGAGATGCTGGAACGATAATCCCGAAGATCGACCTACTTTCGAATCGATCAAGCTGAATTTGAAAAATATAATGAAGTATGTATACCTATTTCAAAACATTTTCATAAATATTTCTATATACAGTGTCATTATTATATATATTTACAGTGTCATTACTTAAGTGTGCAACATATGGGATTTTTTTTTAGTAATAGCACAATCAAAATACAAACATGGCCAAAAGTTGGTGCATGTCTGATAATCATATTAGGTGCACTTAGAATGGTTGCAAGTCAAACAGCATACAGGGTGGCTCAAAAAATATCAAAATTGGAGTAATATTTACTTAAATAAAATAAAACTTTTGCACTTCAAGGAGAGTTTTTTTAATATGGCTATTATCATTAGTAATGTTTTAACTTGTTAAAAAAAAAATTTGCGACATTTTAAAGTTGCAACAAACATGAATTTTGTGATTCCATAAAAAATTTAAAATCTAAGCTAATTTTACAAATATGCTTGAATTTGGACAAAGTTATGTAAAATTGATTTGATTTTAATTATATTCTGAAAGTATTGTCGCGGCTTTGGATCGCCGGACAGAAATCTTGGGTTCGTCGTTCGTTCCGTTTATTCCAAAAATCAAAGTCCAATTAACACAGCAATAATTTATTCCACTTAGGGCCAAATTATGGACTGACTGGTGAACGTCTGGTTGTTACCTAGCAGGTACTTTCTATGCACTAGAGAATAGAAAGTACCTGCTAGGTAACAACCAGACACTTACCAGTTGGTCCATAATTTGGCCCTTAACAAAACACTCTGACACTAATTACTTTATTAGCAAACTCAACAATCAAACTCTTTACAATCACTATTTAAATCGTATCACAGTCGAACTGAAACTTAACTTACAAATCAATGCCGGCCTTCTTATATATCCCTAAATCTATTCCTATGAAATCTAGAATACACCCGATAATCTAATTTTCCAGATTAAAGTAGAATAATTCACTAGATTCTAGTATTTCCGCCATCGATTCTTGACAGCCTGGCGGACGCCGTTTTTTTTTTCTGGCGTTAACGATTTCGTAGCACTGCCCTCCTCTTAAGGTTGATCGTCCCGATCAACTTCACGCCCATGATATTTCGCCAATCTATCCAGATGTACAATTTCATCTTACTCCTGGTGTTGCGCTGGACTCGATAAACCAAATCATTGATCCTCTTGATTATTTTGTAGGGTCCCTCCCACGCTGAAGACAACTTCGGCGATACTCCTTTCTTTCTAGCTGGGTTATACAACCACACTAAATCACCTTCTTGAAATCCAACCGAATTGGCTTTCAAGTCGTATCTGGTCTTCATTCGGTCACTGGCTAGTTGAATATGCTCCCGAGCAAAATCATGGATACCCAGAAGTCGTGCTCTTACTTCGTCGGCATAATCTCGGATTTCTCTTCGTTCTTCTTCGGGTACTCCAAACATCAGATCGCAAGGTAACCTGAGTTCCCTTCCAAGAACAATTCTAGCCGGACTTTCACCTGTTGAATTGTGAACAGCCGCTCTGTAAGCCATTAAAAATAGAGGCAAATGCTTGTCCCAATCTCGTTGGTTCTTTGCGACCACTTTTGTCAGGTGTTCCTCTATGGTCTTATTGAATCGTTCCACCATGCCATCAGACTGAGGGTGTAAAGGTGTTGTCCTGGTCTTACGGATTCCCATGATCTCACAAATTTTCTTAAAGATGGCAGATTCGAAGTTTCGTCCCTGGTCTGAATGTAACTCTAGTGGCACACCATGACGACTAAAAACTTCGTCCACTAGCACCTGGGCAACAGTGATGGCTTCTTGATTGGGAATAGCGAAAACTTCTGGCCATTTACTGAAGTAATCAATGATAACTAAGATGTATTTGTTACCACGCTCTGACTCTGGGAACGGTACAGCAACATCTATCGCTATTCTTTCAAATGGGAGACCGACGTTGTACTGTTTCATGGGCCCCCGAGATCTTAGTTTAGGGCCTGGTAGCACAGATGTCGCATTTTCGGCACCAGCTTTTAACGTCTTCATGGTAGTGAACCCAATAAAAACGTTCCCGAATTTTGTCCAAAGTCTTGTTAACTCCGAAATGTGCCCCTGAAGTTCCGTCGTGTATCTCTTTTAATACATCTTCCACTCGGTCTTTTGGGATAACCAGTTGGCTCTTAGTGGATTTCCCATCGGCACTTTCCCAAACTCTTTTGAGCAAACCATTTTCTACGGCCAGAGAGTTCCACTGGGCCCACAACGCCTTGTAAATCAAGCTTTTGTTTGACACTTCCCCCCATTCTGGCCTACATTCATCATTTTCTTTAAGATGTAGAATTTGCCCGATGTCCTGGTCTGCCTCCTGATCTTCTCTCATTTGCTTGGTAGTCCATTTGTCATCGACGATCAGGCCCGTTCTGCTTACAACTGGACTAGTGTTTTTCTCATGTATATCGATTCTTTGACAATGCTTGCAATCTTCTTTACATGGCCGTCTGGACAGAGCGTCAGCATTTTTATGCAGGTTTCCAGGTCGATGTTTAATTTGAAAATCGTATTGCTGCAATTTCTCAATCCATCTAGCAAGCTGTCCTTCAGGAGTTTTCATTTCTAAAAGCCATTTTAGAGCTGCGTGATCTGCTCGAATTAGAAACTTGCGTCCATAGAGATACTTATGAAAATGGTCGACTGCTTTTACTATGGCAAGCAACTCTCTTCTGGTGACACAATAATTTCGTTCCGGCTTTGATAATGTTCTGCTGTAGTACTCCACGACATGTTCTTTTGAATTTTGGATTTGTGAAAGGACAGCTCCAACACTGGTATTACTTGCATCTGTGTCCAAAATCAACATGCCTTTGTGATCAGGATAGGACAACACTGGGCTCGTACATAATGCTCCTTTCAATTTTCTAAATGCGGAATCGCATTCTTAGGTCCAATTGAATGTTGATTTTTCTTCTGTCAATCGATGAAGTGGAGCAGCTATATTGGCGAATCTTTCCACAAATCTTCGATAATAAGAACATAATCCTAGAAAACTCCTTAGTTCATGTTTGTCGCGTGGTTTTGGCCAGTCCCTGACAGCATCTATTTTTCCTTCAATAACTTGTATGCCCTCTTCAGATACCACGTGACCTAAGAATTCCACTTTCTTTTGAAATAGGAAACACTTATTTGGATTGAGTTTCAAGTTGGCATTCCGGAAGCGGTCAAAAACTTCTTTCAGGTTATTGAGATGTTCTTGGAACGAATTTCCCATAATCATGACATCATCCAAATATACTAGGCAAGTTCTCCATGTAAGGCCTCGCAAAACAAGATGCATCAGTCGCTCAAACGTAGCTGGAGCATTACACAATCCGAAAGGCATTACATTAAACTGGTATAGCCCGCTTCCGGTACTGAAGGCAGTTTTCTCTTTGTCATCGTCATGTATTGCCACTTGCCAGTATCCACTTTTGAGATCCAAGGTGGAAAACCATTTGGAGCCCGATAGAGTTGTTAGTGTATCGTCTATTCTTGGGAGAGGGAAGCTGTCCTTCTTGGTGACGTCATTAAGCTTTCGGTATGCCACACAAAATCTAAGACTCCCATCTTTCTTCGTAACCAATACTACTGGCGCAGACCATGGACTATTTGACTCTTCAATGATTCCCTCTTGAAGCATTTTATCAATTTGGTTTTCCACTTCCTGTTGCTTAGCTACTGGCATACGTCGTGGTGGTTGTCTAATTGGGTGTGCTAATCCAGTATCAATTTTGTGTTGAATTAAGCTGGTTCGTCCGGTTTGATTGTCCATCACAAATACGTCTGCTTCTTTCAAAATGAAATCTGTGGCTTCTTGAAGTCTATCTGGATCGAGATGTTTCCATGATTTCGCCAAAGTCTGCATCAAGGTGTCTGTATCCAATTTGGATTTCACAGAATGTCGCTTATCTGGAAGTTCACAGTTCGATATTTGCTTAACTGGTTCGAGAGTTCCAATAATGTCTCCTTCTTTTATTCTTACTATTTCGGAAGAAACATTGGCAATTCTTATCATAATGTCTCCATTTGTTCTTACTAGAGTCTTTCCAACAAGAAATCTTTCTGGTTTATCTCCAATGAAATTACGTGTTAGCCCAACGCAGCACCCAGGGTTTGTTTCTAATCTTCCGCAAATGATCTTCTCAGTACTTCCAGGAATCCTCACTGGGGTTGTGGCCAAGATCTTAACGGCATCGGATTCTTCTTGTGTTGTTAGGACAATTTCTTCATTACCAAATTTAAGGATGTTCAAGGAAGGAACAAAAGAGAAACCATGTTGGCCGATCAAATCCATTCCCAAAATAAAATCGTCTTCTATATCGGCGACTAATGTTCTGTGCCTGAAGGTGGTAGATCCAAAAGTGAGCTCAACCATAGCTTCTCCTTGAACTGGTGCAGATTCGCCGGTGACTGTTCGTAGTGACAGGTTTCTAGTGAGCGGTTGGATTGCCCGAGACTTGACTAATGTTCTTCTAATTATGGAAACTTCAGCACCCGTATCAAAAGTAATGGCTTTCAATTCTCCATTAATTTGTCCTTCGAATTTTAATCCTCGATAATGATTGCCCAATGATTTTATGTACACAACTCTGGGGGCTTCGTCATTACTAGCCAGCATCCTCCCTTCCGTACTAGTTGGTTCCTGTTTGTTATTAGGGCTGGCGTCTCTAGACCTTGAAAAGCGTTGAGAATGATCCCCAGATGGAAAGGACCTCCTTAGTCTACAATCCCATTGCATGTGTCCAAGCTTTTGGCACCGGTAGCATTTTACTCGGTTTCTCGGTGTTGGTGTTTGTCTGGAATCGTTCCTCATTTTTCTATCTTCTAGTAACAGTTTCTTTATTCTCTCCATGAAATTACTCATTTTGGCTTCGAAGCTACCATCCTCTTTTGACAACTGTTTATCTTTTGGGTCTTCAATGGACACTGCTCGTATTCTGGGTCGTGAGGCACCAAAGATTGCTTCCAGTTCTAGTGCTCGGACAAGGGCTTCGCTACTTTGTCTGAACTTGGACATTCTTAGGTTTTCCTGGATCTTCGAATCTCTGAGACCATCAATAAACGCAGATACTGCCATCCATTCCTGCATGTCTTCCCCAGCTGCAGGAAACGCCAAACTCACTAGCCTTTTAACTTCCGATTCGAATTCTTGTAGACTCTCGCCGGGTTTTTGAACTCTTGATTTAACTTGAGTTCTGAATACTTCTTGTCTGTAATGGTCTCCGAAGCGCAGTTCTAAAGTTTGACTAAGATGCTGGTAATTCTGCTGGTAGACTGAAGGAATGGACTGAAGAAGGTCTAAGGCAGGTCCTCGTAGCGCCACTATTAGTGCTGTAGCTTTTTCTTGGTCATTCCATCCGTTGGTATTTGCAGCAGCTTCAAATTGTCGAATATACATGGTCCAGGACGTAGAACCGTCGAAAGTTGGTGGTTTTATCTTCATACTGGAGAATGCTCCAACACTAGCTGGATTGATGGACTGTATTTCTAATCTACGCATCTTATCTTCGAGTGCTTGAACTTGGTCCTCAACTTCTTGTCTTAATTGCTGAACATCGGCTTTGACCTCAGCTTTAACTCCCTGAACGTCGTTTTTAACTTCTTGAACATCGATTTTGACTTCAGTTTTTACTTCCTGAACGTCGTGTTTAACTTCTTGCACATCGTCTTTAACTTTTTCAATCTTCTGGTCTAGGTTAGCGACAGTTCCTTGTATGGTTTGGAATATCTTCTGTAGTTTTCCAAGGTCTTCTTGCCGTTCTTGTTGTCGCCTAGCTTCTTCTTCTTGTTTTTCTTTTTGTCGTCTGGCCTCTTCTTGTTGTCGTCTAGCTTCTTCGTCTTGTTTTTCTTGTTGTCGTCTGGCTTCTTCGTCTTGTTTTTCTTGTTGTCTTCTAGCTTCTTCTTGTTGTCGTCTAGCTTCTTCGTCTTGTTTTTCTTGTAGTCGTCTGGCTTCTTCGTCTTGTTTTTCTTGTAGTCGTCTAGCTTCTTCGTCCTGTTTTTCTTGTTGTCTTCTAGCTTCTTCGTCTTGTTTTTCTTGTTGTCGTTTGGTCTCTTGAAGTTCCAACATTTTGCGCAGGAGTTCTTCAACTTTTTGTTCGTCCATTTTGGCTTGTTGTCTTGTGATAGGCATATGTTCTAGAATTTCCCTCGAACTTTCTTCAAATATCTTTTCTGGTCTTTGCTCGAAGTTCCAAACACGCCGGTGAAGTCACAAATTGGATAACTTGCCTTATTCTAGAATAGAATGTTCTGGAATTTTCTTGAAACTTCTTTTCTAGATGTCGATTGATACAGCAAACACGTTGGTGAAGTCACAATTTCGATATCTCCCTTGGTTTCCAAATAGAATGTTCTAGAATTTTCCCGAAACTCCTCGAAAAACTTCTTCTGAATGACGATTGATGTTCCGAATGCGTCGGCGAAGTCACAAATTCGTTATCTCCCTTAGTTTCCAAATAGAATTTTCTAGAACTCACTCGAAGATTCACTATCACAGTCTAAATCGGGGATAGAGTCACTTCCGGGGTAATTCACACGATCGGTTGAGTCTCTTTTTGTGATTGTCACTGTTTGCACTGCACTAACTGTCCCAGTGTTCACTTAGTGTTTAGTTTTTACACTACACTAGTGTCCCCACACTTCCGCAATTGGATTTCACTCTGCAGTCCTTTATATCCCACTTCTTGGCACCAATGTCGCGGCTTTGGGTTGCCTGCTGACAAAATTCTTGGGTTCGTTGTTCGTTTCGTTTATTCCAAAAATCAAAGTCCAATTAACACAGCAATAATTTATTCCACTTAACAAAACACTCTGACACTAATTACTTTATTAACAAACTCAACAATTCAACTCTTTACAATCACTATTTAAATCGTATCACACTCGAACTGAAAACTAAACTACAAACCAATGCCGGCCTTCTTATATATCCCTAAATCTATTCCTGTAAAATCTAGAATACACGATAATATTATTTTCCCGAATTAAGTAGAATAATTCACTAGATTCTAGTATACTCAAGAGATAATACCGAGAGATTCTTGACAGCCTGGCGGACGTTTAGCTTATTGTGACAATACATATTCAAAATCACTAAACCGATACATCAAACATTTGATATAAATACTTAAAACTCAATTTTTTTAACCGTTATTTTGGTTATTGGCTTTTTTTAGAGTGTAGTTTGGTTTAAAATAAAATTGTTGAGACACCCAGTATAATAATTTTTGCTCTTAACTACATAAATATCTTTGTCTTTAATGCATAAGTTGCAAAAATGCATAACAGATCAGATAACATAGTTTATGCTTCAAACAAAATATTCCATATAAAAACTTTGGACTTAATTTTCTTGAACATCCCATACTCGTACAAAGAAGTGACCATAAGCAAAAATGCTTGTTTTCAGGTATAGAATAACATGCTGCAATTTTAAAAAAATCGACCGATCACCAGGATTCTAATATTTAGTGCCATGTCCTTTACTCCAATTAGTTATAATTTTATTTTCAATATTTAAGCTTCAAACTATAATTTACTTGTGAATATAGTTTAAGTTTGCTAGAGTTGGTGATATTTTAGTTGAGATCTACAATATATCTACATATAAGTATAATACCTGAATCTATTTTATTTCAATTAAAAATGCACAAGCTGCATATATTTTTTGTATGAACTGAAACAAAAAGTATATATTTATTTATTTATTTAACATAATTGATATTGTATACATACTTTTATTTGAAATGATCTGTTCACACGGACAGTGAAAAACTTGAAAGGCTCTACCTGAGCAGATGATAGTACCAATAATAAATACATTTTTCTGTTTGCTATATTAAACTGGTACCATGGCATCCTTAGCGCAGCATTGTACAGAGCTTTATTCTTGAAAAAGTACATATTGAATCAAAGTAAGAGTTTTTCAATTAATATACTTACCGAATCTTCATACCCTTGTGTGGCACTACATAACATTTCCAAATAAACAGAAACAATTCCTAAAGCTAAGCTCGACAATATAACAATATGGCCTTTCTAAAAAAAAAAACATTTTTTTTCAAATTTTAGAACAATTGTTTTTTTACCAGCAAATTGAGGCAAGATGTAACAGCAATCGTAGAGCCACAGAATCCAAGAAACAATGATAACATTTTTACACGTAAATATTGGTTTCTTTTATGAAAAGTTCTAAAATATTTTTAAAATTTTAATGCTTTAGAAGAAAAAAAAACAAGCCTCACCTCAGTATATCTCCATGTCGCCCTATCACAAACTTAAGTCGATTAGAAATTTTTCTTTGGTCAATTATTTCATTACTTAAATCATTTTTTGAAGACTCTATAATCAGTGTTTAAATTTATGACATTTTATATTAACAATTTACCTTCAATGCAACCAGCTAATAAAAGCATCTGAAATTGATGATGCCAATTGAAATAGTATAATGTAAATGGAAAACTTAACAAAGCAGGCATGCATATTAAATTCCAAACAAAAAGGATAATTAAATAAAACAATTCCATCTTAAACCAGCAATGTTGTTTTAGAAATATCGAAGTGTAATCGAATTTTCTCAGAACATTCACATCTAAAAACACTGTTACTTTTAAAATCAAGCACATTAGGAAAGCTAATGCAGCTTTTCTTTCTTCAATTGAGGCTTTGTTGTAAATTATATTTCTGATTTTGCTGCCTCCTTTTTCCAAAGACCAACAGAATCTCGTATTGACTTCTACCATATTGGTGATATCCATGAAATATATGAAACTAATCCAAGCAATTGTATTCTGTAATAATTGTATTAACTAGTTTTTTGTTTAATTATTATTATTACGTTGCTTACATAAAAATTCATAAAAGTAGTTAACAATAAACTTCTATCAATTTGTGGAGAAAATATTATGCAAGAAGTCACTTGCATGACATTCAAAAATATTCCAAAAACACTCGGAAAATGTTTCAAATATTTAAATTTGACAATTTTGTTTTTTTGGAAAACTGACAAAAAATACATGAGAGGAAGTGGCTCACTGTTTCTAGCAAACATTATTTCGATATTGAGTGAAGTTTAAGTCATTAGAAATGGATTTTCATGAAATTATAGCTTCCTAGACTACTTATCTATTCATTTAATGGGAATTCGTAGTGTTAAATGATGAAAAGGAATTTCTAATTAGTTGCATTAAAAATAATGTAGTAATTTAAAATGGAAATGCCTACTGATTTATGCTTGAATTAATTTTTTATATTTATATTTCTTATAAAAAAAAAATATATCTGCCATTTCTTTCCCATCGATATTATTATGCCCAGGAATCCAGCTTAGGCCGCCAGCTTTCCGGTAGCTCATCACTATTTTTGATTTCACGGTATGTGATTATAGTAGTCTCAGCGCTGCTTTGCTATCCACATATATAGTGACATTGCTCATCGCATTGTCCTGTCTTGGCAATAGCCTTGCTGCTTTTCCAGTACCTAGCAATTATTTCGGTATACAGGATGCTACAATCATCCCTGAGTTTGTATGACTCTGAAATGTTTAGTGCTTCTGAGGAAATTCCGGCTCCTGTCCCGGTTTTTGTTTATGCGGCATTTGTGAAGTTTGCTATCTCATTCTCCCTGTGTAGGGGTTTGATCCCAATCTTTTGACCTTTATCCTGTCCTTGAAAGAATATTTAGCTACTACAGTGCGTTGCCTTGAGGAATATTTCGGCCTCTTGGTGGTCCATCATTTTGGCTGTATCCTCAAGTATTGTCGAGTGTCCGTAATAGGTTTCCTTCCACAGTTTGTATTCTTTTAGTCCAAGAGCTCCCTTGGCAACTATGCCTCTCTATTTGCAGCAGCAGATTCAGCATAACCTGTAAGACCGCCTGCGATGTGTTTCTTTTTGCTCTCGTTAGTCCCGTGTTATCTGATGCTACCATTAGTACTTTGGTGAACATTTTCAAGTTCACGTTTCTGTCGAATACCTTCCACCTCGCCTCCCATCTACCATACTATCACTCCGTAGCTTATGACGGGTCTCACTATCGCAGTGTACATCCAATGGATGATGTGCGGTTCCAGTTTTCATTTTTTTCCGAAAAATTTTCTGCAGGTTTATATATTGCATTCAGACCTTTTTTCATTTTTTCTTCCGTGTTTTTCTCCTATAGAGTTTGGAGTCCAGAACGACCTCAGATACTTGGTTCTTTTGATAGTTTGATGGTTTCCGTCGACATTGTAGAACTGCGGATCAATATATTTTGTTGTGAACAGGACTAGCTTGGATTTTGAGGGTTCACTCCTAATTCATTCTGATCTGCCCATCTGAGAGTTTCTTTAATGTCGATTCCATGCTTTCACTGATGATTGATAAGCTGACGCCTCTCATCAGTAGTACTACGTCATCAGCATACGCAATCAATTTTATCCTCTTTTTTCTAAAGGTTTTCAGGATCATATTGATCACCAACAGCCACAAGAGTGGAGATATCACGCTTTCTTGTGGAGTCCTTCTGGTTGTTTTTTTCTCTACGGTATAGTCACCATTTTCTGAATTAATGATTCTGGTTTCCAGCATTTTTATTATCTACTTTATGACTGGCTCTACTGTAGCAAAACGCCCCAAGTACTCTATGTAATTAGTTAGATGGTAAATGGCGAGCGGTATATTGATGGTGTTTATTTCCTTGAAACAAACTATTGAGGTGTAGGTACTAAATTATATTTTATTATACATAAAACCCAAAAATCTCAGCAAAATATCTTCCAATTCTGACAGCCTCATCTATTTTTTCCAAAATTCAATTACTTCACATCCGTTCAAAAAATGTCATTATTACGGACCACTGAAATATCCCTACTAATAAAGAAACGCCCTATTCCTAATAACTTATAAGTTAACTCATTTCAACACTTCCGATTCATTCCTATTAACTACCCTTCTCGTATTTCTTTAAATTCTTTAAAATTTCTAAATCCTTTACTGACTGCTTATGAAAAACCCAAAATAATTACCTATTTGTTTATTAGTATAGGTATTACTAACTTATTCTTATTCTTGCAATAATTTCTACATGAAATTTAAAAACCCTAATTCAAAATTGATTTCATAATAAGTTTCCTTTAACAACTTCCCAATATTTCAAGACAATTCTATTTCATGAACATCAAGTTTCTTTTCAAAATTTCCTATTCCATTTAATAGTTTATTTAATCAGAACAAATTCTATTATAAGATTCCTTTAACAACTTTCCAATATTTTAAGAAAATTCTATTTCATGAACATCAAGTTTCTTTTCAAAATTTCCTATTCCATTTAATAGTTTATTTAATCAGAACAAATTCTATTTTCGGATTCCTGTGCCTAGCTAATAAATCCAACTGTTTAATTCATAATTCCAACTCAAAATTAAATTAGAATGTCATTATATCTGAAGGCAATTAAAGTTATGCAATAATGTTCCATTGATATTTCACTTTATAGTCATTCATCTTTTATAAAGTCAAAAGTTTTACTAGGAAAATCACTCAAGTTTTAAGGCATTGAATGTCATTTGTTAATTCACTTCTTATCATTCAGAATCATGGATAAAAGTCAGAAAATTATTAAACACTAAAGTACCTACTTACATTTAACTTTGCACACGTAAAATTACTTAATTAATTACTCAAAATTTTTAGCTAGCACGCACATAAATTTTGACGAATTTAATTGTTCTTTCTTTCAAAATTTTTCCGCTACTTTTTCAAAGACTGTTACCGAGGCAATACAAGAAACTTTCCGCAAATATTTTCTCCGACTGACACTTTAGGTACTGTAGATTTTATTTCAAACTGGACAGGACTGCGAACTCATCTCTCAACTGACCACTAACAACTGCCTTACACTTCTAAAACCGCGGTATTTATATTAAATCGATCCCCCCGCAAAGTATTATTAATTATCCCCCAAATCGTCAATAGGCGGTAGCTTGACTATCAATCAGACAATTCCATTGGCCGACCTAAATATTATTAAAAATAATGATGCAATTTCCTTGAAATTTTTATCATTTTAAGTTAAAAAAAATCGAATAATTATGTCGCAATTTCCTGATTTTATCGGGGTCACTACGGATTTTTAGGTTCAAGAATGCCATAAATCTTCGATTTAATTAGGTACGATGGCCTAGCTGGAAAAAAAGTTCATTGATCGAATGTTAGGATGACATCACGCTGGGTGTCGAAATACGTTAGCGTTAATTTGTTTCATTCTAATTTATCGATACTGATTTGGAGATACCGGAAATTCTGTTTTTGATTATTCGATATTTATTAAATTTTTACAGTAAAAACATTGTGATTTATGGGTCTATTTTCTCGGAATATTACACTACCTTCAGGTGCTCTATGGATTTTTCAATGGACTCAATCATCACATGTCCTGAAATGCACCAGAAATCATGAACCTATGGTGTATTTTTTCCCAAGATGGATTTTTACATTGAAAACTTTGAAACATAAACTTAGCCCTGATATGTTGCCAATTGAGGTGTTCCTGAAGGCTGACATCAGTTTAACAATGCATGTCATGCAAATGGCATTTTGCGACCAATAGGCGGCATTGTTTATGTTTCAAAGTTGACAATGTCAAAATCTATCTTGGGAAAAAATAAACTGTAGTTAGATTAATTATTACAAACATTATTTTCATTAAATCCCTACAATAATTCTAATTGATCAAACTTTTAATTAAAATTTCAGGAGTATAGACAACAATTTTACCTCATCTACGAAAACATTTTAATTAAAACTTTTCACTACTTTTAATAATTAAATCTTTTACTACTAAGGATCATAGACTTAAACAGAACAATATTATTTTACTCAAATTCCAGGTCAACATTACACATATTATTTTAATTCTCAATCCAAAATCTTCAATAAAATCATTCTACTAATCGGCAATCGTTGAGTGCATTATAATTTCCTATTTAAACTCTTAGCAAAAATATTTGAAAGTTATTTCACTCAGAGTTAATTAAATTTCTGCAATAATGCTCCATAGTCTTTTCACATTCATAACTTCCTAACTTGTCAACATGGTCAATTAAATCGCGAATTTAATTTCATTCCGAGGCAGAAAATAACTTTTTGTAAGTCAACTGTTGAAAAGTACCTAAGTGAAATTTTTAATTCTTAATTATTAATTAATCTTGAATTCAATTACTAATTCGTAATAGCTTCTTCCTCTCATTCCTATCTGCTTAAATAGTATTCAATCTCACCATAAATATCATAAGGTTATCTCCCAAATGACCTCACCACCTGCGTGTCCTAATTCAGTATTTATCGGAGTAATGTTATTTATCGTTTCCGCTCTTCAAAAATGCCGACAGCGCGTGTACACAATTAAACAAGTTAGCCGTGTAATTAATGTCGTTTGGTGTTTAGATTTATGAGTTTATATAAAAGCAGGTCAAGAAGTCTTGTGTCACTTCCGGTTGCGTAATTTAGTTTATTCGGACCGCTTTCGTTAAAGATAACTGATAAAGGGGGCTCTGTATAATAATTGTTAGATTAGATTTTTGACCTTTATCGCTGGCTTATGCAGCGAAACAGATAACTACGTTACTTATTATTTTAATTTGAACTTAGGGAATTGCAATTGAAACTATTGAGAGTATTTTATTTACTTTATTTCTTTCCAATTATAACTTTGATTATTGGAATTTTAATTTCTAGATAAAGTTATTTGATTGAATTTAAATTTTCATTAAGGTAACTAATAATTGTCAAAACTATTTTTCCTAAATTCCTCTTTTTCAATTTTCAAATCCCTATATTTTATGGCTCTCTTTTGGGATCTTCACACTAGGGAACTCTTGAAACATTATATGTATATTCTTCACTGTTGGAAGAAATTTTGTGAAATTTGATTCTCTAGCTTTTCAATTGACTTTAAGAAAGAATATGTAGATATGCAATTAAAGTTTAAGGTTGATTAATTTATTGAAGATACTTTTTCGGCCCGGCGCGACGCCTATTTTATTAAGAATTCAAAATAAATATTGTATGTAGGTAAAAATAATTGACCATAGTTGTTTTACCCTCTCATCCGCAATTAGGACTCACAATAAACTTATCGTCACCCAGGAACGAAATAAATTTACCGTTCGGCAACACAACGTCCTTAAAGTTCGGCTGTGGCAAATTCGTTTTTTTTTTTTTTATTAGAAATAAATAGGTATCTACTTAATTTTCATTGGTCACAATTAATTAATTGTTCATTCCATGAAATAATCAAATCTGAAACAACCAAACTCTATTTGTATGTTTTAGGGGTTACTGTGAAAATCTTATGGACGACCTACTACGAAGAATGGAACAATACGCCAACAATCTAGAAGTGCTTGTCAGCGAAAAGACTGAAGAGCTAAGCCAGGAAAAACGTCGATCCGAAGAGCTTCTTTATCAAGTAATCCGCCATATTGTGTGTCTATAGATTTACTGTAATAATGAAGTAATTTGAAATATTTAAAACAACTTATTTCAGGTGCTACCGAGACCTGTGGCTCAGCAGTTGATGCTCGGCGAAATGGTACAGCCCGAACAGTTTGAGTGTGTCACTATTTATTTTAGTGATATTGTTGGGTTTACGTCGCTTTGTGCTAATAGTACACCTATGCAGGTATATTGTTTCTACTTATAAGAAAGGTCCAAATATATTTAAACCAGTTTAACAAAATTATTCCCAATTTGACAGTAGTTTTTGTGTTTCAACTTTTTTAAATTCAAATTGTTCTCAATCACTCGATGTTGAATGAAGTATAAAATTCATCAATTAGATGACAGGTTTTGAGGTTTACCTTGTTATTGAACAAATTTCAAATTAAGAAACATCAGAATCAGATACTTCAGTAATTATACACAAAATTGTTTTCAGGTGGTAGATTTCCTCAACGATTTATACAGTACCTTCGATCGAATAATAGGATTTTACGATGTGTATAAAGTAGAAACAATAGGCGACGCCTACATGGTAGTTTCCGGCCTTCCAGAACGAAATGGAGACAACCATGCCAGAGAAATCGGCTTGATGGCTCTGGCAGTACTGGATGCGGTGCGCAGTTTCACCATTGCGCATCAACCAGATAGAGTGCTACAGTTGAGAATAGGTAGATCTTTTTTTAAACTATAGTAGTAGCAGCAGATAATACTTATATGTTTTGAAAAGCTCTACTACTAGATCAGCTTGGATAACTTACTATAAATACCAAATTTCTAACAAGCTATTTATTTTCTGAAGGTGTCCATTCGGGTCCGGTATGCGCAGGAGTCGTGGGTCAAAAAATGCCCCACTATTGCCTATTTGGAGATGCAGTGAATACAGCTAGCAGAATGGAAAGTACCGGGCAACGTAAGTATAACAGATTTATCAATTTGAAATTTCAATATATTTTTCTATCAGCTCTAAAAATCCACGTCAGCGAAGCCGCCAGACAAATCTTCGACAAATTCGGTACCTTCAACTTGGAACTTCGCGGCGAAGTCGAGCTGAAGGGCAAAGGGTTCGTCACTACTTATTGGCTTTTGGGATGTTCCGACTCGGATCCTAGGCCGCCGACACCTAGGGCACCTAGTACTTTGGAGTTGGAGAATAATAATCCGTATCCGTTAGTTTTTATGGGTTGATAATTTTTGTTTCAATGGAGGATCTCGAATTTAGCAGATTAGGTGCAACTATTTCAATTGGAAAATTTGGTTTTGGGAGTCTTCGGGACCGTGGTTGAAGAAAAATTCGGAAATTTTCACTTTGACTTTTCGGTTGAAAATCGAAATTTCAAACCTTCATTACTCAAAAACGACAAGTCAAAGAAAAATCGCTTCAAATGAAAATTTGAAGATCTTCATGAGTTCTACAAAAATGATAAGTTAATCCTCTAGCTACCACTTACGGTTTTCGAGATTTTGAAGTATTGAAAAAGTTGGGTAAGGAAAAGTGGTGTTACAGATAATTGATACCTATTATTAATAAATTATTTATTTTTGGAATTTGTATTACCCTGTATCTCAAAAGTTAAGACGATTTGGAGAGTCTTTGAAATCCTCTTTATGTTATGGTCAAAGAAAAATTCGGAAATTTTCTGTAGAACTCTTAAAGATCTTTATAGTTTTTCTCCAACTTTTTTGAGTTTCTATATTTTGCTACAAAATACCTCATTCAGTATTAATGTCAGTATTATAGTGTTTAAGTAAACGGTAATATAAAGGCGACGACATATAGGTACCTACATGTGAAACCCTAAGTAGGTACTTTTAGAAACTATTCGTAGCTTGTCAATGAGCTAGAAAAGTTACTAATCAATTATGGAATATCAAACGGACTCTGTCATTAAATTCGAATGAAAGCTAATAAATTTGATCTTTGGATTAATAAAGGACGAGAAATGAAGACAGAGAATAAGAAAACAAGAAAAATCTTATTATGTTTTATACGTAAATTGGTTGAACAAGTATTCCAGAGTCAAATGGGAAAATGCGTCGTCTTTGTGGAAACCGAAAATATACAAAATATGTGTAATTTAAATGTCAATAAATAAGTTCTAAGATAAGTAATGCTAAAAATCAAAGTTTACTATAAATTAAGAATAAAAACTGACTTAAAAATATCAATTTTTGTATGTGTAGCTAGAAGAATTTCTGTGTGCTTGATTGCTATTAAAAAGTGATAAATAATGTGTTGAATTGAATAAATTTCCAAGGGCTTACTCTTATAGTCCCCAGTAGGTACATCGACCTTTATATTTTGTAACTCATGTACACAGGAAACAGAGCTGGGAGTAACGACAAAAAAAAGTTACTTTACTTTAACGAGTTACTAAAAGTAACGCGTTACTTGGTAACTTCTTTACTTCTCAGATTGATTGATAAGTAACTGTAACGACGTTACTTTCCTGAAGTAACGCGTTACTTGTTACTATGAAAGTAACTCGTTCTCTCAATGTATTTATCTTTTTTACAAATAATTGACGAGTGAGGAAAAGGAAAATAAGTAATCCAAAAACTTTGTATGTCAAATAAAATGTTGGTAGTACACGCGCCGCCTCTGCTCTAAAGACACTATATGCAGACACTGGGACGCTTCAAAGAGCAGGTTTGTCCAAAACCAAGTGCTCTATTCAGTCGCTTAATCCTTAATCCGCTTGAATTTTGCAAGAATACTCTTCCACATACATAGTCGGACTCACAAACTAAAAACATATTGGCATTTCGTATAGGTCTTATTTGATTGTTTGGACTGCTGTGTTGGTGAGTCAAATTAAGGAATAACGCAATTTTCGACGTAAATAGTTATTTTTAAAGTAACGTGTTACTTTAAAAGTAACGAACTACTTTTAAAGTAAAGAAGGTACTCTCAAAGTAAAGAAGTTAAAGTAACGCGTTACTTTCCAATAAGTAACGAAAATAAAGTTATCATTATTCGAAAGTAACTGTAAAGTAACGCGTTACTTTTTTCAAGTAACGTCCCAGCTCTGACAGGAAACTTCCTGAGCTGCTTCACAACACCAAGGAAGTTGGACAATTTTGTTCATATCTTCACCCTGGGCGATAGGACATTCTCGCGCTAGCTCTTTGTGGAGTTGTCTTCCTGACGTTTCTAAGGAAGGTGATACATGTTCATATCGTTTCAATGCCAATCGACTATTTTTTATATTACATTACCGATATCACATTTGTCGGACAAAAATCTCGTGGCTTTGGGGATGTCCGACGCCCCCAACATGAAACCACAGTGACACATATAAAAAACGTCAGACGCAAAACTTTATGAAGAGCTAGCGCGGAAATGTTCCATCGCCCAAGATGAAGATATGAACAAAATTGTCCGACTTGCCTGGTGTTATGCAGCAGCTCAGGAAGTTTCGCGTGTACATGAGTTACAAAATTTAATGGTCGATGACTATTATTATGTAATCGATGTCTGTGATTTATGCTCTAACCTTATAAATCACTTATGTTTATATGGTATAAGCAACTGAATATATTATGTTTTATTTATTTATGTAATACCATTTGTTTTATTTAATAATAGTCGAATTCAATATTAGTTTTACTCTGTAATTCATCATTATTAATCTCCTCATCTACAACTATTTATTAATGCATTTTCAATCACTATGTAGTTCAACATCGAGCTGCGTAGATTGCAGAGCTGGGCAAAGCCCTCAGTGAAAGCGCTTGAAGCACTAAGCCTTAAGCCCTTTCTCAAAATACTTTCATCTCTAGCACAAAGTCTTTTTTATTTTCAAAAGTGCTTCACAAGCACAAAGCCCTCAATGATTTGAAAAGTGCTTCAAGCACATTAAAAGTGCCTGGGATGCCTTAAAAGTGCTTTGAAGCTCTTTAAATACGTTTGAAGCTCTTTAAATGTGCTTGAAGCTCTTTAAATATGCTTGAAGCCCTTTAAATATGCTTGAAGATTTTTAAATGTGCCCAAAGCACTTTGAATTTGTAATAAAATTCTCAAAGTTGCAGAAACTACCACGCACACTCATCAGTTGAATTAGTATAGCAGAGACGAACTTCAAATTTTACAGAGTAGCAGTAGTTTTTTTTTACGAGATGAAGTTCTGGGGTTCTTGGGGTAGTTGGGGTACTTTTTTGAAAAATCAATTCATTTTTTTTTATTCAATTCTAAGTTCAAACCCAAAACCTCCATTGTGATGAAAGAAAACAAATTGGACGGTTCTAGTTCAAACAGTAGAAAAAAAATTAAGCGGCAAACACATCGGTCCAAAATTTTTAGGTGGGGGATAGGTTAAATAATGGTCAATTCAAATTCCTTTCAAAGTGCTTTAAGCCCTTTTGAAGTACTTCAAGCCCTTTCAAAGTGCTTCAAGCTCCCGAAAGTGCTTCAAACTCTCTAAAAGTAATTGAAGTTCATTGAAAGGGCTTGAATTACTTACTTATTTTCAATAACAAATTACCAAGCACTTATCTGAAGTAATTGACTTTGCAAGCTCCAATTTCAATTACAAATATATAAATGAGCTTGGAGCACAGGGCTCTCAAGTCCTCCAAGTGCTTCACGCACTTTTACAAGCACAAAACACTCAAGCCCTGCCCAGCTCTGGTAGATTGATTGTTGAAAAGAAGAGGCTCCACAAAAAATTTACAGAAACGGGAAACGAGTGACAATTGGACAATTACGTAGTTGTTTTCTGAAGGTGCAAGAATTTGAGGAACTCCTCTCATAGAATGTATCTGCTCTGAAAATAACATTGATGGGAATCCCAAATCATTTAAGTCACACTTTAACAATCTTAGAAATAGCTTTTTTCTTCCTTGTAATATGAGCTGTAATGGCTCTACTGGCTGTAGTATAATCAAACGACTGTAGGCTTGTTTCTTCTCTTGTGTTTACTCGAGAGTCGAGCCGTACCACCATTAGTAATCAGGCTCCGGAAAACTCATTTTCCAACGTCACTGATGTTTCTGGATACTCTGTTTCTTGAGATGATATTATAGGACAAGTAAAAAATTCACCTGATAAGTTGTCACGTGTCACGTGGACACGGGATGGAATTCCCTTGCTTTTTATAAAAAAATGCAAGTACACCCTTGCGACGCCTCTGGCAAATCTGTCCGGCTGCCAAATGAAAAAATAGGCTTGGACCTTTGAGTTAAGGTACAGCTTTAGTACCATTTGATATCTTGAACCATAATATGAGGGGTGCCAGAGTGGCACTTTTGGGTAACTTGAAATATTGAAGCTCACGGGGTCCAAAAAACAGAACTCGCCCATTTTATTACGAATGAAAGGGAGTCGGTTAACCAAAATAAGATATTTGTAGTTCAACAAATGTTTTATATGTGATGTAGTATAACGTATATTATACTTTTGAAACACTGCGCAATAGATGGATAGAAAGTATCTAGTTTTATTTAAGTTTAATTTCAGAATATTCACAGTAATAATGGACATTATTATTAGAATGCATATCCAGATAACAGAATATTCAGAGTCGGAAGTAGACATTTCAGTCACCTGCCATCAAGCTGAGCTTCGCGAGTTCCCAAATTGCCACACAATTGGCCACCTTCGCACGCGCGAAATTCTTTACAAGGCAGACCTACATGACGTGCACAACTGCAACTTGCTGTTGAACATGGCTTCTCACTTGACCAGAAATTTTTCAGCAATTCTGGGGGCCGATTCTCGGCCATGGAGTAGAGCTCCCCGAGAGAACAAATTTATTCGTCTTTGTCATTTTAATTTACTTTTCGATTACGTTGACAAGGATAAAACATTCGTTCTATCGGAGAGCTCTACTCCTTTAGATGAGAATTCGGCCCCTAATAGTGCCAACCCCTTTGTTATTTGGAAATTGTATGGGTACCACAGAGTGTGTTGCTTATTCGTTGCCTATCCGTCAGTTAGATTGTTAGATTCGAGGAGGGAGGGAACGGAGATGCTGCTGCATTCCAGATGCAAGCTTGCAAATGGCATCGTTTATATGTAGTTCAAATGCGTCTGTTGTCAGAAGGAATTTCCTAATTTTAGGAGGAATTTTCTTAGATAACCACACTTTGCATCGAACATCTGACATGTTGCGAACTTCCTTCTTGTAGCCGTAGTAATGTGCAATAAAGCTTATACACTCTGCTATACATTGTTGCATAGAAGATTATTCTACACAACCTAAATGTTTAATCTATTTCCTATAGTAATTATTAGCAGAGAAGCCGTCGCTCTTTCATGTTTTTGTTTTTTTTTTTTCATTCCGTTTTTTCTTTCTTCAAAGTCTATTCCTAACAATAAACCACTTCACTGTGAGAACCGCTCTGCTGCTGGCGTGTTTGTTTGACTTGCGTTAATTTTTAATTTCAATTTTCAATTTTAAATTTTGACTGATTTTAACTGTAATGTCCAGCTTCGTGTTTTATGTGCCTTGTATGTATCTGGAATTTTTAGCAATAACGTTATACTTGGAAGGAATGTTGAATCCCTATAATTTTAATGTTTAAGTATGTAGTTTTTACTTACGTTATTTTCCTTGTTTGTTTGTTAATTTTATTTTTTTCTTCTCGAACTTTTTAAACGTCCACAGATTAGTTTTTTTTTTTTTTTTTTTCTCAATGTTTTAATGATTTGATTGATTTTTGTTTTTTCAATTTTTAATGCATATATTAGTTTAAATTTACTGAAGAAGACCAAAATATATGGTCGAAACGTGGCTGAATAAATAACAACGTCTTTTTTTTGCTGTCCTATTCCGGCTACTCCTTTTCACTGTTGCGTAAAGTAGGGACGATACCACATAATGGAACTAAATGTTTAATTTCAATATTAGATCTCAGAACTTGTACAGCTTTAGACTTTCCAATCCCAAAAAATTGTGAAGTGCCATCACAGCTAGTGCACTGCTAACAATGAGTTTGCTTGGGTTCCCAGATTATGAACTGTTGCTGCTATATCTGAGAACTTGGCATTGAAGACTCCATCCACATAGCGCATTTAAGATTTAGCTTTCTGAAGCCGCTTTCCAGCTGTGTGCTTCAAGTATGGTGCAGCACAGCGTTTTGTGTTTGAAACGCAAAAGTTAGCTCGAAGCGCAGTACGGCTGGAACACGAATACGCGCTTGAAGCATTTGCGCGCGCAAAAGCTCGATTGCGTGCTCAAAATGGTCAGCTGGAAAGCGGCTTGTAGAAGTGTACAAGCAGAACATAAACGTCGGTGTCATCAGATAGAATCTTGATATTGTTCGCTGCACACCTTGACAGACGAATAGCCTGCTGTACAATTATAACGTCTGAGTGAGTTACCAAATCTAAGCGAGAAGTTACAACGCCAGAAGTTTATAATTCAATTGGGATTGTATTAGTACCAGTAACGACCAATTTGTGTGGAAGAATAACTCATTATGTTGTAGTAGTTGATTACCAATTAAGGTTGTTAGTTGCATGAATGGGTCAATATACTGTTGCGACTTGGAGGAGATGTGTCTGCTCTTAGTTGTATGGAAGTACTGTTAACTCCTATTTTTGACCGCGTTGCAGTCTTTGGACTGTACTCGAAGTACCTGTATCAAAAACAAGAAATGTGTCCTGTTCTTCATAATCATTGCAATCACATTGTCAATAATAATTTGTTATGTGCTATTATAACTATATTTCAAGTTGCCCAAAAGTGCCACCCTGGCATCCCTCATATTATGATTCAGTCTATCAAATAGTACTAGAATCAATTATAAAACTTTAGTTGTACCATATGGTTGTACCCTACTTCAAGGTCACATGGCTCGGCGACCGGACAGAGGTCACAAATTACAGGGCTACTTGCACGCAATCTAATATTCCTAAGTTGCCGGATTGTCTCCTTACCAGAAAACTTAGCTGGGACTGTAGGTACCTTTTAAATCCGAAACAGTAGATAGGTAGACATCAAGAAATTTGGTTTTGTATCATAATTGTATTTTGAACAACATGGAGAGGGCGCTCCAGGTTGATTCTGTATAATCGAACTTCTCTATAGCCTTTGACAGGGTTAACCATCACACATACTGATTAGGAAATTTGGTTGTTTGGGGGTGAGAGGTCCAATTCTGAGTTGGTTTGCTGATTTTTTTGTTGGGAAAAATCAGGCACTTAGGTAAGGCGATGTTGTGTCTAGCATCTTTGATATTTCTTCTATCGTACCCCAGGGGTCTCACTGTGGGCCGATCTTGTTCATATCCGAAGTGGAGAGTTCCAATGCACACAACAGCTCATTTTTTTAATTTGCGAAGGCTCACAGCTGCTACAAGAAGCTATTGATTTTTTTGATAAATGGCGTGGCTTAAACGAAATAGACCTAAATATTGCCGAATGTTATAACTTTTTCCAGGTTAGCACAAACACTGAAATTGCCTTACACAATTAATAACACATCAATCAGGGAAGTAGCAAGTATTCGAGATTTGGGAGTGGAATTTGACTCCAAGATGGCATTTAGTTTTTAGTGTCCATATTACCAATATTGTGTCAATGGCTGTTAATGTAGGCCCACTATTGATATGTCTGTGAATAGATTGCGAACATTGCACTGTACGATGGTGCGATCCATGTTGGAATACTCATCGGTTGTTGTGGTCACTCCAATATGCTGTTCACATTGCAGCTCTAGAAAGGGTTCAAAATAGATTTCTTAGACTGGCTGCTCACTGATTGGGCTTAGCTCATGATGAGTATACTTATGACGGGATGAAGGCCTTTTTGATAGTGTTCATACCTTGCAAAGACTTCAGGTGGATCTTTTTTTCCTTTACATATTTTTGAGAGGGTAAATTGACTGCCCAGATCTTTTTGGTTTCGTTTCTTTGAGAGCAGGAGAAACGAGGGCGAGAGGTTCCGACCTGTTTTGTGTACTATTCCATAATACTAATTATGGTATGAATGAGTAATGAGTCGATCTCACGGGTGCTCAGGTTTGTCAACTCAAGGAGCCGGAGTATTGTCATCTTTGGTTGTCCTTCTGTTGTTGCCTTTACAAGGAAATTGCTTAACATTGCTTGCTAGACAGTTCTTGGAATAAGTTGTATCTGTTTTTTTGGAATTCACAGCAATTGAATAGTTTAACTGGGTGAATTTATCATGATGTTGTTGGTTGACTGGTTCTTGGTTCTATAAAGAGTTGTATTTGCAAGAACTATACACTTGTGTATAAACTTTATCGTTATATTGAGAGGAAGGTTATAGGTTTATCAAATAAGACACAAGAAATTCAAATCCACTGTACAATATTTATTAAAATCAACAAGAACAAGAAATACAGCCTCCTACAAATTAAACTACTTTGACCACATTAGACCTTTAAAGGAAGATGAGATATCCTATTATTCACAACCTCAATTTAAAAAAAAAACACTTTTCAAGCCCTACATGAGAATACATAAAAAATAAAATCTTAAATAAATATAACTATGTTAACAAAAAAAATATATATAAATCCTATTGGTATATACAATTTATACTGGAATAAGTTGTATCAAAAAATAACAGAATGTAACCAAAAAAATACCCTAGATAATAATTGCTTTTCCTAATAATTACCATTAATTAACTGGAAATAGTTGATTACTTTTCGCAGTCTTTATATTGCGTTTTTGAGAATAATAATCACATACTAATAAATGCAATTCTATAAGCAACCTACTAAAATACCTAAATTTTATGTTAATATGGACCTCATATTATTTAATTTTATATTGTTTTCTGTATAACACCTTTATACAGTTTCGATTTTTTGTGTTCGAGGTAGTAAATCAAAATTTGTGCATGTTTCCTATTTTAACACAACTCTGTCAAAAAATTGGATAAGTTACTTCAACTTTGAATATGTTTTATTGAAAAAGAAAATGAATTATGGATAATTCCATTTAAGGCAATATGTTATTTCTTAGTTTGGCACGGATATACTATTAATGGATGATTGACAGAGTTTTAAAAAAATGCTAGATGACTTACTTAATGGAAAGTATCATCACAGATACATTGATAAATGCAATGCTGAGCAATTTTTTCGCTCTTATTTTCGATTACCTTGAGTTGGTTTGGGCGCCTGTTTTACTGGAGGATTCTGCAAAATAATACGAAAATGTTGAGAGATTGAAGACATAATATACTTATAAGATTTGATAATCTAAGATTGAGTTTCAAAATTTTTGATCGAAGTGCAATAGCGCATACATTCTTTGAGCTAACAGAATTTTATTATTTTGAATTTCTTACCTGTTTCTGTTGCTGAGTCTGTTGGGGAACCTTCTGAGCTTGTGGAGTTGCCTGTTTAGGTTGGGCTGGAACCGCTTTGGCTTGCTGCTTTGCTTGTGTGGGTGCTGGTTTAGCGGTAGTAGGCTTCGGCGTAGTCGTAGTTGGTTTTGGAGTAGTTGTGATTGGTTTAGGAGTAGTTGTGGTTGGCTTTGTAGTGGTTGTGGTTGGCTTTGGAGTAGTTGTAGTAGGTTGAGTAGTTGTAGTTGGCTTTGGAGTAGTTGTGGTTGGCTTTGGAGTAGTTGTGGTTGGTTTTTGTGTAGTGGTTGTAGCTTTCTGTGTAGTTGAGGGTGGTGGAGTGGTTGTTGTTGGTTTTTGAGTTGTTGGTTTTGGAGTTTCAACAGGAGCTGCACGTTTCACGCGCTCGTCCTACAAAAATAAATCAATTTATAAGATGGTAAAACATAAATATAAAAAAATAACATTTTAAAAACTTACTTGTCGTAAATCTTCCCAACCGAGGTTGGCCAACGGAATCCTACCCAAATAATCATTAAAGGGGGATCCCAAATACACAGTATCTCGTATGATTTTCACATCGCAGAAGAAGCTTTTGATTTTATCAGTGTGAACACTATCGGCGATTTGTCCGTTTTTATCGACCCTTAAGATTGTCGATCTTTGAGCTCCCAGCCAAGATGGGCTCGAGGTAAAATGTCCAATCTAAATTATTAAATAGTATTACTAGCTAGTTTTTAACTTAAAATCGATAAATTCTTACAAAATGCATTGCTTTTAGTGAAAATTCATTGGGATATAATTCATCGATTTTTCTAAAGAGATATTCAGTAACACCCATAACCCTGGCAATAGCTTTCCTGAGCCATGGAAAGGGGCCAATCGATTGGAACATATTGGGATGTTCGTTGTCAAAAGAATAGAGTAAAGGCACAATAAATCCTCCTTTGCCATCTGGTGTCAAATTGTCTGGTAATCCTGGTAGACCGTCAATGAAAACATCTTTTTTGCCTATAAAAAATGAGTGTTAACATAAATAAATAAATTGGAATAGTTAGAGAACAAAATGTACCTTGTTTGGGACCTTTAAGATGATATCTTTGGATGCGGCTGGATCCTGTTTCGGCAACAATAACAAATTCTTCATCCTTGCTCAGAGCCACTCCGTTAGCAAAGAATAATTCATCGATAAGTACTTTATTGGTTTTAGTTTTGGCATTGTAATGCATCAACCTGTCAAAAAAAATGGATTTAAATAAAGAAAGTTAAGTTAAATGATCCAAACAAAAACAGTATACTGACAAATATTTTGAGGTAGATTTCAATTAATTTAAATCGGGTATTGATAGAGAAAAACAAAATGGCTTTGATACTTTTTCTCAAGATTTTGGATAGAGTGCCATTTAAAGGAAACGCTATTTCATTTCAACTTAATTCTTATAATATTAATACTTAATTATTGTTATTATTGATCCAGAGCCAGATCCATACGAAGCATATAATTTATTTATATTGCAAATTTTGCATCAGGTAGTCATTTTAATTGGATTGTTTTGCTGTTTTGTATGTTGAAATTTTTTTCGAAGCAGAGACTCATCTGATAGGATAATTTTCTTTTTTTCTTATTTTAGTAAATTTTTAACTTTTCTTATGATGATTATAAATCCAGTACTTAAAATTGTGCACAAATCTGGTTTCAGTTCAAATATTTAAGCAAAGTTACAAAAAAAAAAATATATTATTTACTACTTCACACAACATACAAGACATATGAAAAAGGTTCAAGTTCAAACAAACATTAAAATAGCATTACTTCAATTGGGATTAGAAGTCAAACAAACAGGTTTTTAAATGTAAAAATTATGCTAAGTTGTTGTCAACCTATCCCACTGACCTTTGTATCTTTATTATCAATTTTATACAAACAAGCACCAGCTTTACATTTATGCCACTTATCAATGACTAATCACTCATGAAATATAATTATTTTTGACCATAAAATCTTATCATGTTTAAATTAAATACATATAATAATAAAGTCTTACCTTCCAGATGGATCAGCTAACAAAGTGAACAAACCATCTTCTAAAGTAAAATCGCTGGACGAATCTGTCCAATAAATATCGCCATTACTTGCCAAAGCTACACTATTGAAGATCTTCGCTTTTTTTCCTTCAATTACAGTGTTTGGGCCAACTAACTGTTCCTTTTTGCCTACAAAAAAATAAATATGTTATTATAATAATTAATGCATTTTAAAAGAAACTTACCAGTTTTAACATCCACCTTAAAAATACCATAATAAGCATCTGCGGCAAAAAGATAACCATTCTGATCAAATTCAATTCCCAGCGGTCTACCGCATATACTTTCTTCGTAGCTATTTTTGCAAGGTCTACCAAATTTAACTATGGGAGTTATGTGTTCACCTAGAAAAAAAATTATAATTTTTTCATAGTTACAATAATATATGAATCCTTACCAGTCAATTTAACAATATCTCCTGTATACAAAGACGTATACAATTCACCATTTAACTCAGCTAGCCCTTCGGGCCCTACAAAATCTCCCTTGTGCCATTTTTCTATATTGTCAAGACGATTATTCAACGATAATTTTCCTGTAAACGGTTTTGGGGAGACACGACTAGAAGAAGGAAAAAAATTACAAATTAAATTAAAATTCAAAAAAAGCTTTATTATATTGTGAATTCAAACCCGATCTCGACGCAGAAAACAAAAAATTCAAAATCGGCTTGAGAAAAAAATGTCTTCGAAAGTCAGCGAATCTCAACATGATGCTGGAGGGGTTGAGTCTGCGATTACAGAAATATTGGGAAAAAAAAGAAAAATGCAAATTCAATTTCCTAAATTTTGGTGTTAAGGGAGTCAACAACTTCTACTGGACTTCACCGAAAAGGAGATGACCTAGTCTCAATTACAAACATTATTGAAAAAAATTGGAAAACGTATCCTTAGTTAATGTTAATATATAGCACTTTGGCCTGGGAAGATATAATTCTCTTCGCTCTATCGAAGTAATCCTACTGGCAAAAGCAGATGCCCAAAAAATCTTAAGGAACAAGATCAAAATCTTGAATGACGAAGGTAAGTACAGGGTGTTTCAAATTCGAGCCACATCATTGGGATCTCGGAAACAGTAAGAGATACAGGATTAGTTAAAAACGGAAAAAAAAGTGGTGGAAGCTATTGAGTGCGCTCATTGTGAAGCCAGCTCTATCCTCCTAGCTGTGGACCTAGAGTTGAATAAGTAAATAATTCGGGAAAATTGGATTGTTGTGAAAATAAACAAAAAAGTAAGGTAGGTGTGCCAAGAATCAGAAAAAAAACTGTGAAAAAGGCCCTAGAAAAATCTGAAAAATTGCTAAACATGGTAGAGAAGAGAATGAGAGAAATCATAAAGGAATCTTTTAGCAAATATTGAGGCAAATATTTAAAAAAATGGATAATAAAATGAACAGGCTTGGTGATGCCATGCAATTTTATGTCTGACTCTTTTGAAGACCAAAAGACAAAGTTTGAAAGCTTACTACAAGAAAATCAAACCCTCAAGAAGGATAACGAAGACATAAAAAACCGCTTAAAGCTACTGGAAGGGAAAATAGAGAATATTGAGCTTGCAGAAAGAGCAAAGAATATTCTAGTAATGGGTGCACTAAAGCAAAATCAAAGAGATACAACCAGTACTGTAAAAAAAAAATTGAGGAAATGAGCTTGCAAATATATAGTAATGAGGCTATCTTGGAGAGTTTTAGAGTCGACAAAAAAGGTGAGGGAAAATTTTAGTTAGGATGCAGAATGAGCAAACCAGAAGGGACATTCTGAGAAAAATTAAAGAATTGAGAGGCATAACTATAAGAAAATGCCGACTAGTTGTACATGAAAACCAGAGAAGTACGAAAACAAAAAGGCTACAAAGCTGCTTACTGTGTAAATGGAACAATATTTTTAAAGAAGAACGACACTGACACTGCCATAAAAATCAAGTCAGAGGCAGACCTCATGGTACTCATGTGATCAAAGGGTACCAAAGAATAAGTATGATAAAGTAAACCAATTTTCAAATTGTACGGGACCAAACGATATTCTGGATGATTATAAATGCCCAGAAGCATATATTTGTGAGGATTTAAGTCAAATAGACTGTTTTGATGATAGCGATAGGGATGATAACATAATGTATGTTAATATACGCAGCATACAGTGCGGACATAAAGTAAGGAATAAATTCAATAATAATTATTCTTCTAAGCATTTTTTTTTTAAAATCCTCGAACACGTCAATTTTATTTTTTGTCGAGTATTCTTTAGAAAATAAAATTATTACACATTTTGGTCGCACAAAAGCTGAACAGGTAGTCACTTAATTTTTTTAAATAGACACCCCTAACTTTTTTTACATTTTCGGATTTCTGATAAAATTCTAAGTATTTTCCATGAAACATGTCCTATACCTAAATTCAACTGTTTCGGAAATATTGACAGTTGACAATTGACTTTTTTGCAACTTTGAGAGGCTGTAAAACCTAAACGGTTAATTTTAGAGGAAAACCTTAGATTTTCATAAGCTATCATTTTGACACACGATTTATTGATGCTTCTATTTTCTTATCAGTGAACCAGTAGGAATGTTTATTTGTTTTTTCGGAGGTCCTTTTTTTTGTGTGTGTGTTTTATTGACTTGCAGTTGTTGACACACAGATATTCTTGCTTGTCGCACTATGGATCGTAATGTCTTTAAATGCTGCAAGAAAATTTTTAGCAGTTTTGTCTGTATCGTTTGTATTGATGTTTTTCACGGCAGTTGTCTTGACAGAAAATCTGATGTTGTCAGGTTGGGTGGGTGCAGGATACTGTGTTCCCCATTATGCCAGCGCAGTCATCAAATAGCGGAAGAACAGGAAGAAAACTACAAGGGAGTAATTGATAAGCTACGTAATGAAATTACCGAAAAAGAAAGTTGCCTCAAGCGTTTGAAGAGGAGCTCAAAAGTGTTCGAAGATGACATAATGGAAACGGAACAAAGTTATATAGGCACTATTGAAGAACAAAAGCAGCGAATAATTCAGCTCAAGGGTGAAATATCATTTCTGAATGAGGCTAATATTAAGCTTGAGGTTGACATAAAAAACACTGAAGAACGGATGGTTGAGTTCAAGCAACAAATTCAGGGACTAACCGAAATGTCAAATGGCATGATAACATCAATTAGAGTACTGGAAAATGAGAATAGACTCTACCTAGAAGAATTGAGTGAGCTCAAACAGGGGGGGACTGAGAAGACGATGAATAGCACGGGTATACAAACAGATTTGGTGGACAATACAAATGGAGTGATGCCAACAACAATAGAACTTCTCGAGGTAGAAAAAAGGATGTTTGAAGATAGAATAGCACAGAATGTGGTCAATGAAAAAAGTTCGAGGGACCAGGCTGACGTTGGCTCTAAAAACAAAATCGGTAAGGACAACGCTAATAATAATCAGAAAAACTTACGTCCGGTTTCAAGTGTCAAAAAAAATAAGCTACTATTTCTAACTGATGAATTTGGTAAATATTTGTACCCATACCTTTTGAACCAATTTTCATCTCATTTTGAAGTGCAAGTGATGTGTAAGCCAAACGCACTATTTAATAGTGTTATCAAAGATTCGTGTCTTGCTGATTTTAATAAAAGTGACTTTGTGATAGTGTTGGCGGGAACAAATAACTATAATATTAAACTGAATGACATAACGAAATTAGCAAATCAGTGCTTTTACACTAATCTCATCCTTTGCACAGTTCCAGCCAAGCATGAGGATGGCTCTCCCTTCAAGGGTATTGAGATTGTGAATAGGCAAATAGTCACTTACGTATCTAATTTAAGAAAGTTTTCAAATAACATAAACTATGTCGACCTTTACAACAAATTTAGATATTCTGACTATGTATCGAGAAATGTATTTTTGAATAGTAAGGGTTTATCAAAAATGGCCATATTCATTCATGCAGCCGTTGATGGTTTTTTCCAAGCCACGTCATTCTCCTGTCTTAGAGAAATAAGATTGCAGGCATCTGCGGTTTCAGTCGATGAGGTAATTAGTAGTGTTTGTAATGATGTTGATAATAATGTAAGTAATATTGATCCTACAATAATTGTCATTGATGATGAACTTTCAACTAATATGAATAGTACAAATTTTTTAGACGTTCCCCCACTCGAGAGCGGATCAATAGGGACATAATTCGTAAGACTAGGGTAACAGCATTCGTACTTAACATTCACTCAATTCGCAACAAAATTGATGAACTATGTGTTTTACTTGATAATAATCAAAACCCTGATTTTCTATTACTTACTGAACATTGGTTAAACTCTTCGGAACCATGTAATATACCAGGGTATTTAAACGTTTCGTGTTTTTGCCGAACTTCGGGTGCTGGATACGGCGGCACTGTAATTTTAATTAATGAAGAATTTTCACAAACCTTTCAAATTGAACCTGTAGATAAGTATAACCATCTGTGTAAAGAAAAGGAGTTTGAATTTTCAATTGCTGTTGACAAGAAAGCTAATATCTATATATTATGTATCTACCGTCCTCCGGAATCAAATATTACGGACTTCTTGATTAATTTAGAGACAATACTGGTTGATTTGCCTTCGCATTCTAAAGTTATCTTATCTGGAGATTTTAACATTGATTTTAACAGTTCTTCAGCAGCCAATCAATCTCTGCAAAATCTGCTTATTTCCTTTGATTTAACTATGCATGTACTCACACCAACTAGGATAAGTAATGGGTCTGCTACAATAATAGATTACTTTTGCACAAATTTTAATCAAGATACTACAGAGTGTGAAGTGGTCTCTACAGTTCTCTCTGATCATGAGGCATTGTTATCGCGGTTTCTTCTTCATTACACAACCTTACTACTACTCAATATAAGCGGATTTTCTCTGGTAATAACTATCAAAATTTCAGACAAGAATTAGGTCTTACTAATTGGGAACTCGTACTAGACAGCGACAAACCTATTGAGTCTCTTCATTCTGTGATTTATAAAGTTAGTGTTTATTGACTGTTTTCCGCTGCGTAAAATGAGAAAGAGACGCAAGAAGAAGTCATGGATTACTAGAGGTATCAAAATCTCAGGGAAAAATTTACGATCGCTACATCTAATTTGTAAATCTACAGATAGTGAATTTTTTAAGACGTATTTTAAAAGGTACAGAAAAATATACAAAAAGGTAATAAAAGCGGCAAAATGTTTATATTACGATAATAGGTTGTCAAACGCGCAAAATAAAAGTAAAGAAGCTTGGGCAATTGTTAACGACTTAACAGGAAAAAACTGCTCGATTAAGCAATCCGCAAACATTGACAGTGGTATATTAAACAAATTTTACTGCACTGTTGCTCAAAATTTGACACGTAATTTAAACCCATCTCTTGATCCTATGGATAATTTAAAAAACTGTCATATAGATGAAGAATTTGTACTTCGTCCCACTAATTGGAAAGAGATTAAAGAATCAATAGGTAACATAAAATGTAGCAACTCTGTGGGAACTGACGAAATGTCAATAAAATTATTTCGAAATTTAGACCAACCTGTGCTGGAGGCTCTGGCGCAAGCGATAAACAACTGTTTTTTGAAAGGGGAATTCCCTGATGTATTAAAAACTGCCATTGTTATTCCTGTACACAAATCTGGATCGTATGACGAGCCGGCTAACTTTAGGCCAATCTCACTTTTAAACACCTTATCTAAGATCATTGAAAAAATTGTAAAGAGTCGAATGCTTGAGTTTTTCGAAACAAACAAAATTTTAAGCCCTAATCAATTTGGCTTCCAGAACTCAAAAAGCACAAATGATGCGTTATTTTCATTCTTGGAAAACCTTTATTTAAATCTTAATAACAAGGAGACTGCAGCCGCAGTTTTCTGCGACTTTTCGAAGGCATTCGACTGTGTTAACCATGATTTGCTTTTGAGAAAAATGGAGGTCTATGGTTTCAGGGGTTTATCACTTGGATTTTTTAAATCATATTTAACAGGGCGATCTCAACAAGTTAAGAATGGAGCAAATGTTTCATCATCATGTAGATTGGATATAGGTGTGCCTCCAGGGATCCGTTCTCGGACCAATTTTGTTTTTATTATATATAAATGATTTAAGTTTTTTGGATATTGCGGGTAACCTAACTTTGTTTGCTGACGATACTACAATTCTTTGGAATCATAAAAACGAAACATCTTTAAAAAATATAATACAGACTGACATTGTAAAAATTAAACACTGGTGCGATTCTAATTACTTGTGCTTCAATATAGATAAAACCAAGATAATTAGTTTTAAATTTTCCTTCGCTAATTTACATCTGGCCAACCAAGTCGTAGAACAAAGTGAGAGTACAAGGTTTCTAGGGGTGATTATTGACAAGGATCTTAAATTTTCTGATCATTTATTACATTTAAATTAAAAAAATTCCTCGGGAAGCTATGCCGTACGAAAAACTCTCACAGAGTTGGGTAAAATTATGGCTAAAACAACTTATTATGCATTGATTGAATCCCACTTAAGATACGGTATTGCGTTTTGGGGAAATTGTACTCAATATTTATTTAGATCAGCATTTATAATACAAAAGAGATGCATAAGATATTTGTGTGGAGCCAAATTAAGGGATCACTGCAAACCACTGTTTTTGCAAGAAAAAATTTTAACACTAAGCTGTCTCTACATCCTGGAAACCGTGTCACTCATTCACAAAAAGTACAAAAATTCATCTCACCCACACTCGTACCAAACTAGAAATTATAATAACATCCCACTCCCTATTCCAAGGACTACTTTAACGCAAAATTCCATTATTTATCGTGGAATTAAAATGTACAATAAACTTCCACATAATATTAGAAACTTAGATTCATGCAAGATATTTAGAACCAAGGTTAAGGAACTATTGGCTGAAAAGGCATACTATAGTTTGGATGAGTATTTTGATGACGAACTGTAGATGATTTTAAATTTAATTTTGTGGCATTTTTGATAGACCTTTGTTTTAGGTTTGTCTGTTTTATTTATTTATTTTTATATGTGTGTATTTCTGTTTTATATATTTTAATTTAGATATGTACCTTAAGTAATTTTATTTTTTAATTGGAAGATAGATATTTTAAAGGTCCATTTTATTTATATTTTATCAACATTTTTAAAATTTTAACGTTGATGTATTATGTTTATCTTTATATTTAATATTTTGTTTTAAATTTTTTCATATTTTTTTGTTGTTGTTTCTTTTTTTTTTTTTTGCTGTGCTTTTTTTTTACCATAGTATTTTTGCTGTGTATCTGTTATTTGCTATTTTTGCTCTTTATTTGCCTACTGTGTACTTTTTATATTTCTGCTTTGTCAATGGAACCATGTTTTTTAGACAATAAAGCATATTTTGACTTTGACTTTGAACCCATGATTAAAAATTCCAATTAAATTTAATCTCGCATTGAATTCAAAATTGGTGTCAAATAAGTTACAGCCTCTCAAAGTTGCAAAAAAGTCAATTGTCAACTGTCAATATTTCCGAAACAGTTGAATTTAGGTATAGGACATGTTTCATGAAAAATACTTAGAATTTTAACAGAAATCCGGAAATGTAAAAAAAATTTGGGGTGTTTATTTAAAAAAATTAAGTGACTACTTGTCCAGCTTTTCTGCGACCACTCTATATAATAATTTAATTTTCTAAAAAATGCTTGAAAAAAAATAAAATTGGCGTGTTCGAGGATTTTTAAAAAAAATTGCTTAGAAGAATAATTATTGAATTTATTCCTTTCTTTACGGCTGCACTGTTATATCAGAATTTAGAGCAGTTTGTGGTTTTCTTGGAGTCAATGGGAAAATCTTCTGATATAATCGAGGATATAATAGTCATGTCAGAAACGCATTATATACACTGCAGTAGCGACTTCAACATACCTGGATATGCTATATTATGTTTTGATGAAAGTGAGCCTAATAGGTACGATGGCTGTTTAATTTATGCTAAGCAGGAATACCACATGGGAGATAGATATTGCAAGAAAAAAAACATAAAAATCATTGGTGTCGCGTGTCGCCATACAAAAAAATAAAAAGGTCATGGATGTATTAGCTACTTATAGAAGTTTTGCAACCGAATTTATTGAGAACTTAGGAAGGATTCTACAGAGTGCAACCAGGGATCAAAACAGAGTATATTTACTTGCTATAGGCATAAACATAGACTTGCTGGACTTAGACTCAGAAGTGACAAAGTCACAGATTTGTTGGTGCAATAAACAAAATGACAAGAAAAACAGAAAATGCAGGATCCTGCCTGGATCACTTCTTTATCAGGTGCAAGAACTATCTCTCGAGTGGTGTTACACCTGTAATTTTAGAAAAGATCTTACAGATCACTACCCTATCTTACTTAACTTTAAGTTGGAAGCACCAATAGCTAGTGCAAGTAACTTGAGCGTGAGCATACAATACAATAAAATTGATTATAAGTTATCTGAAAAATAGAAGGAGAGAGACGGGGTGGTGTTCTGCAGGAGATGAATGTAAATTTGAGTACTAATTACTAATCTGTTTGTAGATAGACTGAAATCCATGATCTCTGAAGTGACTGTAGTAATATCAATTATTACAAATAGAAAGAGAAGATTGAAACCATGGATCAATGGTGGCCTCATTTAGAACTAGAAATAAACTATACTACAAATCTCTCACTGAAAGAAACACCAATGATCCAAAAAAAATGTGACAGGTTATCAAAGATTTTACCAATGACCAGAGATCTATAACGCCAATAAAATGCATAATAAATGACACAAACAAAGAGGTCTCTGATATAAGAGAAGTTTCGAGTCAATTTAACTCTTATTTTGCAGCATAATAGAAAACTTAGCGAAGCAAATTGCAGAGGGCATTCAGGAGGGGTATGTGCGTGGGAAGAGAAGTGTAGATTCTTTCTATTTGGGCCAGGATACAGAGCATGATGTTCTTAGGAAGATAGGAAGTTTGAAAAATGGGGTAAAGGAAAGAGAAGATGGTATTTTGTGCAAATATAATGAGAGAGTTTAAGGAAAAGTTGGTTGTCCCTCTGAGGCACGTTATTAATATAATTTTCAATGATGGAGTTTTCCTAGAAGTCTTAAAGAGCACCATTGTAATTGTAATACCACTATACAAACAAGGAGATAAAAAGTCAACTAACAATTATAGAACAATAGCACTGACGAGTACTATTAGCAAAATTGTAGAAAACTGTCTTAGAAGTAATATGAACTAATATAATTCTTGGAAAAAAATAAGCTATTGAACATAAATCAATATGCATTTAGGGAAAACTCGCTTCGCGTCGTTCGTCTAACTGCTTTTGCGTGCGGGAAAACATAACTTTGCGCACTGATTAGGAAAACTACTATTTTATATTGTAATGGTTTATAGTTGTTGACTTGTTAGTGTAGTAAAGTAAAGGTAGATAACCTCAACTAAGCAAGTTAAATTTATCAAGGAAACCAGGTGCACACCAAGGTGCACACACAGTATTCTAATTACTATAGGGCACCGTATCTTATTTAGCAGGGGTAGGAAGATAGGGAGGATTTACTACAGCAAGGGTTATCAATGTTAAGGTTTCTTTTATTTATTTGTATCCACATTAAGTTGTAGTATATTTGTGGACATTGTGAACTATTGCTGAATAAAGAAATAAATAAATAAAATAAATCAATTTTGAAACTTCTCAGGTGCAAAACTGTTGAAACCAAATTAATAGGTTTGTAGATAATTGACTGTAATCAGAGCCTAATTGCCCTAATTGCGTTGAATCGTATGAAAATTAAAGGAACTGTGAGGCAAAAGTGTGTCATTTTTAAAAAATTGTAAAAAATTGTCAATGTTCCATAAATTCAATTTCGAAGCTTATTCTCAGCTGCAAAACTGTTGAAACTTAATTAAAATCTCAATTAACAGGTTTGTAGAGAGCATTATTGTTCTGAAATAGGATAAAAATTAAAAGAGCTGTGAGGCAAAAACAGTCTCAGTGTCATTTTTTGAAAATTTTCATTATTCAATTATTTTAATTTTGAAGCTTCTCAGGTGCAGAACTGTTGAAATCTTGGTTGAAATCAAATTGAAATCTCAATTAATAGGTCTGTGAAGAATTTAATTGACTTTACTTTGAGCCTAATTGCGTTGAAATCGGATAAAAATTAAATGAGCCATAAAACAAAAACTGTCTCAGTGTCATTTTGAGAAAATTTTTAATATTTCATAAATTCCAATTTGAAGCCTCTCAGCTGCAAAACTGTTGAACCTAAATTGGAATCTTAATCAACAGGTTTGTAGAGAAGTTAATTGGCTTTAATCAGAGCTTAATTGCGTTGAAAGCGGATGAATGTTAAAAGAGCTGTAAGACCGAGGGGGCGACCACTTCCCGCAATACGTGTTCATTTGGTCTGAAATCACTTGCAATCATATCCGAAATCATTCTGAAATCCCACAGTCAGTTCGCAATATCTGAAATCCTTCTTGCAGTCCCAAAATCGTTTCCCGCAATCGCTGAAATCCTATGCAATCACCTTTGCAATCTCTGAAATCACTCAAAATCAACTCTGGTGGGGTTAAAAAATCAGCTGTTGATCGGGATTTTTTCCGTTTGTTTTTGCGATACCTTGATAATTGACATCAAGTTTTTGATGCCCTCATTTTTGAATTCAGCAGTGTTCTTTTTTTTTGAAGGATCAAATGCTGGATCTGATGTGGAACAAGTGGAAATGTCATTATCCAATGAAAAATATTATGCAGCTCTTTATGACACCTGGTATATTGGGCATATTTCAGAATCATTAGAACAAGATACTTGGATCAAGTTTTTAAAGTGGCAGTTGGACATGTAGAGGGTGGCCCAAATTCGAGCCTCATCATTGGGTTCTCGGTAACCGTAAGATACGGGGTCGGTTACATTATGGCAAAATTGCGCAATTTTATGACCAATAAAGTGCCGTTATGAAACTAGAAAGATTCCAAATACTTCCAGAGATATATTCACGGCTAAATTGTTTTTCAAGTAGAATCCAGTGTTCGAGATGCCACCGATTTTGGAATAGTAACCCTGTTATTAAGTTGTATCTTTGGGGACACCACGTATATTATCTTTTCATTGCATAGCTCTTTTCGAGCTGATTAAGGTTTTATAGCTTTACTTTCGAAAGTTATGAGGAACAAAAATAGATTCCGTTTCTTTATAAAGCAATGAATTAGAAAGAGAAAGTTTAACCGTTTAACTATGAAGCAGCTACAAATTTCTATTCTTAATTCAACAATTCAACAAATTTTTTATTTGAAATGTGAATAATTGGGGGTGATATTGATAAATAAGCAACACATAATTTATTTCATGACTTATCTCTTTCTTTTTATGGAGAAACGGAATTTATTTTTTTCCTTAAAAACTATTGAAGATAAAGCTATAAAACCTTTTATCATTGAAATCAGCTCAAAAAGAGCTATGTAATGAAAACATAATATACGGAGTGTCCCATCTAAAAAACACAATTTTTGTTAATATTCCAAAATCGGAGGCATATGGAAAAAAAATTAGTCATGCCACAATTGCCACTGGATTCTACTTGTAAAACTGCTTGTAGAAAGTATTTTTGGTTTTTGTATATTCTTGATTAATGAAAAAATTAGAAGTTCTTAAAATTGGACAAAATCTGAAAAGGGCCCTGTATTTCCTAAGCACATCAAATTAGCTGTGATTTGTCCTCGCCATTGTTATTTTCTCAAAAAAGAGCTCCCACATATTTAATACCTCTGTTCTGCTGGTTTTAGATATAGCCTATTAAAACATGGAAAATAAGTCTGTAGTCCTGTAGATACCTATCTATAAACTTATGAATGAGTAGTAGTAGTAAGTAGTAAACAATATTTATTGAACTAATTGTTCAAAGGGCCATCGACCGAGGTCTTTCAGCCTTTGATATCTACAATTTCATATGTATTTACAAAATTTGTATAAGTATGAAACAGATAAATCCACATGCGATGGAGAAAAGAAAAAAAAAATAAAAATTAAATGAACAATGCAAGTACGTACAACCATAGATTTACACAATTACCTATGTACTTATGTTAGCTTTTTATAGTCTATTATTTTGTATAATTTGGAAAACAGTTTCTTCTGGATATTGTCTTTTCCTGATAAGGCCTTGTGGAATTTCCAAAATGAATGGACTGATTATCGCTATGTTGGATGGTCTGCTGCCAAACTTCTCGGTAAGACTTTGAAATCTTTGAATGATTGGTTCAATTTCAGTTTCTTGATACAACATTTCATTTGATGGATTATGAAGCGGGTTTGTAGGATGTCTGATTTTTGTAATTTTACGGAGACTAGTTCTTTCTGCAGTTTCTATTATCCGGATGGCAGGTCCTCTACAAGCACTGAAAATTATCTGTCCGTATTCCAAAATTGGTCTGCATATTGTTGTGTAGATGTGACATGCAGTTTTGATGTTAATACCTTCGTCCTTGTATGTAAGGTTTCTAAAATGCTTGCTCCTTATTATTGTCTTTTTCTTCATCGTTGACAGGTGATATTTGAAATTTAATTTATTGTCGAAATGGATACCCAAGTATTTGATGTGAGATTGAGGGAGTATTTGGTGGTTGAGAATATCTAGTTTTGGTGAAGCATCACTGATCTTGTGATGAAATATTATAAATTGCGATTTTTCAGGATTCACTTTTAGTTTCCACCTATCTAACCAGACAATCACTCTGTTAAGTGCTATTTGTAGAGATTGAACAGCTTGGGATATATTCTTGTGGTGTGATATAATAGCGTCTGCAAATTGTATGATATATGGACTTGCAACTGTAACCTGGTTTGTTGGAGGGAAGATGTCGTGACAATAAATATTATAGAGCAATGGCGACAGTGATGATCCCTGTGGTGTTCCCTGCTCATTAGAAAATGGGTATGAAAGGCTTCCATTTATTTTTACCACATTTTGTCGATTCTCCAGGAACTTCTTAACAAGCCATATCAGGTATCTTGGACATTGTAACTGGTAGAGTTTAAACAGGATACCTCTATGCCAAACTGTATCAAAAGCCTTTCTAATATCTAAAAACGTCGCCGCACTTCTGAAACCCATAACATTTGCTGACTGTATGTTAGATGTTAGAATGGATAGTGGATGAATAGTGGAGTGACCTTGCTTGAAACCGAACTGATGCCCAGGTAAAAAATTCAAAAGATAGTGAAAAAATCGAATGAAATATGTTTCGCAATCATATTTGCAATCCCCAGAAATCATGTTGCAATCTCAAAAATCATCTCGCAATCTCAAAAATTATATCGCAATCCCCCCTGCAGTCACTGAAATCGCCTCGCAATCCTCCAAAATCGCAAATTTTTAAAAAAATTCTCCGAAATCGCTGCAATCATTTGGAAATCATAGGATTTCCTCAATACATGTACCATCGTCACCAAAAGTATCTGGGACACAAATAATGCATAATAATCTCCTGGACTAATTCTTCTGTCATTCATTTTAATGCATTTATTTACGACTAATGTATAATGTGCGTATTATATTTGTGATTTTGCCAGTATAATGACATATGTTATTCCTCCAGGGATTAATGACGAGTAGCGGGATTAATGGTCATTATTCCACAAAAGTGTTAGTGTCAAACGTGTAGTGCTTGTGGATTTGTATTGAAAATTATGAGACGGATGAAATTTGTTCATTGAAAATCTCAAATAAATTAATTTGTCGTAAATAAAGTAGAGTATACTACTCGCAATAATGGCTATTATTCCCTCGGAATGTTACTCCCTCGCCGCTAACGCGGCTCAGTTCGTAATAATCCTCGGGAATAATAGCTATCATTATTGACTCGTGGTATAATCTACTATTAATTCATAGTTTGACAAATATTTGACAATAAAATTCATATAATAGAACAAGAGCTAATTTGATGCTGTCCCAGTTACTTTTGGTGACGATGGTACATATTTTTCAGGAGTGGTCGCCCCCTCGTGTAAGACAAAAACTGTCTCAATGTCCTTTTTGGAAAATTTTCAATGTTTGCTACTTGGTTTGATAATTTCAATTTTGAAGCATCGCAAGTGCAAAACTGTTGGAACCAAATTAAAATCTTGATTAATAGGTCTGTATAAAATTCAATTAGCTTTACTTAGAGCCTAATTGCGTTGAAATCAGATTGAAATTAAATGAGCTGTGAGGCAAAAACTGTCTCAGTGTCATTTTGAGAAAATTTTCAATATTCGATAAATTCAATTTTGATGTCCTCAGTTGTAGAACTGTTAAACCCGAGGTTAAACCTTAATTGAAATCTTAATTAACGGATTTGTAGAGAATTCAATTGGCTTTAATCAGAGCCTAATTGCGTTGAAATCGAATGAAAATTAGAGGAGCTGTGAGGCAAAAACTGTGTTATTTTTGGAAAATTTTCAATGTTTGAATTCAATTTTGAAGGTTCTTAGGTGCAAAACATTTGAACCAAATATACAATTTTATCTAGGTGATCAAAGAAACACAAAAACCCTACAAACATACAAAAACCCAATAGACATTTTCAAAAACCCGGGTTTTTGCCAACCTTGGTTTATACTATAATAAGCCTTACCAATCAACTGAACAGTTCCAGTGCTGGAGAAACTTTAACTTTATTGAGTAAATGATTTTATATTTTTATACACTCGTATTATATAATTAAAAAACCTAATTTTAATTTATTGATGCCCAAAATAATAATTTATTAATAGTTTTAAATGTATTTAATTAATTATTCCACGAAACAATATAAGGTACCTATATGAAGGGTAAAGTCCATTTTATTGTTATTTTTATAGCTCTCAAGCTAATTATACTGATAAATTTGAATAAAATAATTATAATCTGTTTGTTTGCCTGCATAAGTAAACAAATTGTTTTCTTGGGTAAAAAGAGTCATTTTCAAAAATTGTAGGTTTTTATACTACGGATTCTACTGTTGAATTCAAATCAATTTTTCGAAATTTTCATAATAAAAAAGATCAAACAATTTATACTATAGATTGAAATTCTCTATAGGATTCTGGCAAATAAAATACAGTAAATTCATCAAAAATATTAATTTATAACAAAAAAACAAATCGATTAAATAGAATCAATTTTTACTTACCTTATTGGTTTGGAGAAATTTGCATGCGGCGGCAAATTAGGAATCAGCACTAAAACCGCCGCAATTAACGTTATTTCTAGTAATCGGCGCAAAATAAATTTAACTACTCCTCCAACACCCATTGTGAATTTTTTGCTACCCTGAAATATTATTATTTAAAAATTGATTAAAAATATTTAAAATTTTAGTAGGTATCCTACCTTGATGAGTTGAAGATTGACTGAAATGAAATACCGGGACCAAATTCCGTTGTATCGGTACTTTCGAATAAAAAATTACACGTAATCACTTTATAAACAAAATTATTTATTTTTTTCAACTAAACATCTGACACATTTTTTTGACTTTTTTTTTTGGCAGCGGTCAACTGATTTCATTTTCATTCCAGCTTGTTTACTCCGTGCACTCCGAACAATCCGTAGCCACCATTAGCTGGGTTCGGCTATTCAGCACGGAGTTGGAGTGGAGTAAGAACAGATTTTTGTCACGTTGCCTCTGTTAAACTTTGGCAAGGAATTTTTAACCACAACGTGATAACACAAGACAGTTTAAAAAATTCTCTATCCGAGATGGAACTTTTCGAGTGAACTAGGTTTACTCAGGGATGCTATTTCTAGTACAATTGTACTAGATCTAGCGCAATCAGGTTCCACCTAGTACGCTAGTACCTCTCTCATAAATCTAGTACAATTTGGTTTACGAGTCGATTGTCGCTCTTCGCTCTGTAACCGAGTTCTGAGCTCTACTCTCTATTTGTTGGTTGGGTTCCACATTCCAGGGCTGGGATCACGACGAGTGGAATTCTACTTTCATGACGTCACCCGCGACCTATTTATCGCGTACAATACAGTGCCCGGATTCCGAACCCACGATTCGAAAGTATCGTCTCTATTTTATATAGTCGATTCTATCGAATCGTGGGTTCGGAATCCGGGCCCAGGCGTCCCAGACGTCCCAGGCGATGATGATATGGTGGCTAGGCAATGTGATGTGATGTCATGATGAAAGTAGAATTTTACTTGGCGTTTCGAATATGGTATCGAACGCAAACGCACTTTTTTATTGTGTGATTTGACGTGTGTCATGTATCGGGGGTTAAGCAGGACGCGCACTGAATCGACTCGGACCGGTCGACTCGGCGAAGAGCATTCGGTAGTTTTTGATACTCATGAAATTAAATGAGAGTCCGCGCACAGCATCGGACTAGTCGACTCGACGTGGTCGACTCGAGTCTCATTTAATTGCATGAGTATCAAAAACTACCGAATGCTCTTCGCCGAGTCGACCGGTCCGATTCGATTCAGCGCGCGTCCTGCTTATTCGGTTATTCAGCCGATCACGGTAATTCGTAGACAATTTATAACCTGTAGAAATTTATTTATTTCTATCATTCAGGGCCAGTTTCTCAATAGCGAGTCATCCCCGGGTTTAGGGTTGCCAACACTCCCAATTTAGGCGGGAGACTCCCGCTTTTTTGTCATGCCTCCCGCCGTAAAACATCGCAGCAAAAACTCCCGCTTTCTAATAAAACTCCCGCTAACTCCCGCTTTTTAACAATATCGCATTTGACTGAAGAAAAATAATAATTCAATATCAAGCAAAAGAATTTGTGTTTTTTGCTATTGGCTATTGGGCATTCGCATCTTTTATTTAGGGTTTTCGATGTTCTTGGGTTTGTATATAAAAAAAGCGCCTAATTTAATTTCACGTCTTCTGACAAAATTGACACGTATTTTTGAAATCACGTACCAGAGTTAATAGGTTGTCATAATGAGTAACTTGATGATGTCATCTAGGGTGCCTTATGGAGATTTGCATTATGTTGAGGAGGTCATTGGTAGAGGCACCCCTAATGACGTCATTAAAATTGACAACCTCTCCATAGTCTTTTCATTCAAACCTACTTTTCTTGCTCCAAGCAGATCTGCATAGCTTTAAGAGTGAAAATAAGGGTGTAATTATCTTGATTTACCGTAGGTATCCTTTTGATTAAAAGGAAAATAATTTCTCGGGGACTCGTACTCGGAGGTAATATTACACCTAAGTGTTTTTAATTTTTTCGGAAAAATGAGGAAAAACGAGTTGGCAAGTAAAGTAATTTGGGCGTGGCACCCTAAAATTTAAACCTCCCGCTTTTCCATTTCAAAAACTTGGCAACCCTACCCGGGTTAAGCAACACCACCATGGTAAACATTGCAACTGGACGCGTTTACCTTGTAGTTAAAACCAACCCGGAGGCAACTCGCTATTGAGAAACCGACCCTAAGGGCGGGTATTATAAAACTGCTTTGACAGTTAACTTGAAGTTAACTTTTTGAATTACATGTAATTCCAGAAGTTAACTTTAAGTTAACTGTCAAAGAAGTTTTATAATACTCACCCTAAACCAGTGATATTTACTATTTACCCCCAATAAGCAGAGCCTACATTTGTATTCAAATTTCAAAATTTGTCGCGCTTTCAGCTAGTACACAATCAGGGCCGAGTTCAGAAATAACACACAGGGTGCGAGTGCGATTTTATGGGTGTGCCTGAATTGACATTTGGTCATTGGGACCATAGCACCTTCTAGCATTTTTGAACAGCTAGGGCGTCGCACCGGTGTCACACTCACACTGGGTGTGTCATTCCTGAGCTCGCCCCAGGCCTATGATGTATCCTCTCCTGTTACTTTAACAGCTATGTTATAGCTCAACATCTATACTTCTCTCTATTTTAACGCATAGAATAAATAGTGACAGACAACTTAACGTTGCTGATGTCGCCAATCTAGTACAATTATTCCCTACTTTCTGGTAATTTTTTTTTAGTGTTGATAGCATCCCTGGGTTTACTCCACTCCGTATAGTCGAAGGCTAATGGAGTCACTCCTTATTCGCCAAAAAGCAATACCCGAACGGCTGGAGTGCGAATGGAGTCACTCGGAGCGCACGGAATGAGCAAGCCGAACCCACCAGAGAAAGGTCTTCCGCGCGGGGCGCGTTCAGATTGAAGAGTCTGGGCGACGTCCAGTGCAGAGCGTACCCGATAGAGAGTGCACTCCGAGTGTGCCTGGCGATTCGCCCAATCTGAACGGCCAAAACGCATTCTCTCCTCATAACATCACTATTTATGGGATGCTTTGATTTTGATTTTGTTGCCTTTTCAAAATTCACTGTGTTCGTGATTCTAACATTTTTGTAAAATAAGAAAAAAGAAAATTCAAAGATAATCAACTCTTATTTTATTTTATTTTGATTTTTTTGGTAGAACTTATCACATATAAAATAATACCTCTTAACCCCTAATTCTTATTTTAATTTATTTCCTATTTTATTTTATTTGTTGGATAAACTCGCCATAACTCCCAACAATAATATTTACAATATTTGCCTTTATTTCTTTATTATTGGTTAGAACATAAACATAACACAAACGCGCCTGCGGGGCAAATTTTATCTTACTATTTTATGGGATGCAAAAGTGTGCGTCGGGGTGTCGTCAGGTAAAAATCTACTGACAATCTGAACGGCTGGGTAAATTTTACCCAAAGCAATCTGAACGGTCAGAGCGCGCTCGGGCGACAACCGACGTTCAATCTGAACGCAGCCCCGGAGTGATCCGAGACGGAGTGGAAAGAAAAAGTTCCAGGTTTCGAGGTTATGATTCTATTGTTTTTGTTTTTGTTTATGAATAATTTCGAATTATTTAAATCATAAAATTCGTAATAAATAATGATAAATGAAAATGTTAACAACAGTGATTGGTGCGTGGAATGTTCAGACGACGAACTGAAAGATGCTGCAGACCCTTGGGAACCGGATCCTGCGGAAATTCATCGAATCTACAGTTTGTTGAGCAAAGGCGAAATGCCTGAGATGAAATGGAAGTGTCCTGGATATCGGACGCCTTCGCCGGACCACGTCGAAGAAACGAAAGAGGACAACCAAGACAAGAATAAGTAAGATTTTGAAAAACTACATTTTGTTTCCTTTAGGGCCAAATTATGGACTGACTGGTTAACGTCTGGTTGTTACCTAGGTACTTTCTATGCACTAGAGAATAGAAAGTACCTGCTAGGTAAAAACCAGACACTTACCAACAGTTGGTCCATAATTTGGCCCTTCAGTAAATAGTTAACAATGACAAGGCCGAGTTCGTTTTTGTCATTTTTTTCGTCGATTTGCTCAAAAATTTTGACAGGCACGTGACTGGGTGAGACAGTTCCAATTTATAAATCACGTGCCTGTCAAAATTTCGGAGCAAATCGACGAAAAAGATGACAAAAACGAACTCGGCAAAGATGGGAGCAACCGAGCAACGCACAAACAATAATAGCCATTCTAATAACATCTGTATAGTTTTTTTCCAAAAATTTGAAAAACAAATTTTTAAACAGTTGCGAAAATGTGGGCTAGGATGGTGACGTCATAGGCCTGGAAATGCGAGGATGCCAAATTTCTCATAATTAGTATCATACTTTATTAGCAAACTAATTGCTCTTAACAATGTCATTACAAAAACAAATATGAAATACTTTTTCAGATTCTGTGCTTTATTTCCTTCAATTTGATACCCCACAACCCATATTTTTGGAGCTCATTTTTTTAATGTTAATGGGGGACATAGAGGGATAATAGGGGAGATAATAGAAAAAAACCGAAACACGGGTCCTATTATTATAATAGTAGACTCTACATTAATTTTTAAACATCTGTGATTTTTCCTCTCGTTTCCGAGATACGCCCTTTTCGAAATCAAATTACCAACCCCTATTTCTCTGCCCCCAGTTAAAATTTCAAAAAACTCTGAAATATGTGTTCACTTATTTTGTTGGTGAATCTATATGCCAATTTTCAGATCTTTGTGGCTTTTCCTTTTTGAGAGACAGAAATCCTTTTGAATATATCTAGTTTTTTGATTAATTGGTTGGCTGAGGGTACATATTCGTTGAGATTGAGGAAGATTGTCAATGACTCAGGTTTCACACAGAATGTCAATTTAGTCACTCACACTACAGAAGAAGGAGGTAGCTTAATAGATTTAGTTCTATTCAACAATAAAGCTGGTATCGTCAAGTGCCAAGTTATGGAAACACCCCGTATTAGTGATCACCATATTGTAAAAACCAATGACATCAAAACACAGATAGACGGATCATCCCATTCATAAACTATTATTTGTTGTGTTGACAAGACCACCCATGGGCCAAGGGAGGTGAGTTGCTCGCGGGGTCGGGGTAGGGAGACATCATTGCTCAAAATGGTGTAAAAAACCCCGCCCACACGTGAATATATCTCGAAATTTAATTGGATGAATAAATAAAATAACAAATTGACAAATAAACTGAAAATATTCGATACGAGCCCTTCATTCTAGGAGTACCAATATCGTATTGGTCGTTTCTTGTTTAACGCTAATGAATAATCCCTGATTGCGATAAAGATAGCTAGCTACTACAATCAACACCTGCCTGCCATTCAACAAGCCGCTTTTGGGCGGTGTTTTGCTATAATCTGCTGTTGCCAAATTGAGTTCAGAAATAAAATTGAAAATGTTAATTAGAGGAGACAAATATATTATTTAGGGATTCGAGACAAAATTTGGCATTATCAGTGGTGGGGATAGCACAAAGGCCCAAAAGAGACAGAGAGATGTTGTCATACGAAAATTTTGTTTATTGTTCGGTCTATCTGTGTTTTGATGTCATTGGTAAAAACCATCATTGGGTTGAACCAGGCCTACGCAGAAAAAGTTACTGTATGTACAAGAGGTAAAATAGATTACCAACAGGTGAATATTGAATTGTCAAATATCTTGTGGAACTACAAAACGAATCTCAATGATATAAATGCTTAGTATCTTTATTTTTATAATAACATATTGGATGTTCTGAACAAAGTAGCTCCAAAAACTGAAAAGGTCATTAAACAGAACTATAGAGAATGGTTTAACGATAGAGTGAAAAATGCCATCACAAAGAGGGATAATAGTTATAAAACGTTCAAGTCAAATAAAACGGTAGAAAATAGAGAATATTATAAACAATGTAGAAATGCAGTAGTAAGAATCATTAGGGAAGAGAAGGAAGTTTTTTACCATAAAAAGATAGACATGGCAAAGAATAATCCCAAACAAATGTGGGATACACTGGGTCAACTTATTATAGATAAAAATAAAAAAAACATAGGAAAAGTAGAAATCAATAATGAAATCATCACCGACCCCACAGATATAGCCGAAAATCTTAATATATATTTTGTCAACAGCATAGAAACCATAATTTCACACATAGACAAGGGTGATGATAACCCTAGCCCCACTCCAATGTCTCAACGTGATGGCTGTTTCACCTCTTTTCGGTTGATAGATTTTAATGAGTTGAACAGCATCATTACCTCCTTGCCCAATAAAGGAAGTCCAGACGATATAACGGCAGAGTTTATTAAAAAAACATACCACAACATAAAACAACCCCTTTTGAATCTAATAAACACTTCCTTAGAAACTGGTAAATTACCATGTCTGTTAAAAACATCAACAATAATTCCAGTTCAAAAAATCAGGGGTTCTATAAACGCAGGTGATTTTAGACCAATAAATCTTCTGGCGACAGTTGAAAAGATTCTAGAGAGGGTGGTATACAGTCAATTGATGGAGTATATTAATTCAAATAACATCCTTATTCCAAGTCAGTTGGGGGTTAGAAAGGGACATAGTTGTGAGACAGCAGTACAAAATATTCTGTATGATTGGAAAAATCTTCTTGATGATGACTATGCTGTGGGAGCTGTGTTTTTGGACTTACAGCGCGCGTTTGAAACTCTAGATAGAAGTAAATTGATAAAAAAAATGCAAAATTATGGAATTTTGAATGTTGTACTTGATTGGTTTGTGAATTACCTGTATAACAGAAAACAAATAACATAAATTGGGAACAATATATCAACAACAAAAACAAACAATTATGGCGTCCCCCAAGGCAGTACTCTTGGTCCATTACTGTTCTTGTTGTATATTAACGATATTGATTCGGTGATTCAAAATTGCTCTATACACTTATTAGCGGATGATACATTGATCTATTTTTTTTTCAAAAGATCTAGTTAGCCTGATGCATGCAATAAATCTGGATCTTCAGCAAATTCAGTTGTGGTTCAATGACAATATGCTTAAGCTAAATGTTGGAAAAACGAAATTCATTATGATTGGAGGTAACAGGATCCAGCATGAATATAATCAGTATGATTTGAAGATAGAAATAGGTACTGAACGTGTAGAGGTGGTACAGAAGATCAAGTATTTGGGGTTCATCATCGATAATTCTCTTAACTTTAAAGAACATATCCTGTACATCATTGACAAAATATCAAGAAATGTAAATTTTCTGTCCAGAGTGTCCTCATCATTATCGAAATGGACCAAAATAACAATATATAATACCCTGATCTTACCTCACTTTGTGTATAGTGCAACAATACTATTTACTGCCAACAAAAATGAAATGAATCGCCTGCAAAAATTGCAAAATAGAGCTATGCGTATAATATTGGAGAAAAGAAGGGACACACGTATAGTTGACTTGCTGAATGGATTGGATTGGCTACCTGTTGAAGGGTTTGTCAAGTATCAAACAATGATCTTTATCTATAAAATAAAAAATGGAATTACACCTGACTATTTGACAAATAAATTGATCACCAGTGGGGACATTCACAACTATGCAACTATACTTTATTTTTTCCCAAGATAGATTTTGACATTGAAAACTTTGAAACATAAACAATAACGCTTGACCCTAATTGGTCGCAAAATGAGGTGTTTCTGCAGGTTGACATCAGTTTTACAATAGCGACCAATAAGCGGCATTAGTGGCATTGTTTATGTTTCAAAATTGACAATGCCAAAATCTAGCTTGGAAAAAAATAAAGTATAGAAATAGAGACAATTTTTATGTTGCAAAAAAGAATAAATCGCTTTCTGAGAAAGCAGTATACCATAAGGGGTTAATAATTTTCAATGCATTGCCCAATGAGATAAAGAACTTGCCAACCATTGGATTGTTTAAGGGGAGACTTAAAGAATACTTGAAGGGAGAATGATGCAAATGAAAAGAAAAAAAAAAAAAAAAAAAATTGTGCTGTATTTTGTTAATTCAGAATTGTCCAATGATCTCCACATTGTAAGACGGTAGTATTACTAGGTGAACTAATCTCTTGTATTGTAATATTTATAGTATCAAATTTTTTGTACTAAATTAGATGAAGTCTAAATAAAGCAATTATTATATCTAGCACTGCTAGACTATAGTAACGCTTTCGATCTTATACATCACGACATGCTTGTGGCTAAAATGAGGTTCTATGGTTTTTCAGAGGCTGTCTGCAAATGGTTCAAGAACTACCTTCTACTAAGAACACAGGTGGTTGAGCGTGATGGAGCAAGATCTGAGCCTGTTACAACTGGTTATGGAGTCCCTCAGGGAAGTGTACTTGGGCCATTATTATTTAGCATTTATACTAGCGATCTTCCAAAGCAGGTTCGGTTTTGCTCCATCAATCTCTATGCCGATGACACGCAGCTCCTGTTAGGTTTTGCTCCTCAGGATGCCTGTGTGTGTATGCAGAGAATAAATGACGACTTAGACTCGATATTTATATGGTCAAGTCAACATGGGTTGGTTCTAAATGCTAGTAAGAGCACATATATGATTAGGGGCTCTAATGCCGTCAGAAGTCAATTTTTGCGTTTTAATTTCACTACACTGCACATAAACGGTACTACTCTACCTACCTCAGAATCAGCAAGAGATCTGGGTGTGACTTTCGACGAAAGTCTTAACTTTCAGATGCACGTCAACAAAAAATTGTCATGTGGTTATACTGTACTTAAGAGTTTGTACCCGTTTAAGGATAATTTACCTCGCAACATTAAATTGATGTTAGTGGAGACTCTTATTTGGTCACAGTTAGACTATTGTAATGTTGTCTTCTATAACTACCTGAATGTTGAATTTAAAAACAAAATTCAGTTAGCTCAAAATGCTTGTATGAGATTTATTTTTAGCATTAGAAAATTTGACCATATTACGCCAACCTATGTAGAGAATAAGATACTAAAATATGAACAGCGAGCAGCCGTGCACTTTGGTCAATTCGTTTATAAAATTTTTCAATCTGGTTACCCATCCTATCTCTCAGAATATCTTATAGTAAGACAAGACCTACACAGTCGCTGTCTGAGAAACATTATACGATTTCAAATACCACGGCACATAACCGAAGGTTTTAAAAACTCATTTTCTTACCGAGCGGTACAACTACTTAATACAGAAGTGTATGAATTTATGATTTCAGCCTACGTCATAAACCCAATACGTCCTCCAAGTTTCATAACCAAGTTCATAACAGTAGGTCAAGTAGTTTGGCCTGTGCGTTTATTTTTGATATATAAAAATCTTTCTACTTTCAAAGATCAAAGAGTGCTTAGTTAGTTGATGAGTAGGAATTGGCAAGGGCAGGTCAGTAGCCTGACGCGTCTCTAGCTATAGTGGAAGTCCCATGATGGCTGCATGATTCTTATACATTAGTGTCGCGGTCTCAAGCACAAAAAGGAAGGTCAGTGTTAAAATTCTCAGTGAAAAGAAATAGGGCTTGCATGAATCCCTCATCCCGATGCCTGCAATAAAACGTACAGCCTTTTTCTGCAAGACAAACAGCACATTCAGGAGATACTTGCTACTAAGGCCTCAAAATGGAATTCCATATAGGAGGTGCAACTCAAATAACGCAAACCGTTCGCGCCATTCCAGGTCCTAATTTGCCTCTCATACCCCTTATTGCAAAACAGCCCGATGAAAGTTTTTGAACTTAACCGGAGATTAAATTTAACTGAAATTTTTAATCATGGATTTAATTCAAAGATGGTGTCAAATGATAGTCTATAAAAATCTAAGATATGAATGTAAAATCGGTTTTCCTCTAAAATTAACCGTTCCGGTTCTACAGCCTGTCAAAGTTGCAAAAAGTCAATTTTCAACTGTCAATATTTCCAAAACAGTTGAACTTAGGTATAGGGTATATCACATGAAATCTGCTCAGAATTTTACGTAGAATCCAAATATGCAATTTAATACGGGGTGTTCCATTTAAAATAGTGATGTTGCCACTAGTTTAGAGTAGAAGCGGCAACACCGCATGGTCAAAAATATTTTTAAAGTGTAGATCATGGTCGTTTATCCCGGTTGCCAAATTTTCAAAATGATCCGCTTTTTGTTCTCCATAAACGTCTAATACGCCATCCACCGTGGGACACCCTGTATAATATCAAATATTATTAACTATTTACATATTTGCCGAAAGTGTATGATTTCTAGCTTGGGATCAGCTGTTCGAGTGGACAGGTTGTTTTTGAGATCGATGATCTTTCCGGTTAATGATTTTACCGGTTCAAATGCTAGAAAATACTAAAAAATGCTAAAAAATACTAAAAAATACTGATAATTCTAAAAAATTCTAAGAAATTCTAAAAAATTCTATCAGTTTGTACACCAAAATTCTAAAGTGGTTTCCCCCTCGTAAAATATTAAACAAACAAACAAATACCCATTTTTTCCAATTTCCATGATTATTATTATTATTATATCATTACGGTTTCAAGTTCAACGACGATGATCTACTATATGTAAGTGTATTTTTAACCTGCCTGTTAGTTGTTTTTTTTTTGAAGTGAATACTTCTTTGGCCGCATGAGAGTGATTTTTCAAGGTCGTGTCACAACACGATTTATAAAATTTTCGTCTCGCATGTGAGATGAAGCATATGATGAATATGAGGGAGAGAGAGAGAAAGAGATCGATAAATAAGTATTAACTTCTATCACGTGTACTGTGCTGCACGCGACTTTTTTTTTGTCTTTTTTCTCTTATTTTTTGTTATCTATTTTGATTTTTGCGAGGGGTTGACCACTTTGGAAAATATGTACATGTATTGCCGCATTATCTCGCATTTTAAGGCAATGCACGATAATGTGGATAATTCGGCGCATTAATGGATAATGCCTGTGACAATGCGGAAAAATGCTAAAAATGTTAAAACATATGATGCAATTAGACGTAATGTGAAGGTAATGCCATATTATCTGGCATAATGCGGAGAAATGATCACATTGGTCACTTCGGAATTTAATATTAAATAATAATATCGGGTCTTCAATAAAAAAACCAATCAAAGATTGCTATGATTTTTCAAACGTATGTCTTAGCAATATTTTTCTTTAATTTTGTCAATGAACTTAATGTCAAAATGTTAGGTCAAAAATCCTGACCAATAAAGAAACAGTAATGCGACGTACGTTTTCGTAATCAAAGCAATCTTCGATTGGTTTTTTTTTTGAAGACCCGATATTACTAATATAAAAACCTAATTATTGACTTTTGTGTGACCATTTGAAAAAAAAAACTGCCTACTAGTTATTTTACTGCACTTTATTTGTTGTTACTTTCCGCAGGATTACATCTTTTTATTATTTTATACGAGCGATCTAAATTTTTTCTATGTATTTAATATGGAATGGCCCATTTCCAGTCATATTAATAGGCCCATAGAAAATAAAATCACGTTGAATTCTTTGAATGTCCTCTTTACGAGGCCATGTAGCCATTTAAATCATATTTTAAAAATTTAATGGTGAATATTTTTTGTGATTCATCTACTCTGCCAATATACCATGATGTATAATAGTACACAGCATAATACTTTTCCATTTCTATACAGATTTCTTCTTGAGGTTCTTCCACTTCATTCCCACTATCACTCACTTCCATTTGATCTATTTCGTCAGAGCTCTCTTCGTAAATCACACTTCAGAAGTTTCACTTCACAAGACTCGCTTTCATTGAACTTGGTTTTAGGTTTTTTTTGCTTTTTGTATTTTTTTTCTCAATACTCTTTCGCTAACCTACCTTGTTGCCAGGTTTACATCTAAAAATTCCTCGAAAAATTCTGTCTGTGGATACCTTTCCATTTTTTTGACCAAAAATCCGGCTCCGTCAAGTTAGCCCCCCCCACATACGAATTTTCTAAAAAAATTGCAACCACTTACTGTGCTCGAAATGTGCTTTACTGTGCCGATAATAGGATAATATTTTGAACTGTATGCCGTTTCGATAACACAGTTATAGGAAAAAATAGATGAGGGGCTTACTTGACGCTCAGCCTCCCCCCAAAATTTTGGAAATCAGATGAAACCAAAAAGAATTCTTATCCAACCTGAATCAGGCTTTTCTCAAAATTTCCATATTCGGTCATTTTCCGACAAAATCCTACTGGGAAGGTAACTTGAAGCTCAGCCCCCTCAAAATGATGGAAATTAGATGAAAGAAAATTGAATTCTTATCCAATCTGAAGTGTACTGAACTCTGCTGTATCAGGTTTTCTCAAAATTTACATACTTATTCAGTTATTTTCCGATAAAATCCTACTAGCTAACTTGACGCTCAGCTCTGAGAATTTACATACATTCCTGTTAATTAAATTTTACCAGATTTCACGAAATTATAATAATTTTCCTAGTGATTTACTACTGGTTTTTCAAAGATAACGATAACAGATCAGATCAGTTTTTTATCGCACTGCGCATGCCTGCACTACGACCAGCATTTCTCAAGGCAGGGTTTGTAGGGTTAACTCTTTGAAAGCTGCTCTAACACACCCGAACGATACGGAGTCAACATTTGCTCTAACTGGTTGTACCCGAATGACTTAAGAGCTTAGAAGAGTGTTGAAAAAGTAGAAGGAGCTGCCAATCCGAACCGAGCTCCGGTTGCACTGGTAGCAGTTGGGACTTGGAACCCTGGTTACCTGGTCTGTAGATCTTCGGTTGACAGCACTGTTGACAGTGATTCAATTGAAGACATGCAGTGACTTTGGAACTTTGTAATTTAGGCATCACACAAGTTGCTTGAAAGAGATAGGTTGCCTGATAACTTTTATGACTGTATGCCTAAGCACAATGCAAATCTCCATAGAAACCACCCGATGACGTCATCTGTTTGCCCTTACCAAATAACCTATTAAAAGCAATTAATATTTAGGAACCTTGGGCATTACATTCTTCGCATTCTCTTTTCGACTTCCATTATACTCCACTTTTTCAAACTCATAGGCATAAAAATTGTCAGAAATGAGGAATAATACAAAAAATTATAATATAAAATATAAAATAAACAACAAAATAATAACCAACCGGAAAAACGGAACGAAGATGACAATACGATAGCAGACAGTTGCCTAAAAACCTTTCAGCGATAGCCGATTGCATCGTTATTTTCAACGAAACGTATAACTGTAACCAAGGTTGGAAACGGAACCCACTCCCACTAAGAATCGTGATCTTTTTTACAGGTTATGTTTCTGGACTTAATTTTGTTAGGACCTTTCTCGAAGTCGAACGGCCATAGCAACTTAGTCCCCTCTTAGTTTTTTGTCGGAAAATGTCCGAATATGGAAATGTTGAGAAAAACCTGATACAGCACAGTTCAGCACACTTCAGATTGGATACGAATTCAATTTTGTTTAATCTGATTTCCAAATTTTTGGCGGGGCTGAGCGTCAAGTTAGCCCCCCAGTAGAATTTTGTCGGAAAATGACCGAATTTGGAAATTTTCAGAAAAACCTGATACAGCACAGTTCAGCACACTTCAAATTGGATAAGAATCCTTTTTGATTTCATCTGATTTCCAAAATTTTGGGGGGGCTGAGCGTCAAGTTAGCCCCTCATCTATTTTTTCCTATAACTTTGTTATTGAAACGGCACAGTTCAAAATATCATCGGCACAGTAAAGCACACTTCGAGCACAGTAAGTGGTTGCAATTTTTTTAGAAAATTCGAATATGGGGGGCTAACTTGACGCAGCTCAAAAACCCAACGTAATGTAGATTTTTTTACTAGTTTTAGTTTACTCTTCATTTTTAATTTCAAAACTCCATCGTGCTGATTAATGTTTTGAGTGTCCGTGGCATCCGTTATGTCGGTGGTTTTAATATTTTCAAATAATTTCCCATAACTTTCTAGATCTTCAATTATTTCTGATTCATCTTCTTCCTTCATTTCCAGATTCATTTCATTAGGTGTCGTCTCCTTAGATGTCTCAAGGGAATTTAGATTTTCGGAGTCATTATCCTCAAATTGTTCCGTTGATAAAGGTATTGATACCACTTCAAACGACTTTGACGCATCATCTAGAATAATCCCTAAGAGGCCTAAGAGCTGGCTAAACCAGGCCTATATGGAGAATTTTTCTACACAAAGGACATGGCACTATTTAAGTGTAATTTGGCCCTCTGCTGATTTTCCTGATATTTAAATATGTTGTAGTCGACACCAAAATAAGACTTTTTATCATTGCGCCAAAGTTCTAGGTCTACCGGAACTGCCCGAAAAGTAAGGCCAAAGTAATAAAAGCGGACATATAGTTTGGCAAGTGGTAACTTGGTAGAGACGAAAGGGGGAAGAAAAGTGGAGCGTAACCTAAGAATATTCACTGACACCTCAACTGACATTGCCTGATGACAACCATGTCTTTGGGTTCAGTGGCACCGAAAACACCAAGGAAATAAACCAAAAAATTATTAGGAAAAAAGTTCTTGAGTTTCACGAATAACCACGCCACTGGTGCTGTCGTTCAGGCTCTAACCAATAGAATCATGCCTCTGAATAATCACGCCTTTCCACACCCATCATTTCGGAATGTTGCCGGATTTTTTCCTATTTCAAAATACTACACGGCCCATATTGCAAAAAAAATAAGTCACCAACTTGTTTATTATTGTTTCTGTCAAGTTTGGCATAGCAGCAAATTCTTTTTGAGTTCGCCGTTTGGCTAGCCAGACTATAAAGACATGCTGATTATAATGAATTATTATTCTAAATAAGACAATGTTATATCAACTGAACTTTAAACAAGCATCATACCATTTTCACATATTATTAACTTTATATTTCCATTAGCTACGAGGTGTTTTCCATAGGTATTTCGAAAAATCACATTTTATGAGCACCATATATAATGTTATCTACGTAAAGTACCTATGTGTATAATATGTATCTATATTATGTTAATCTAATCTTATACGAACAAATAATTTTTGACAGTGGCGTGGAAAGGGGTGGGGAGCAGGAAGCTCCGCCCTTCCTCCGAAATTCCTCCAAATTCTAAACCAGCGCCCCAGATGATAAATATCGAAAAACCTCGGAAAAAACCTACTACACTGATAAACAAACATGGAAAGAAAAATGAAAAAAAAATTTTTTTTTATTATTTCCAAGTAGCATCATCTAGCTACTTTTTTAAAGTGAAGTACAGGGTGTCCCTCAACGAACTGGCGCGTCGGAAAATAGACATTGGATTTTAAAAAGACAATTTACTAAAGTCGATGGGTGCAATTCGGCTAAAATATTTTCAAAATTAATCAAAGTAGTCAGACTTTTGGTTATACCGGGTTGATGTCAACGTGCCTATTTTAAACAGTTTAAAATCGAATTGCGATAAAAAAGCTTTGACAGATTTGTTCTGATGCTGTCAGAACTTGTGTAGTTGACAAAATGGAAAATAGCTTTTGAACGCGTTACTATTTACAGAGCTGGGCAAGCTACTTGAAAAAAATAGCTAGCTACAAGCTACTTTATATTGTAAGTAGCTAAGTTACTTAGTAGCTCAACTACCTCTTCAAAAAAATAGCTATGCTATTGGTAAGTTAACTACATATTGAATTAGTGAAAGCTACTATTTAGGCTACCTACTTTTTTTAAAGTTAAATTGATAAAAACAAAAAAAAAGTGCACCTTTCCTCATATTTTGACCCTTATAGTCTGGCAAGTGGTAACTTGGTAGAGACAAAATGGGGAAGAAAACTGGGGCGTTACCTAAAAATATTCACTGACACCTCAACTGAAACCGTCTGATGAAAACCATGTCTTTGAGTTCAGTGGCACCGAAAACACCAAGGAAATAAACCAATGAAATTATTATAAAAAAGATTCTCTAGTTTCGCCAATATCCACGCCACTGCGTGCTGTCGTTCAGGCTCTAACCAATAGAATCTTGTTTCTGAATAATCACGCCTCTCCACTTCCATCATTTCGCAATGTTGCCTGATTTTTTCCTATTTCAAAATACAGTAGTGTCGCGATAATCCGATTCCGCGATAATCCGTATGCTTCTGTAATCCGCATCGCATATTTGTTCCCTGGATGTACTCTGTAATCCGGATTTATCTTGATTCATTAATCCGAATTCATTTAGGTACATGACTCTTGAAAATAAAAGCACAGAGTGGTGGAACTCCGTGCCATGTAGAATTCGATATATCGCATGCCGCACAGTGTGCCGAGTCTATAGAATCCTGTCGATATGTAGAATTCTACCTGACACAGAGTCCCCAACAGCACAGTAGTCATCAAAGTAAAATCACCAACTTCTTCCAAGCGGTGCGAAAAAATGTAAAAGAAGGTGGAAAAAATTCAAATGGTGAAAATAATGTAAACGAAAGTTGGAACAATATTGACTATTTTTACCCTCACTTACATATTTCGCACTCTATATAGAATTATTTTTTTCAATTGTCTTGTTTTTCAAATAAATATAAAGCTTTTTTTGCTTAAATACATCATGTTATTTTTCAAAATCGTTTTAAAAGCGGACTGACAAATGCCTTATTAATCCGAATAATTTGATAATCCGGATTGGTCTGGTTTTAGTTGATCCGGATTATCGCGACACTACTGTATTATAACATGCCCATATAGCAAAAAAAAAAAAATATGTCACTAACTTGTTTATTAATTTTGTTTCTAATTTCCGTCAAGTTTGGCAAAGCAGCAAATTCTTCTGCAGTTTGCCGTTTCGCTAGCCAGACAATACCTACCGCTTTAGCTATACGAGGTGGAAAAAAACTTTAAACATGAAAGTTGTACGGTTTTATCGGAAGTATAAGTTGCTAAAGTTGTAGGTAGGGGTCAAATTAGGAGGAAACACCCTGTACCTTACTTAATTTTATTTCATATCATCATACAAAAATAAAACTTTAACATTTTGTAGGAACTGCAGTATTCCTATTTTTGTCAAAAACCATTGGACATTTATTAAGTTCACTTTGATTACAGTGATCTGTGATTGTGAATGCGAGAATTAAATATGAGACATAGGACATGTACAGAGATAAGTTGAAACTAGTCTAAATAATAAGGCAGGATAAGATTTTTCCGGAAAAATAGTAATTGTAGCTTAAGCAAGAAAGTAACTTCAACTATCGAAAATAGCCTAAGTAGCTTGCTTTAATAGCTAGCTACTTTTCACAGTAGCTTATGAATACATGAAACACATTACCATAAGCTACAGCTACGCAAGCTACTTTTTTCAAAAAATAGCTTGAATAAGTTATTAGCTACCAAAAAAGTAGCTAAGTTAGTAGCTTAACTACTTGGTAGCTAACTACTGTCCAGCTCTGCTATTTAATGATAATTCCTATCAAAATGGTTAACTGTTTTGTGTGTAACGTGGTTACAGGACGATACTTGCGTAGATTGGTTCGAAATTTTCAACAAGATGAAAATCTGAATCGAAAGAGAACCTAATTAACTCTCTTGCACAGATCAAAATTCCGATTGCCAGATCAAAATATTAATGAAGATACGAAAATATGCGCAAATTATGACTAGAGAATTCAAAAATATATTGAATTAGAAGGTAACGAGACTGCTATTAGCATGGAAGTTTTAGTTCGGAAATGAACAGAAAAATGTTTTACGTACAAGTTTGGAAGATATCAAACTGGAAAGCAAAATACGTGTTGTGTACCCTCTATATGAAATAGATTTGATACTACAACTTTTAAAAGTCAAAAAAGAATCGATTCTCAACTGTCTATTTCCTATTTAAAATAGGCACGTTGACATCAACTCGGTATATAACCAAAAATCTGACCATTTTGATTAATTTTGAAAATATTTTAGCCGAATTGCACCCATCGACTTTAGTAAATTGTCTTTTTAAAATCCAAAGTTTATTTTCCGACGCGCCAGTTCGTTGAGGGACACCCTGGTACTTCACTTCAAAAAAGTAGCAAGATTGGGAAATAATGAAATATTTTTTTCATTTTTCTTTCCATGTTTGTTTATATGTGTAGTAGGTTTTTTCCGAGGTTTCTCGGTATGTATCATTAGTTTTTTCATATTTGCCTGGTATCCACAACATTTTTTAGGATATTATATTGACATACCTACACAATTTTATTACAACCCATATTGTCATACTTTCTCATATCTGCTAATAAAATAAATAAAAATGCTTTTCTGCGGCGCTGGTTTAGAATTTCGTGGAATTTTGAGGGGAGGGTGGAGCTTCCTGCTCCCCACCTCTTTCTACGCCACTGTCAAAAATTATTTGTTCGGATAAGATTAGATAAACATAATATAGATACATATTATACACATATTTTACGTAGATAACATAATATATGGTGCTCGTAAAATGTGATTTTTTGAAATACTTATGGAAAACACCTCGTAGCTAATGGAAATATAAAGTTAATAATATGTGAAAATGTTATGATACTTGTTTGAAGTTGAGTTGATTATTGTCTAGATATAACATTGACTTATTAAGAATAATAATTCATTAAAATCAGCATTTCTTTATGTCCGTTTTTATTACTTTGGCCTTACTTTTCGGGCAGTTCTGGTAGACCTAGGACTTTGGCGCAATAATAAAAAAGTCTCATTTTGGTGTCGACTGCAGGGGGCCAAATTACACTTAAATAGTGCCATGTCCTTTGAATGTAAATAGGCATAGGCGCCGGAACCATGGGGGCAATGGGGGCTTGAGCCCCCATAGTGAATTTCCTATGGGGGCTCTAGCCCCCATAGTGATTTTGGTATTGTATGTAGTGGGTGTAATGGGTAGGCACAGAAATATTGAGTTCCTGTTCCTAACCATTCATTTTTATATCAAACTTGTGTGTTTAATGTTTTTGTTGTTTTTGCTACTACCTACTTCAACAAACATTTTCAATATTTTATTGTGTAGGTAGTATTTAAACCTCTATTTTCAATAAGTCTTTCTATTATTATTTCCGTTCGTTTTCATGATAGGTATGTTCACATCACATGAATATATCATGATGTACCAATACACTGGCTTTTTTTATTTAGTTTATCATGGACAATTTATAAACAGTAGCCAGGAAAGGGAACAGAGTGGCATTTGCCCCCCTTCTCCAAAAAGCCTTTAAATTTTATAATAATTCCAAATTGAAATAAACAAAGAATCAATTCAAGTCTTTCATCAAGGACGTATATAAGGGGGGGGGGTTGTGGGTTCAAACCCCCCTCCCCCCCCCCCCGCCCCTATTGAACTGAATAATTTTTTTTTTTATTAAGAAAAAATAAACGTTTTTGGGCGTGGAACCCGAAAAAATTAAAGCTATAGGTACGTCGTTGTCCTACATGAATATTCAAATTCATACATTTATAATATAAGTAACGTTCTACTATAAATTCTTATCAAAATTTGTTTAAATGGCCGCATCCCCGCCATTAGAAGTCCCAAAAATACCGTGAAAGAACCCAAAAATTTCGCGCCTGCGGCGAAGCTGCAAGGATCACTTCTTGCAAATTTCCCCTCGCCCCAAGGCAAAATCCTGGCTACGCCAATGGTGCTGCTAAAGCCGAGTATAGCCGAGCTGTCGAAGATGCACGAATTTTAATCATATGCAGGGACGATCAATTGTCCAGCGTAACGGTAACGATCCTGCACTGAAATGGATATCTGGCAACTGGTCCCATTTAAGTCTATGTTTCTAGTAGCCCAGTCCTGTCTGTCTAATTGATTCTAGTTATAATAATTTTTGGAGCCCGAGCCCCTTGTAATTTTGAAATTCCGGCGCCTATGTAAATAGGTATCACTTATCTACAGTTTGTACATATAAAAAGTATTATATAGTACTTATCTCAATCAGGCAAACCTGATGAAACAAAACTCGGAACACAAAATCAGTACATCTACAAACGATGTCAAACTGCGTGAGTGCGTGTAATATGAATATGTCGGCTCGATGTCCGCCATATCAGAATCAGAAGAGTATCAAGTCCTCTCCCCTCTACTTCGCATTTTCGCATTAATTAAAATAATGTCTTCACAAAATTAGTGATAATGCGGCATTAGTGCAGCAAAATGCGTCAAAATGTGGCAAAATGCGTGAAAATTTGGCAAAATGCATAAAAATGTGGCGAAATGTGGAAAATGTAGGAAAATGCTGCTAATTTGATTAAAATGCCATATAATGCGAGAAATATGATCGCAATGCGGACTGAACGTACATGTATTGCGGCGAGTGGTCAACCCCTCGGATTTTTGTTAGGATTAATTAATTGATATTTTTGCTCTTTTATTTGTAACGGGTCTTCAAAAAAAAAAAGATTGCTTTAATTACGAGAACCTACAGGGTATTTGATTATATTTGGCACCATACCTACAGCCTTTACTATTTAAGA